>WAAF01009384.1:56281-76495 GCA_013400475.1 Tricholaema leucomelas | reverse complement strand
CCTCTGTCCATATCACTGACAAAGATGTTAAAGAGCACTGGTCCCAGCACTGACCCCTGAGGAACACCACTTGTCACCGGTCGCCAGGTGGACATTGTGCCATTGATCACCACTCTCTGCATGCGACCATCCAGCCAATTCCTTATCCAGTGAGTGCTCCACACATCCAGGCTGTGTCTTTCCAGTTTGGTGACCAGGATGTCATGTGGGACAGAGTCAAATGCCTTACTCAGGTCCAGGTAGATGACATCAGTTGCCCTTCCCCTGTTCATTGCAGCTGTGACTACATCATAAAAAGCCACCAAATTTGTCAGGCATAACATGTTTTAATGCAGTCCATGATACGGTTGGTTTTTTGGGCTGCTAATGCAATTGCAGGTTTATATTAAGTGTTTCATTACCTAAGCTCAGCACCCCTAAGTCCTTCTCTGCAGGGCTGCTCTCAGTACACTTATCGTCCAGTCTCTCTCTGTGCTTGGGATTGCCCAGACCCAGGTGCAAGACCTTGTTGAACTTCATGAGGTTAGCATAGGCCCACCTCTTCAGCCTATCAGGGTCCCTTTGAATGGCATCCCTTCCCTCCAGCATGTTGACCACACAGTTTGGTGTCAGCCTGGCAACTAGCCAAGACAATGGTCTGTCTGGAGATAGTGGACAAATGTAAAATGGAATCAGAAGATATGAAAGGACCTCAGGCCAGAATGAACATCAGACCAAAGGGCATGTGCAAGTCGCTTGAAGGTCACATGAAAGGTGGATGCAGAGTCTATAACAGCATAAATGCCTAGAGGCTTTTTTTTTTTTGTTTGTGGTCCTTCTCTGGAGGCATTCATCTCAAACTGACCCTGCTGCTGTAGCATTCTACTGAACCGCTTTTATTACATTCTACACCTCATACTCTGCCTCAGGAAACAGAGGGTTCACAGGACCAGGCAGGGGTTTGCTCTGACTACCACAGAAAGGACTAAATAACTGGACACTCAACCCATCCCCTAACACCTAACACATGGGCTTGTAGCTTTTCGGTGTCTGTTGGCTCTAGGGGAAGTGTGAAGCTCTCAAATGTTCATGCATTACTTAGGCTGGAGCAAGTAAGCAGATGCCTTCCCTTGAATAATTGAAGACTGGGTGTTTAACTGATGCACTCATTTACCATGAGTATCTTGTAGATGTATGTTTGATGATCAGCATTAGACAGCTCTTGGACATCTCTTGTGCAACCAAGACCACACTACCATCTCAGATTCTCACATATGATGGCTGGGTTGTGATTAAGGGACTGTGGAGCAGCATGCTGCTGCTCCACTGCTACAGGGTAGTATATAACTGGTCTCAATATTGTTCTTTATTCATCTGGATTTTACTTTTGCCATCTTATTTTCCTCAGTCATGGTAGGTTCCCTCAGGGGTTCCTCCTAGGTTTGAAGACCACTGTTTCCCACAGAGTGGGAGAAATGGATGCAAGGTGGCCTTTAAAGTAATTCAGGGCAGACTCAAGCCTTTGAAAGTATACACCAGGAAGAGCAAGAGCAGGCTGGAGGTTTAAGACACCCAGAGCAGAAGGCAAAACACTAATCAAGTCCTAATGAAAAGAGAGATAACGTCAAATGGCAGCTCACAGCATGTATCAGACAAGATTTGGCAAGCTGAAAATATAGTTTAGTTTATCTCTCCATTGCAAAAGGAGGATGAGCTCCCAATGCACACCTCACTATCCTCCACAATTCCTTAGGCAGTTTGAAGACCTTTTCTGTGGCTGGGGTACCACTAAAACATGGTCTCAGGACATTAAAAACCCCATCCCAACTGGAGCTATAAAACCACTGGCTCCTTGCACCAGCAGAGGAAAAAAATGGACAATTTTAAAAGAAGTTGTGCTAGTTTGAGCCTAGCTAGCATGTTTTGGTGAGAAGAACTAGATGATAGGCTGTAAAATGAAAACAATGGTGAGGTCTACTTCGCTCACAGTCTTGCTGAGATGTATACAAAAGAAGAAAGGCAAAACAAAGATTAGGGCATTTGCTTCTTCTCCTCGCTGGGGAACTTCTCCTGCTGGGGAGCTCGTGGCTGCTGGCTGGACTCCATCTTGCTTTCTAACCTCACCCTCCTTTGCTTGGCTGCTTCACCTTGCTTTTAACCCTTTTGGCCGAACCTCCATTCTTCCTTAGGACTGGGGTAAGGTTGAGAGGGGTAGGGGTAAGGTGAGGGGTGGTTGAGAGCCCCTCCTGGGGACTAAGGTTTCTGGGAGGGGAACTGTGTTTGTATTACTTTTTTTTACCTTGTATATTTCTGTCTATAACTGTATATACTGTAAATATCTGCTTGTAAATTGTGCCAGCTGTAAATATAAGCTTCAGTCAAATTTCCAGAGCCGACTGAGTCTAGTCTGGGTAATTTCTAAAACTGTGGGGGGGCGGGGGACACCCAAACCATCACAGAAGTCCTCCATGGGCATGTCACAACACAGGGAGCCTGCTTCCCAGGAGGGTTTGAGCTCCAAGCCAGCCAAGAGAGTGTTATAACAACACTTTATCCCCTGGCAAGCAGCAGCACTGATTGCTATAGTCAGGTTTCTGGCATGGAGGGTCTGACCTCCATCATGCCTCGATGGCCAATGTGAGGTCTGGACCAGTACTCACACTTCGTGCAGGGCTATAGCCAAACACTTAAAATGCTATGAGAAGTTCTCAAAAATGCTTTACATCTGCATCTTTCCCAAGCCCTAAAAAGAAATACCCTGAATTCCTAGTGCTGCAAGCTCAGCCCAACCTGCTCCCAGCCCCATGGACAGGCTACTGGCGAGCATGTCAGTGGAGGTGAGAGCTCTCAAATGAGAAATGAGATAATATTAATTATTTTCAATGCAATTTGGTCACTGACATTTTAGCTCCAAAAGCCTGGGCTGGAAGCAGCTCGTGGGAAAGCACTAGATGGCACCAAAGCCGGAGGATATGGGCTCTAGGCTGCCGGCGCACCTTCTGCAGCATCGCCCAGCATAGATAAAGTCCCTTCGAAAGCAGATAAAAATACAAAGCTACCGAATATTTTGTTTTTCCTAACCATGCTGGACTCCACTGCATTGGACAGACCCTGCCCACACAGCCAGCATCTGTCCCACAGCAGGGAAAAGGGCCCCAGGAAGAGCAAAAGAAATGTAACGCCACAGTGAAATTACCCAGCCGTCATTTCAAGGTAATTAATTACTCATGAGTGTGACGAGGTCGTTTCTCTGGGTTTCTAGCCTGGATGTGTGAATGCAGGCAAGAGTCATTGTCCATGACTTATTTCTGTCTAACGAAAAACCACTTTGAGAGCAAGGAGCAAATTTCACAGGTGAAACGTTGCGGCATCCTCGATTAGTAACAGAAACTACGGAGTTTTGCAGCAAAACTGCTGCTGAGCGTATCGCCAGGAGAGGGCTTTACTTTGATCCTGACTCTTGCATCCGCTGCGGTTGCACCCCAAAGCCACTAGTGGGACGCTGGGATGCAAAAACTGCCAGGAGGACCAGCAAGCAAAACAACCCAAAACACCTGCTCTCCCAAATTATGGGCAAGATAGAGGAGAACGGATAAGGTTTGGCTCATTCTTTTCGAAAAACAGCCATGTGAAATATCCTAAAGCCCAGTCCCTACCTTCTCCATAACATGGCACAGAATTGACACTGAGTATTTGTGCTTCTAGGTGTACTTCGAAGGAAGTATTTAATCAGCCCCGGTATCCTACTCCAAACTCATTGGAGCAAAACACTCTGCAACAACTACCATGTGTCAGAAAAATGACTTTATTTTGTAGGCTGTCACGCTTGCACAAACAGAGAATGATAATCCCTGAATCAAAATAATTCAGTTTTACAAAAATGATAAAACATAAGTAGCATAGAATTGTTTTTATTGGAAAAGACCTTTCAGATTATTGAGTTCAACTACTAATCCAGCACTGCCAAGTCCACCACTACATGATGATCCTTGGCACCACATCAACATGCCTTTTAAATGCTTCCATAGGTAGTAACGACCACTTCTATAGGTAGCCTGTTCCAGTGCTCCACAACCGTTACACGGAAGAGCTTTTTTCCCATAGTACCCAACCTAAACCTCTCCTGATGCAACTTGAGACCATTTTTTCTTGACCTATCACTTGTCACTTGGGAGAAGAAACTGATCCTTGTCTCACTCCTGCCTCCTTTAAGGTAGATGTAGAGAGCAATCACAGAATCATAAAATCATAGAACGGTTTAGGTAGGAAGGGACCTCAAGGATCATCCAGCTCCAACCCCCCACCATAGGCAGGGACAGCTCTCACTAGAGCAGGCTGCTCAAGGCCTCATCCAGCCTGGCTTCAAATGCCTCCAGGGAGGAAGCATCCACAACCTCCCTGGGCAACCCGTTCCAGTGTCTTACCACCCTCACTGTAAAGAACTTCCTCCTAACATCCAGTCTAAATCCCCCCTCCTCTGGCTTAAACCCATTACCCCTTGTCCTGACATTACTAGACTGTGTAAATAGTCCCTCCCCAGCCTTCCTGTAGGCTCCCTTCAGATACTNCCCAGACCCCCAGGTCCTTCTCCTCAGGGCTGCTCTCAGCCATTCCCCACCCAGCCTGGAGCTGTGCCTGGGATTGCACCGACCCAGGTGCAGGACCTTACAGTTGGCCTTGTTAAACGCCATGAGGTTGGCCTGGGCCCACCTCTCCAGCCTGTCCAGGTCCCTCTGGATGCCATCCCTGCCCTCCAGCAAGTCAGCTGTGCCACACAGCTTGGTGTCATCTGCAAACTTGCTGAGGGTGCACTCAATTCGTCTATCCATATCACTGACAAAGATGTTAAAGAGCACTGGTAAGGTCTCTCCTTAGCCTTCTCTTCTCCAAAGTAAACCTCAGTTCCCTCTGCCACTTCTCTTAAGACTTGTTTTCTAGACCCTTCACTAGCCCTTCTTTGGACAGGTGACACCCTATTCCTCTTGGTCTGGTAAGTTGTGATCCTCTTGAAATGAGCTGGGGAGGGTGCAGGGTGAGCACTGAGCCCTTTTGAGCAGTTGGCAGCTCCTGAAAATCCCCACTCTTGGGGAAAGATTTAAGACAGCCTCCTGCATTCCTTTGGAGAAAGCCTTGTGCCACATACCTGAAATCTGCTCTGTTGAAACAGAAGCATGGCATTTTCTTTCTCACCTCCTAAATAGTTGCTCTTCGGATATGACGTTTACAGCCTTTTTTTTTTTTTTTTAACATGGAAATGGTCCATTTCAAGTAAATGCATACTGATTTTTTTTTTTCCTGGGGGTGTTCAAGAAAAGACTGGATGGGGCACTTAGTGCCATGGTCTAGTTGACTGGCTAGGGCTGGATGATGGGTTGGACTGGACGATCTTGGAGGTCTCTTCCAACCTGGTTGATTCTATGATTCTACACTGCCTCTTTTTTTTTTGTTTGTTCCCGTAACACCATGACCAAAAGGCTAGAAAACAAAGAGAAAAGAGAGAGGAAAAAAATTTACAGAGAAGTATCAAATAAAGGAATAAATGAGCAACATTAGCATAGACTAAATGTCAGTGTAAACAAACCTCAACTAAAGCCCTTTCATGAACCAGGAGACCCTCACTTTCTGGCTCTCCACCTGGATTTGGGCTGCTGTTTCTCTCAGGCATTGAACAATGCTATGGTGTTTGCTGGAGAGATTTCTTTTCTCTTTTTGCTTTTTACCTGCGCATTCTCTATTCTGCCTGTTTCCATCATCACTTTTCCCTTCAGTGCTGGCGTCCCAAGTCCAATAGGACTTTTGTCTCCCCTCATCTGAGACTTGAGATCCTCAAAGACCCAGACTTGTTCTTCTTCATAGTGTTTGTAAGATCCACTTCCCTTGCCCTAGATGTTCCACCAAAGATTCAACCATGGCCATGCTGTGGTTGTATCACTGATGACGTCAAGATATGCTGACAAGGACAGAATTACCCAAAGAGTAGCTGTCAGCAGAAAATAATCAAAACCTCACACTGTCATCTAGCAAAGAGATCACACAATCCACATGTTTCACCCCTACCAGGAATGAGGCATCAGATCTTTTCATGCCACCAAACCCACTGCTCCCCTCCTGCTGTAAAATGATCTCTGGGAGTGCCAGATTGCCAGATGTCCTCCATAAGGAGACTATGGCTTCAAAAGTGCTGAAGGAAAAATGCCTTCACTGGAGATTTCCACTGTTCTGTCAGAAGTGGGGCACAAAGCCCTCGAGTTTGAAGGAAACTGGCTCGTCAGGTTTTGAGCCAGTCAATCCCATCCTGACTTGCCAAAGGATTTCATCCAGCTTGCTTTTTTTTTTCAGAGAAGGTGAAAAATTCCATATCCCACTGAAATTACCATGGGCTTTGAAGTGAATAGAGAATGGCTGCCAGGTCTAGTAATGAGCTGAGAGTTATGGTCATCTCCAGATCTGCCCAGGGATGGTGGCTGATATGCCACATGTGCCTCAGAACTTCTCAGTTGCTCTCTAAGGCATTGATATTTATCGAATATCCTCTATGTGTGCCTGGCTAAGGGGCAAACCCTTTCTTATGGGACTGAAGAGTGAGACATCCCTAATGCCCCAACACCTGTGCTGCAGCATTTTCAAAACGTCAACTCCACTAGGTTGTTGGTGGCACACGTGACTGACACTGCACTGAAGAAGAATGCCATGGTGTTTGCTCAGTGTTAAAGAGAGCAGAGACAAAAACGGGAGGATGACCCAAACTGGCGGGGGTGCTGGGCCCCCAAAAGCAGTGTTGAAGGGCATTAACGGGCACCAACCATTCGGCTGTGAGGAAGCTGAGGGCTAATTTTAATGGCAACCTGTGACTGCAGCATCTGTTTGACATGCAAAGCCCCAGTGATGGATCAGGTGTCCTGGGGGGAGGTGAGCGTGTGTGGGTGAAAAGCAACAGCAGTGAGGGCTTAGCCCCATGAAATAGCTGTAACAACTGCTGTGGCAGGGCTGCAAGCCACAGGAGCAGCTGCCTAAGGCAGCTGGAGGTGGTGGCAGGGCTGCAGTTCTTGGCTGAGAGCCAGCAGTGAGTGGTCTCAGAGGACCATGAAGGGGACGTCAAGGTGCTTTGCAGGGTCCATGCATGTCTTGGGAGACTCGCTGGGCCTGACCTGGCAATTGGAACAAGCGAGTGGAAGCATGACTGAGATCATTCCTTGGGTGATTCATGTGCAGGTTTGGCTGCAGCACACCTTCCAGGCTTTTAAGCGCTTGAAGACATGCCCTTTCATAGGATGTGTTTAATACAGCATGACCAAGTGGATTGCACCTCGCTGCTGGAAACAATTTCTTGCCACTTGTAGAAATGGGTGGAAAGCGGTAATTTTTCCATGCTACACCATAAACAGAGCAAGGGATCGGTTTCTTTACAACACAAACACACACAAAAAAAAAAAAAAAGAGAAAAGTTTGCTCTTTAGTTGGAAATACCCCTGCCAGTAGGACAATCTGTGCCACCTGCAGTACTGTGTTGCAGACGCAGGGTCACAGCATGGGCGTTGCCCAAAGCAGAACAGTGATGGTAGCAGACAAGGTCCAGCCTCTCCACAGCAGCAATCTCTCCTTGCGTCAGTGTAGTCTTCTGGGAGATGCCAAGGTGGGTGAGGCAGGAGAGAAAATTCAAACTGGGATAAAATCAGGTGGGCACTGGGAGGAAGTGGGCACCTAGGACTTTTCCTCTTCCCACTTGAAGGGAGCTCAATGCAGCAGTTGTGTGAAAACTTAGCCCAAAAGAGCCCTTTTGGGTGGGTGTCAGGTCTCAAGAAAGCAATAAGGGCACGCAAGCAGCTGTCCCTGCTGCCTGTGGATCAAGTTAATCCTTCCCCCACCATTGTCTGGCATCAACTCTCAGGTTATGGGGCTGAGAGGGAAAGGGTTAAACAGACCCAGTATGCCATTATTAATTCAAATCGGGAAGACAAACCCAAACCCCAGAATAAACACAGTGGCAGACCTGATGCCTTAATCCAGGCAAACAAATCCATTGCATGGATATGTTAGGAAGCTGTCAAGCACTTAAACCTGCCAGATGCATGGGTTGGATAAAGCTAAGCGGGGATTACTGGGCTCCCCACAGCGGATGGCAGGGAAGGCAATCCCCTGCTTGCACAGTATGAACAGGCCCCCAAAACATTGGTCTGCAACAGGGTGAAACGCTTCCTGGGACCCTGGCAGCCACCCCTCCTACATAGCAGAGTCTTTCCCACTGCTTTAAAACAGTTTTAAGTAAATAGGGATGAGCTTCTGGTTGTGCTTTGGGGTTTGTTTTGTTGTATGTGTGAGAAGGAATCATCTTTCTTTAAGCCATGAAGGTTGTTCCATGAAGAGGACAGCTCCAAGCCCTATGGGGTTTCCATGAGCATTGTGGACCCAGCCAGAGCCATTTTAGGTCAGTGATGCCCCAGTGAGAAAGTTCTGTCAGTAACTGGGGTGTCAACACCATAGACCACTGTGTTGCCTGTGGTGATGGGAATAGGGATGAGCCCCTCCGTTCTCTGGCAGCTGGGCCCAATCCTCTGCTTTGGGCCCAACTTACGCTTCCTGCGCGTTTTGCAGACGGGGCTGTGGTAGGGAGCGATTTATGGCTTGGGAGAAAAGGCTGTGGCTCCTGGCCTTAGGGCTGAGTGCCCGTGGGGTGTGTAGTGCACATCTGCTTGTTTGTGTGCCTGTGTCTGTCTGTGTGTGCCTCTTGTGGCACATGTGCTGTATGTGTTGAGCGCACGCATCTGCACCTTTGCATGCCCCCGCATCTTTGCACGCCGTGCATGCCTGTGTGCATGTGCATGCATGCACGTGTGCACATGTATCTGCCTGCACGTATATGCATGTGTGCGCACGCATATGTCTGTGCACGTGTACGTCCTTATTTGTGTACATCTGCGCGTGCTCATCTTTGCGCCTGCATACGTGTGCAAGTGTGCGTGCGTGCACACGCCAACACGCATATACCCCAGTACACGTCTGCACATGCTTGGCCGTGCCAGCGCCCACGAACGCGCACAGCTTTGTGTGCACCGCTGCACACGCGCGGACGTGCGCTGACCTGCACGCACGTGCCCGAGCATATGCGTGCACGCGTTTGTGCACGTGTGAGTCCGCATGTGTCTTGCGCGCGCCCGTGCGCGTGCCAGAGCCCACGAACGCGCACACGCCGCTGCGCGCGCACGCCCGTGCCCGGCGCGCACCCGCCTGCGCCGCCACACGCGCACAGCTATGCCAACCGCGTGCCCTTGTACGCGCGTGCCCGCCTACCTCACGCTCCGCCTTCCGCCCTGCCCGTCGCCTCCCATTGGCCAGTGCGCCCGCGGAGGGGGCGCGGCGCGGCTGCGGTGGGGGGCGTGGCGACACCGCTCGGCGCCCTGCCATTGGCGGCGGGCGCCTTTGTGTGCCGGCGGAGCGGGCGGCCGCCACTCGCTGCCGCGTCGGAGGGGCCGGCGGGACCGGGCCGCGCCGGGCCGCGCCGAGCCGCGCCACGCCACGCCACAAAGGCCGCAGCATGGTCCTGGTGCACGTCGGCTACCTGGTGCTGCCCGTCTTCGGCTCCGTGCGCAACAGAGGTACCGCGCCGTGCTCTGGGGATTCGCGTCCCGGGGCCGCTTCGTGCGAAGCAGGGAGGTGGGTGGGTAGGACTCAGGCTCCGGTCTCTCGCAGAAGGAGGGGTGAGTTTTCCCCCCAGCCCTCATCGTGAATGCGGGCTGCTCGGCGGTTGGGACGAGCTCTTTGGACTCCCTGCGCAGGGCTCCGTACCCTCTCATGCCCCTCTTACCCCTAGCAGTGCCCGTTGTGGGGGTTTCCCCCTCCCCGCCCTCCCTGCCCCCCGGGGCTACCCCGGCTCCTGCCGCTTGCCCAGCTCCCGCCTGCACCTCCCGTCTGTGCTTCGGTAGGTCCATTTTCCTTCTTTTATTTTTTAAATTTTGTTTTATTTTTTAATTTGACACCTCCCACCTCCCGCACCCCAGCCCCCCGTCTCGCCGTGTAGCGTAGCCACCAGGCCATTTCAGCGTAGCTGTAGACTATAACAGCCATTTCTGTACCTTCATCCTGTTTAGCTGAGTACATTGCACTGTAAATTCCTGTTAAGTGGATTCATTTTGCTGTAGTCGCTGGGCGCACAGCCTCCTGAGGGGCTTGAAGGGGGTGGGGGACGGGGACGACGACGACAAACGCCCCCAAAATGTTGCCAGAAGCCCCCTGAGAAATTAAATTGGTGAAGAGAAATCTGGTAGGGAAATGCAATTGGCATTAATTAAAAAATAAAACGGGAAAAGAGTTGGAGAGTAAGATTTGTGATTAAACGCTAGCTAAAACCCGCCCCAGATTCGCTGGCCAGCATTGACAAGAGTCGCCCGCAAAGGGGTGCAGCATCCCCGTCCCCAGCAGCGGTGACACTACTGCTGGCAGCTGTCCCCCGTGGGTACACACCCAGCCGCTCGCCCGGCTAGCCTCATGCTCCTTACTACTCGTCCTATCAGCCACAAGTGTCCCGTCTCCTTAGCTCACCTTCGCCGTGGCCAGCACCCCCTGCCAAAAACTGGTTGTGAAAAGAGGCGACTAGCAAAATGGTTTTCCATTAAACAGGGATAAAACATTTTTTTCTGCTGTGCTAAATTACTTCCTGTTCTTATTTTGTGGGTAATTTTTTCTGTATCGAATATCCTTTGGTTGTGTATCTTCACCTTTTTCTTGTACTAAAACTAAAGCATGGTCTGTATTTTTTTACATTACCTAGTTTCTGATGTAAATCTTTCTGTAGAGACATACCCTGCTGAAATGTAATGTGCTGTAGCCTATACATCTGCTCAGTGTACGCTGCTTTTGTTCTGTTGCCCTTCCATAGCATGGTGGGCCTTGCCTTTTTGTATTGTGTGCATGATGACATTGTTACACACGATTCCACTAATACTAATATACGATCTCTCAATAAAGAAACTAGTTTTCCTATATTAACCTAGTGTGCTTTTTCTATTGCTGTTTTCCCATTTATTGTTGTATCCTGCTGTTTAGATTTTTTCCTTGCTTTCCCCTATTGTGAGGTTTGAGTGAGTGGATTTTTTCCTTTAGTGCAGATATGGGGGCTTCTTAATACATTTTTTTTCTCCTATCCCATATCTACCCTCAGCATTAGTCTGTCTGTACATACTCCATAGATGCAGTCCCTGTTATGCTGATGCAGTATTCTTTTTTACTGCAGAATAGCAAAAGAAAAAGTGTCTAAATCCAAGCCCTTATTAATAATAACTAAAAATTTATATATATCTGATGAAGGGTTTGCCACTTATTTCATTCTAGTTACAACATTACATGTTGCTTACCAGATTGATTCTAACCCTGAGTGGGACGACCTCCAGACGGATGGGGAGAATTATGGATTTCTAAGCTCTGATTAGCAAGTGATAAATGAATCTGAGGGGAAAAAATCCCTCTAATCTATTATCTGTATATTTAAACATATATGCAAGTGCCCTGCCCACCATCTGCTGGACGAGAAGTTGCTGGGCCTTTGTCCTGCAGTGACTGGCACACTATAAATATCTTCACTAGACCCCTGCAAGGCAGGGCTTGTAAAACCATCTCAGCTGCTAATGTTGTAACTACATTTTTGTGCTTGAAACCTTCGGGCCCACCATCTTCTGAATACCCAGATTTGGTCAAAAGAACAAACTATAAGGTTGGGAGAAAGTCACTGGGAAACTGTAAAATACTGGAAGAAGGGAGTGATGGACAACCAAATTGTGGTCAGCAAGCAATTTTGCTGCAGCTGCAAAGCAATAATAATACTGGTCGCCTCTCCTTGTCCCTATGCTAGACCTCCTTTTCCAGGTCTGCAAAGTGGTCCTGGAAAACATCCCAATTTTGGCTTGGATGCTACCCTAAACTGACAAAAGTCAGGGCTCCCAAAAGCAGAAGATGGGGGTGGGGCTGGGGTGGAGAGGGGGAACATTCTGTCTCTAATTGCATTTCCACAGAAGTGGGGGACTCAGGATTGGATATTTGTCTTTAACGAGAGGAAGACAAATTCAGCAGGTCGGTGGCTCCCACTGCTAAAATTTCAAGAGAAGCCACTAGCTAACAAAACAAAAGCCAGTGGCTCCAGAAAACTGCCTACCCTGCCTTACCCTAGCATCTCTCCAAGAGACACATCATCTTGCAAGGCCGTGCCTTTCCACCTCCCTCCTGGCTTTATCTTGAGTTCGATTGGTTTTGTTTTCAAACATTTATTTATGATTTCCTTCTCCGTTTTTCCTTTTCCATGTACCTCGATGACTGTTTGGCCATTCTGTCCTCCTCCCTCTCCTCTGCCCCCCCTTCCCCCTACTCCCCTGTATGAGCACAAGCAGGTTTCGCCCCTGGATGTAGTGTATGCTGTGGCCCTTTGTTCTCGCTCCATCCTCGCCCCAGGCCAGCGCTGAGCTCCGTGCCTGACACATGTCCCCATACGCATCCCGAGGAGGAGGCTGTGCTTCTCGCTTGCATGAAGGGAGACGTGCATGCCTGTTGGGGCTGATCATTTTCCAATGTGATTTTTTTTTTTTTTTTTAGTTTTATTTTTCAAATTCGACCCTTACTCCACATGAGACAATGAAATTTGGTTTATGCTGTGAAAAAAATTAATCACCTTCCTCTACCCCACCCTGAAACTCTGGCAAGTATAAGCCCCATTCCCTCCGAAATGTACCTCATGCTACATACACCTGCTGGCAGCTGCCCCTTTGTTAGGAGTGGTGGATTCACTGCAGCAAGGGGAGTAACACCCCACCCCCACGCCTCCCCCCGACAGATCTGCAAATTAGCACTCATACAGAGCACAACTGCCTGGTCAATGTACTCTGAGGGTACCTTGGTAAGCTAATACAGAAAGCTGCAGGATTAATGGCAGCTGGTACAAAGCAATTTCATCTGCATCATATTTTTGACCTGTCTTGTTAGAAACACACTCTTACAAGAGGAAACATTTCACCCCTTCTTTCCACCTTGCAGCCTTGTTAGTCAGTAACCACCAGGTTTTCATAGCTCATGATCCATCAAATGCATCCACAATTTAATGACTTAATTCCTTTGACACTCCCAAGCCTTGGAAAGCCACCTGGTACAAAGAAAGTAATCTTCTTTTATTTTAGCGTCTTGGGCTGAGGAAATCCAAGATGAGTCACGTGCTAGTGGTGCTGCTGTGGGTGTGGAGGCACATGCAGTGATTTCTGTAAAACCTATACATCTCTCCAGCACCAACATGTATTCCTGGGCTGCTTTAAATAACTTCTTTAAGTAACAGAAGGATAAAACTGAGCGTGGACAAAACAGACTCTGAGAGTGGTTTATGTAAGGGTTGTGTCAAGGTCTTCTCTGCATCTATGTGCATTTAATGATACCACTTGGGAGCTGGGCCAGCCTGTCTCTCACATGGGGTCTGAGATGATGTCACAATTCCTGTCATTTTTAAGAAAGAGATAAGCAAATAGTAGTCACATTTTGCTCATATTGGGAATTACCAGCAAAGTCTAACGAAGGCTGACCTGGATTTACCTTGCTGTGTGCAGATCTGGTCTCGTGGAATTATGTTATTTAATAACTGGTGAGTTGGTGCCCAGGTGAAAAGGCAAACACAGCTGTGAAGCTGGGAGAGGGACGTTTGGAGATGTTTGCCACAAAACCTGGGAGCTGTTCTGGTTGGCAGAGGCAAGGTGGTGTGGACTCAATAAGGGGCAGCCCAGCATCACTCAGTGCATCCTGGACAGAGCATGGCTTGCCAAAAGGGGGGTGAGATGTAGGCACCAGGATGCTGCCATAACCACCTCTGGCCTCAGTCCTCGCTGAGTCCTCCTCTGTGAATCTCCTGGAAAGCCTGTCCTATAGTAAGTCTGAGCTTCTTTTTTGTTTGCTGTTTTAAACCCTGCTGAAAGGGAAAGATGGAGCACTGTTGGGGCAGGTTCGGGAGCCCTGTGCCCCCCCAGAACTGTAGGAGAACCCCCCTAAGTAATATGAGGAGTGTGTGTGGCACCCAAAACTGACTTGTCTCTCTCTACTGACCAGTTGGGGTGGTCACAGAGGCTGGAGATGCAGAAGTGGAAAGAGAGGGAAAGATGACTCTTACAGGGGCTTTGCAGAGCATGGTGCCAGATAGCGAGGGCATGGGCATCCCCTCTTGCGCATTTACATGCTGGTTGAAACCCAAAATGTGTGCTGGGGCTGCCTTTTATCGAAACTGGAAGGTCCTTCAGGGGACAGCAGGTCAGCAGTGAAGTCTTTCCTGTCCTCAACCTGGGAGCCCTCGTTCTGGGAAGCATTAATTAAATGTTCCAGGCATGCGAAGGGAGCTTTTACAAAAAATATTCTCTGGTATCTGGATTATCTTTGATCTCACTAACCTCCAAGACCAGGGTTGATCTGGCAGTTGAGAGATGTGTGGTGGCACTGCCAAATGTGATTCTTGATCATCTCTTGTTACTTTGGTGTTCTATATCACACTACAGCTCCTGGAGTCAGTGATAGCACAACATTTTTCAATTAAAGGGTAGTATATAAAGTAGAGGATCAAACTGCTGCTTAAGGCAAACTTGGTGCTCAAAACTCAGAAGTAAGCTACAGCACTAGGAAGGTTTTTCAACCAACACAGTGTTTTGGAAAGGAGAAGGGTGACACATGGCTGCATGGGGCCAGGGCAGGGACCTGCAGGTGGCCAGTGAGAATGGGGCTAAGGATCAGTGGTGAAAATGATGATTTTCTCCCTTTTTACGTTCACTTTGTGGAGATGGAGTCAGTCTGCTGTCAGGGTTGGCAGAACTGTTGCAGTTTCCCAAGTGGCTCTGCACATGACCCCGTGAGAGATCTCCCAGTTATAACCTTACGAGGTCTTTTCTTACTCCTAAACCTTCTTAGGAAGAAAACTGTGTCTTTTGGGAATGACTAAATCCTCCCCCTAGACTAAAACCTCAATCACTTTTCAGCCAGAGCAACATACCCTGGTGGTAGAAGAGACTCATCTTCCTGTGCTGGAGACCTCAGGTGGGCAGAGCTCAGAAGGGAAAAGGGTGCAAATTCATGTCCTTTCCATGCCCTCCTCCCCCTCTCCTCACCTTCAGTTAATTCTTTCTGCTCGCTCTCTGCTCAGTTTTTCAGTCTCCCAGGACTTTTTCTCACACATTTTCCTGCCTGCTGGTCCTTCACATTTCCTATCCCCAGCTGGGTTGGGCTGGCTGACATATGCTGTTGTGGATCCCTCTTGGTAAGTGTCCTTATCTGCTGTCATTTTCTCTGTCTTTAAAGGCTGTAAAATGTGCCTGCAGGAGAGCTGTGTGTGCATGGCTTATAGCTCTATAATGAACATTATCACTTTAGTTTGACAGACTAGGCATCACAGGTCAGGACCAAAGGAAGAGCTGAGAGCAGTGAAGATGAAGGTTATGGGAAGTGGCAATAAGGCAGAGCTTGGTACCTGTGGGCTCGAGCCCTTCAAATCGAGGACATATCTGAGGGGAGATGTTTGAATGAGGATTTCAGTAGCTCAGTGAAGAGCCTGGATATCTCTGTCTCTAGTACTGCATACCACTGCTCCTGGCTGTTCACATTGGCTGCCGTTCCTTGTCTGGAGGTGATGCCCCAAAGTGTGTTTGACCATCATCTTAGATGGGGCTGAAGGGATGCTGCAGAGTTATTGTTTCTCTATCCCCTTCCTCAAATTGTACAAGGACCAGTCATTTCCCTACATGAGGAAAAGGCAGGGCGATGGGTATCCTCTAGGACTTCTTTGAAGGGACCTTGAGCAGGACTCTGGTGGGACTGGTAATAGCTCACTGGGCCACATATCCAGGCAACCAAGACTAGGGTTGAGTTAGGAGCTGCTCTGAAAATCTGCTTTTGTCTTTTTATCCAGACTAGAGAAAGTCTCTAAGAACCATTCAGAAACATGATCTCTTAGGCATCTGCCTGACTGCAGCTGCTCCTCACGTTGGGCTCCTGCAGTGGAGAGTGGGCACAGGAAATGGCCCCATGCAAATGCGCCCTCCCAGTGGCACTTTGTGTGGTGTCTCTGTGCTTTCTCAGTCTCCTGGTGGCATCTGCCTCTTACTTCAGTCACACAGCTAGCTCAAGGTACTGATACAGCCAAAGGTATCCTGGTTTCTTTTGAAACTGAGTCCATGAGGAGGCATGTCATGAGCACTTCCCCAGTCAAACTGTTTCCATGACAGATCTGCTTAGAAGCTGTATATAGACAGACAAAAGGAACCATTCACCCTTTTTTTGATAGCAGAGGGAGTGCCTGTTCTCATGCAGTCCTGAAGCACTGGATAGGATCTCATATGTCTGGTCCATTCAGGGTCCCATCATCAGCAGCTGTTGGGAGCTGAGACTTAAATAGACTGCCCTGTGAGCCACACACCACAGTGAGGAGCAGCTGGAGTCAGAAATGAACTGTAGGTTCATGGTGAAGCTGCCTTGACAATGAGATTGGACACCAATCTGGAAAGTTGTAAACTTGTTTACATGTACCTAAATCCAAAGTCCTCAAAATTTAGAATAGTTGCTTGGCATTTGTACTGGGATGGGACAGGTGAGAGCCTAGTTTAAAGTGTTGTGTTGTTGTTTTTCTGTAAAGTAACTGGCACCAAACTGACCACAGCCTGGAGGAGTTTTTTTGGCATGAGGGTTTGACAACACAGGGTTTGCAAGACTATCAGCTTGTTTTCAGCTGTGGCATGGCATTTGCTGGCAAACTCGAGCAGGAGGCTTTCAAATCTCAGGCAGCATCTGAAGGTAATGAGGGTTCTAGTGCTTCAGGCAAGGTGTCCATCAAGTCTGGCAGTTTTCACAACCTCCAGGCAGAAAATACCTTGTCCCTAATTCGCCTAGCAGGAAAGGAGCTGTAAATCTCATGCAGATTGCCATGTTTCTTGTTGTGGTTTGCTAAATCCACATTTCTCTTAGTGTAGCATGGCCTTTAATATTAATATCTTTAATTTCATTTATAAATTCAGCTATCAGCCTTCATTAGTCATCCTGTTAATGATCCCAGGCAAGAAATTTGTCATTTGACGTCAAAAGGGAGATTAAGGGACTTCTAGAGCCTTGGGTAATGGCTTCACGCAGCACTGGAATTATAGTGGTTGGCATATTAGGCCAATACTGTGTATGATTTGCATCTGCTGTTCAGGGGATGAGTGATTATTTTATATATTTAGCAGAAAACAAGAGCATTTCTTAATCATGGATGGTGGTATTACATTTCCTGCAAGCTCTGTCGTATTATGAATCACTGCGCTATAAACATCTTGCTGCCGGTGTGCCTGATTTTTGCATTGCCACAGTGGTAGGCCCTGAAGGGTCAGAGCCTGACAGCTCTCCTCCTCCCTGAGGGGCTTGACTGCACGAATGGCTAATTGAAATTAAGAAGTTCCCTCAGTACTAGGAGCTGGAAGGAACTGGGAGTGGATTAATCTTTGCTTGGCCAAAACGGAGTCTTTGGTCTCTGCTCTCCTTGATGGCGATGTGAGAAGGTTGGTAGGGTTTGGGGATGGCTGTTTAAGGCATGAAATAGTGGAAGGAAGTTCACAATATTCGCTCAAAATGTCTGGAGTCCAACAGAGTTGCGCTGAAGCTTGATGAGATGTAGCATCCCCAGGCCTTGGTCCATTCAGTTCTGTCATGAGGAGGCCTGGTAGATGTTAGGAGCAGCCAATGTGTTTTGAAGAAATCTTTTCTTGTCCGGCCATTATTTGTGAAATCCCACGAACATCTATGGGCTGAGATAAGGAATGAGGAGGCCTTCAGCACAGAGTGAGCATGACTTGAGTGGCCTTTGGAGTTACTAGGCATTTCACAGAGTCACAGAAACATTCTGGTTAGAAAAGACCTCCAGGATCACCAAGTCCAACTGGTGTCCCTGCTCTGCAAAGTTCAGACTTAAACCGTATCCTCAAGCACCACATCCAAACGACTTTTAAACACCCTAGGGTCAGTGACTCAACCACCTCCCTGGGCAGCTCATTCCAATGCCTGACCACTCTTGCTGTGAAAAAATGTTTCCTGGTGTCCAGTCTAAACCCACCCAGCCACAGCTTGAGGTCATTCCCTCCTGTTCTATCACTGATTACTTGTGAGAAGAGACCAGCAGCAGCCTCTCCACGACATCCTTTCAGGTAGCTGTTTTAATACTGAATGCCTCAGTTGCATGCAATACTGTAAAAGTAGATTCTCTCCTGTGCTGTCCACCTGCAAAGCCTCCAACTTTCTCTGTACAATGCTCCTCTGGATGTAACCTCCCTCAAGATAAATGGTTTGCAGACAGCTCTCTATGAGGCTATACAAAGAGAATGTTATCTGTGGTGTACAAGAACTTATCAAGCAGATTTTGCTTTGCCCTCATTGGCCTGAATGGGAAACCTCTGTATGAACGTCTGGTGGACTGACCTTGGTGCCATCAAGGCTGGACACCAGGTGCAATCAAGCTGCTCTATCACTCCTATGCTCAGAAAGACAGAGGGTAGAAAGTAAGGTGGGTAAGAACTCATGGGTCAAGAGAAAGGTAGTGTAATAAAGCAAAAGCAAAAGAAAACAAAAAATCTCTTCTCTGCTTCCCACCAGCAGGCAATGTCCAGCCACTTTCCAGGAAACAGGGCTTCAGTACACACAGCAGCTGCTCTGCAAAACAAGTGTTGCAATGCCTTCTTCTCCTTTCTCACAGGTTTTATTGATGAGCAGACTACACATGGTATAGAATATCCCTTTGGTCACTTTGCCTCAGCTGTCCTGGTAATGTCCACTCCTAAGATCTTGCTCAGCCTGCCGGCTTGAGGGGAAATGTTGGAGACAGCCTCGATGCTGTAAGCACTGATCATCAATAGCCAAGACAGTGATGTGTTCCCAGCACTCTTTTAGCTACCAATACACAGAATGAAACTATGAGGAGAAGGAAAATCAACTCCATCTCAGACAGACCCAGCACAGAACCTGAGATAAGTTTCACCAGGTGCCATATAGGTTGGACATTAGGAAAATTTTCTTCACTCAAAAGGGTTGTCAAGCCTTGGAGCAGGCTGCCCAGGAAAGTGGTGGAGGCACATGGGACATGGGCTAGTGGCGACTTAAGCAGAGTTGAGTTAATGATTGGACTTGATGATCTTATAGGTCTCTTTCAACCTAAATGATTCCTGCTCTTATCAAAATGGCAACAAATCCGACTGTTCACCATTTATCTGTTGCTCATCTCTGCCTTACTCCTTCCTCTGCTAAATTGGTGGCCAAGCTTTTATCTCTGGAGCTGTGAGCTGAAAATACGGTATTGCATGAGAATTGGGCCCTGAAATAAGAGATGTTTTGTCCCACTGGCAGCTAGGGGTGTGCGGGTGGGTGCTGGATCAGCAGCTGATCTTTATGGCACTTCTACTGACTTGAGTTGCCAGAGACTAGAGCTACATGAAAACAGAGATACGTGGTTTTGATAGTGATGACTATTTTCCAGTTCACTGGCTGAAAATGCATTTTCCTGGTTTTGTACTGTCTCCGAGTTTTTCAGCAAAATGAGGGGAGGGGAAAGGTTTTTAAATTATTCATTTGGAGTGAGATGAAATAGGCCACAACTGTAGAAGAGAAATGCTGTCTTATGGCAGAAAATGAAACAGCATTAGCTGGATGCAGGGAATGAAATGCAGGGAGTGTTTCTGATGGATGCTTTGCAGAAAATACCTGTGCGAAAGTACCTGCTGCTTTTTCACTGCATTGAAGAGAGAGTGCTTGCGCCTCTTCTCTTCCCAGCCTGCAGCTTTGGTGCATCAGCATCACTTGTCACAACTTCCTGGTCCCACAAAAGCAATGGGGAGACAGCAAGGGCCCTTTCCCAATGACCTGCAATCCAAACTGAGGAATGGACATGCTTTGCAGAAACCCAGCTCGTTGGCAGCATCTCTTGGGAGATGAATCCAAGACAGCATGAGAGCCAAAGGGCATCAGAGAAGTGCTGGGATTCTTCTGTGAGCCAGGGCTAGGAGCAAGTGGATAGTAATGAGGAGGAGAGATGGTGCATCAGGGCACACAGAATCTAAGCATACTTGGAGCTGCCACCTTTGCAGAGGATTTTGGGGGAGCCCTCTTTGAATGAAGCCTGTCAGAGGTAAGTTTAATGGAGTGGATGGTTGCATGGAATGGCACAACGCTGAAACCAAAATGCTCCTCTCCAGCTCATAGACCCAGCTCCTGATTCTATTTCCT
>WAAF01009384.1:32553-56260 GCA_013400475.1 Tricholaema leucomelas | reverse complement strand
AAAGAACAAGCTGCTTTCTAGTGATGCCATGATGTGTACACTTTCACACTGTGGCAAGGAGTGGCGATTTGAGAAAGCCAATAAATATATTGAGACTTTGTGATTAAAGAAAAAAAGGGGGTGGGGGGGTGGGGAGGGAAGCCCAGAACACAACAGTAACATGAACATGAAAATCTGGAATGTTTGCCAAGGTTCAGATATCAAAAAGCAAATGAAAAGGTTCTTTGTTCTTATTGATGCCTGCAGTGAAGGGTCTGCTCCTGATGTCTCCTGAGGTTTGAGATTGGCTATGGTGCAATCTTCAAGCTGTAGAAGTTGCTTGCTCTGTGTATCTTAGCTTCTGTGCTAAAAAAGGTAGTTTTTACCTCTGGTATCCTGCACTCTCCAAAGAGCAGGGCTTAAAATTTTTGGCAAATTTGCATCTGTGGGATTGGTTTTAGCTGTGTAGAAGTAGTGTGTGATGGTGCAGGAAGAAGGGCGGCACACAGTGAAGCCCAGGAGGCTTTCAAGTCAGCGAGTGATGGATTGGAAAGTCAAGGAAAAGCAGCAACAGAGAGAGAGGGGTCACACGTCACAGGCCAGAGGTGCTTGTTAGCATGGCTTAGAAATGGTTGGGAGAATCACAGTCGTAGAATGGTGTGGGTTGGAAGGACCCTTTAAGGTCAACACTTAAAGTTACAACACTCCCACTGTGTACAGGGACCCTTTCCACTAGACCAGGTTGCCTAAAGCCCTGTCCAAACTGGCTTTGAACAGTTTCAGGGGTGGGGCATCTACTACCTTCAGCCTGTTCCAGTGCATCACTACCCTCACAGTGAAAAATTTCTTCTTAGTATTTAATTCAAATCTCCCATCTTGTAGCCAACAGGCCAAGAGAGGTAGCCCTTTACACCGCTCTTGTGAGACCCCACATCAAACACTGTAGCTAGTTCTGGTGCCCTCGTTATAAGGAGGACATGTAGCTGTTTGAGCAAGTCCAGACTAGGGACACAAAGATGATCCAAGAGGTGGAACACCTCTGCTATGAGGATAGGCTGAGGGAGCTGGGGTTGTTTAGCCTGGAGAAAAGAAGACTCTGGGATCACCTTATAGCTCCCTTTCAGTACCTGAAGGGATCCTACAGGAAGGCTGTAGGTGTCATAAAGGTGTCTAACAATAGGACAAGGTGGGGCTGGTTTTAAGCTGAGGAGGAATAGGTTTAGACTGGATCTTAGGAAGAAATTCTTCATTATGAGGGTGATGAGACAATGGTTTCCCAGGGAGGTTGTGGATGCTTCCTTCCTGGGGAACTTTAAGGCCAGGTTGGATGAGGCTTTGAGCAGCCAAGTCGAGTAAATGGTCTCTAAGGTCCCTTCCAAACTAAGACATTCTGTGATTCTGTGATTCTGAAACAGTTCTATCACTACACTCCTCCTGGGGTTAACAGTCCCTCCCCATCTTTCATGTAGTAAGTACTGGAAGGCTGCCATACGGTCTTCCTGTAGCCTTCTCCAGGCTAAACAAACCCAACTCTTTCAGCGTGTCCTCATAGAAGAGAGGTCTTACAGCTCCTCTTCCTCTTCATGGCCCTCTTCTGGACCAGCTTGAGCAGGTTGCTTTCTGTCCTGTCTTGTGGGTCTCCACTACATACAAGCTGAACAGTGTTGCGAGTGGCCATTGTCTGAGTTCCACAATATTAAGATAAAAGGAGACATTTGTGAAGCAAGCCAAGCTTCTTTGAAGGGCTGAGCACTTTGGTTGAATGGGCCACCACTTTTGGTGGAGAGCATAGGCCATTCAGGAAAGTGACAGCTCTGCCCAAGCTACACCTGTAATGCCAGGGCTTCTCAGTCTTTAGCAGTGAGAGCAGGTAATGCTGCTGGGGCTTTACACTGCTGTGCTGCTACCCTGGAACATGGAGAGCAGAAGTTCATATGCTCTGTTAGAGCAGAAGAGCAAATGGCCTGAACCCAGAGGTCCCAGGAGAAAGTTTGTCATCCATGCAGCTTCTCTTGTTTCTCTAACAAAAGAAGAATGGTCCCACTGTAAAACATCAGGAATCAGTAATTTGCTCATCCAGCTTTCTATGTGAGGGTAGTCAGCCGTTGGACATTGCCTGCAGGCATCTCTTGAAGTCTAGGTGTTTACACGTCTGCAGATCTTGGGCAACTTCTGAGCCAGCCAGCACATCCCAGTGGAGCTTAATTTCATTTGCTTCGTCAAAATCCTGCTTCTGAATGGAGGAACAGGGCAGGTACACTGCAGTTCATCTTTCGCAAAGGCAAGAAAGAAATTACAACGACGCAGTGTGCAGTTTGGCTGGTGTTCTGGTGGCACCACTCTCTAATTAACGTCACTGAGAAGTTCGGATCCCAACTTTAATTCCTATTCCTTTGCAGCTGGGAGCTCTGAGAAGCCAACACATTTTATGGCTTGAACAGAATTGTTGTGTTTCTTTTTTTTTTTTTTTTGGGGGGGGCAAAGCTGGACTGAATCTGAAACACATCTTTGTAATTGCTGCTTTTCCTTCTTTTACTTGGTATCTGCCAGAACCATCATCCAATGGACATTGCATAGGTTAGTGCTATTCATGCTGGCTTATTTTATCTCAGACAGACTGGATTCAGTAGTCAGCACTGAGAAGAATCTTGTAATCCTTTTCTGCTTTCTCTATAGGTTCAGTTACACTGTGAACTGACAATGTGCATGGAAATGCACATCTAGGATTATTTTCATTGCAGTCTCTGAGTGAAGTCTTGTGATGCAGAAGTACTGGGCATGGCATCACTCTGCATGTGTATGCATTTGCAAGTGCACCCCTTGCAAGAGTAGAGGAGACTTTCTATATAGAATCATATGCTCATGGAACTGTGGAGTCTTGTGGATTGGGAGGAACCTCTTAAAGGCCATCCTTTCTAAACCTGGTGCAATAAGCAGGGTCAACTTCAACTAGATCAGGTTACTCAGAGCCCCACCTAACCTGCCCTGGAGTGTTTCCAGGAATATGGTTTCTATACCACCTCTCTGGGCAACCTGTTCCATGCTGGTGGTGCTTTCAGAAGTGCAATGTGGAGGCACATACCCAGCTGTCTCAGAAGATACTTCTTGGGAGGGGGAAATAAAAAATGCATCTTCCACTGGCTGATAGAGATGCAGAATAATTCAGTTGGGAAGGCACATCTGAGGTCTCCAGTCCAACCTCCTCTTCAGGTCAGGGCTGCCTTCACAATTCTTGAGTGTCTCAGGTTCTTGCCCAGCCAAATCTGAGATACAGTCAAGGACACAGATGACAGCACCTTGATGACACTTGCTCTCTAGTCATTGGGATACACCTGTGGGCAGGGGTGCAAAGGCACTCTCATCTGCCTTAACATTCAACATTGGTCACTTCCATTCTGCCCTGGGCTTGTCTTCTTGAAGCAAGCCACTTTCATGGCCACATCTGCATGGTGAAGATCCCAAACCACCAGAGGTCTGATCCAAAGCCAAGCAGCTGGGCTGTGTCCAGCACTGGGAACAGAAAGTGACTCTCCTCAAAGTGCTGGATGTTGCTACTGCTTACCCAAATGGCATGCATGGGTGCAGGTAGGCAGTGGGGTGACCCTAAGCTCCAGAGTTCCCCACTTCAACACTCTGGTCTTCTCTAAGGTTGACTAAGTGTGGTTAGTCTCCTAACTTCATTTCTTCATCTGTACAGTGCCCACCCCACAGGCCACTGAGTATAAAACTCAGAGAATAAGGAAAATGCAGACAATGCTTCTCCTGTGAAATTCCTGGGAAAATATAAATGTGGATGGGAAAAAGAGGCTGTGGGAAAAAGAGGATTTCTGGTTTTCATCCTCCTGTCTGTGGTCGGTACTGAAGAAGTGTGTTGCAGAATCGTGCCTGAAGAATTGTAGTATGTCTAAAAACTTAGAATCATAGAATCATAGAATGGTTTAGGTTGGAAGGGACCTCAAGGATCATCCAGCTCCAACCCCCCGCCATAGGCAGGGACACCTCCCACTAGAGCAGGCTGCTCAAGGCCTCATCCAGCCTGGCTTTGAACGCCTCCAGGGAGGAAGCATCCACAACCTCCCTGGGCAACCTGTTCCAGTGCCTTACCACCCTCACTGTAAAGAACTTCCTCCTAATATCCAGTCTAAATCTCCCCTCTTCCAGCTTAAACCCATTCCCCCTCGTCCTAACATTACTAGACCGTGTAAATAGTCCCTCCCCAGCTTTCCTGTAGGCTCCCTTCAAATACTGGAAAGCCACTATAAGGTCTCCTCGAAGCCTTCTCCTCTCCAGGCTGAAGAGCCCCAACTCTCTCAGCCTGTCCTCATAGCAGAGGTGCTCCAGCCCTCTGATCATCTTCGTGGCTCTCCTTTGGACCCGCTCCAGCAGTTCCATGTCCTTCTTGTATTGGGGGCTCCAGAACTGCACACAGTACTCCAGGTGGGGTCTGACGAGAGCAGAGTAAAGGGGGAGAATCACCTCCCTTGCCCTGCTGGCCACACTTCTCTTGATGCAGCCCAGCACTCGGTTGGCTGTCTGGGCTGCATGTGCACACTGCCGGCTCATGTTGAGCTTCTCGTCGACCCAGACCCCCAGGTCCTTCTCCTCAGGGCTGCTCTCCAGCCATTCATCACCCAGCCTGTATCTGTGCCTGGGATTGCACCGACCCAGGTGCAGGACCTTACACTTGGCCTTGTTAAACGTCATGAGGTTGGCCTGGGCCCACCTCTCCAGCCTGTCCAGGTCCCTCTGGATGGCATCCCTGCCCTCCAGCAAGTCAACTGTGCCACACAGCTTGGTGTCATCTGCAAACTTGCTGAGGGTGCACTCAATTCCTCTGTCCATATCACTGACAAAGATGTTAAAGAGCACTGGTCCCAGCACTGACCCCTGAGGAACACCACTTGTCACCGGTCGCCAGGTGGACATTGTGCCATTGATCACCACTCTCTGCATGCGACCATCCAGCCAATTCCTTATCCAGTGAGTGCTCCACCCATCCAGGCTGTGCTTTTCCAGTTTGGTGACCAGGATGTCATGTGGGACAGAGTCGAATGCCTTACTCAGGTCTAGGTAGACGACATCAGTTGCCCTTCCCCTGTCCATTGCAACTTGGTCAAATGTCTCTAATTTCTTCAGGAAATAGATTTGGACATTAAACAGAAGGCTGAAAACCTGAGATTTTTTTTGATGCAAAGTAAACCCCTCAGTTATTCCTTAATGTCCTATGCATATGCATGTATATGCATATTATAAGAACAGCTTTAAGATTATTTAGTTTTAATGCAGAGGGTGGCATTTTTCCAAGGCCATCTCCTGCAGCAGTGCAAAAAATTACCTAGGCCTCATCTTCTCTGTGAAATCTGCTTAAAAATAATGATCTGGGGGAAAATCTGGCTTCTGACACTAACTACATGGCTGCCTTATCTGTCTGCTCGCATCCATATATTTGTTTCCCCCATATATCTGATACATCTTGACTTTCTCATTCCAACAGAGACTTCTTGCAAAGCTGTCTGATACAGGGCCATGGAGACTTGGGGCCACTTCTGAATAGCAGTGGATTTGTTGAAATAAATCTGATCTGGAATCACCAAGAGGGAGTTAATGTAAAATGTCTTGGTGTTAGCTTTACAGTTATTTTAATAGGCATAACTTCTCTATTAAACTGATTTGCCTGTATTTAACTCTTATTTGTACCTGAGTGGAATAAATGTTTTCCTTTAGGAAGGACGAATTTTACAGGGTAAAAGAGCCATTATAAACCACCCAAATGCCTCAACCATAACGATGGTCACATCCTGAAACCCAGACTGTTTCTGCTGTGGTAGTGCCTGAAAGTCCTGTTTCATTCTCTTCCCCACCGTCTTTTTCTCCTTATCCTGGTTACACATTCAAAATGCCTAGTCAGGTGATGGTGTTGTGTATTAGTTTGCAGCTAGCTAGAATATTTTGGTGAGAAGAACTAGATCACAGGCTGTGAAAGAGAAACGATGGTGATGTCTACTTCACTCATAGGCTTGTTGAGATGTATAAGAGCAAGAATGTAAATATAGATAAGACATTTGGTCACTGCCTGGGCTCTGAGCTGCATTTCTCTCTAATCTAATGTGATTAGGGCAGGTAACACCCAAACCATCACAGTTGGGCACACAGCTGGTTAGACCTTGGGTAGTCATGCACAATTAAAATTGTCACCTTGTTTCAGAAGAGCAGTTCCTGAATTCAGCCCCAGCCAGCTTTGATAAATTAAGACTCTATTTTGACCTTGCAGCTTGTACTGGTCTGGCATAGATACGAGCTGGCTTCGCCCTCTGGTCTGGGTTAATTGTGCTAAAAACTAACCCAAGTGTTTTTTCATGTTTTTCTGGGTCTTCTTTTGCCCATGGATGACAGTAGCTATACCTCTTTACTGGAGGGAGGGAGAGGTGTAGGGGGCCATGCTGGAAGGTGTTGGGTTGGGCACCTTTGTTGCTCATTTCTCTGCCATGCAACTGGCATCTCCTCAAACCTGATTCTGAGAAAGGTGAAGAGCCCAAGGGATGGGGGTCGGGTACTGCCCTGCTGGTGGCTATTGGGCTGTGAAAAGCATAGAGGACAGCACCCAATGGGTCTGACTGCAGTATGGTTTTCTTGACCCAGTATCTATAAAACCAACAACAGGGGAGGATCTTGAAGCATCTTTAAATCCTCCATACTGTCTCTGTGGAAGGCAGGGGGCTAAAAAACCTTTAACATTGCTCATAATGTGACTGCCAGAAATACATGGCTGGGGGTGAGTGCTGGAAACTAAGAGAGAGCAATGCTGCCAAAATTCTTCTTTGCTTTAGGGGGTTTTGTAGATTTTTTTGTGGATTTTTTTGGTGGGTTTTTGTTTGCTCACTTGTTTGTTGGTAGGCTTGGGGGCTCTTGGGGTTGGGCTTTTTTAGTCTGTTTCCTCTTCTTGGCTCTATCTAACTGCAGCTTGTGGAGATTTGTCACAGGTCAGGAAAACTTAAGCCATGATTTATAGAAGATGAATGGACTTTTAAAATCAATTTTTTTTGGTCCCTTGTGCCAGTGGGGTGCCAATCACTATGTGCTGGTGGTGTTTGGCTCCTCTGGTGCTATCATTAGAGGTGGGGGCAGCATTCATTACAGGGAGGCTAAATCTTGCTGCCAGTTAGTGGAATTGAGCTGCCTGACCTTAATGTGTGACTGATATTAGTGTGAAGACACCAACAGGCTGTAATGGAAACAATACAAAGCAATGCAAAGGCTTAGCCTCGAAAAGACAGCAAAGTAAATTAAATTTAGTAATTAGCAAAACTCCTTGGGGCCTAAAGGTCACACATGGAGCTAAAAAAAGAAATGTATTTTTTTTCCACTTCAAAATTGCACTGATCCCTTGTAGGCTCCCACATGCCACAGGGAGGAGTGTGGTGCAGTCTACTTGCCTTGGACTGCTGGGAATTTTTGAGATGGTTCTAACTTTACCCAAATGGGTTCATTTTGAGCCCCACAACCATCCCCATCACCCTCCTTGTCTCTTCTGCTTCACTCTCTCTCGACGCACCATAGCATCTCTCTTGATGTACCAGTCATTCCACAGGGTACCTCCTTGCAGCTGTGTTACCCACAGCGACTGGGCTCCCTGCAGATCCCATCTGGCCTTGGTGGCGGTCACCTGCTATGAACCTGTGAATGCCCAGAATGGATGCGTTCACGCCCCCATCCCTGGTGCTCAGTTCCAGTCCTTGCTTCACTCCAGGTGTAGTCAGGAGGTTGACTTGGTATGGTATGCCTAGAGAATGCATGGAGGAACTTGCATGGATCTAGGATGCCCCTCAATGAGGCTATCTGCTGTCAAGGACATCTGTGCAGCTAAGTCACAAGTGGGGCTGGGCGGGAGCTGTTTCCCCCCCTTTTTCTGTGGGATTTTTGAGACTATGAGAAGAAACACAAACTTCTGCCTGTGTCTCAGGGCTTTGAACTCTGCTTGAGACCCAGCACTGGCAAATTCCTGCTCTGTGAGTGCCAGACTTACACAATGGTGTGAGTAGATGTCTGGGCTGGAATCATCAGCCAGGAGTACTTCTCTTTCTCCTCTCATCATGCGTCCCACTTGCCCCATGGTACAGCAGAGTGGGCAGATGAGGTACAGACAGGGGGGCCCAGCATGGGTGTCTTGCAAGAAAATAAAACTGGAGAATGAGCTCATCATCCCAGCTGTTTGCCAAGGAAAATCACCATCCCTCATTGTCTGGAGCAGATGAAGCTGTCTCTCCAGAGCTGAGAGGAAGCTCTGGATCAATGTGGTGCCAGCTAAAACAGTGAATCACAGGTTTCTAAATGCCTCCAGAATGTCTAGGGCCAGGACATTGTTAAAGGTGCTCAATCCTTTGGGACTGAAAGATTTCCACTTCCTCAAATGCAGGAGTGATAAATATAGATGAAGCTGAGTTATGTTAATGGTCTGTAAATCTGTTGCTTACCTTCGAGGATGTATTCTCCCACTCAGTGTGCCTAGGTGGCCAGGAAGGCCAACAGCATCCTGACCTGTATCAAGAACCGTGTGGCCAGCAGGCATAGGGAAGTGATTGTGCCCCTGTACTTGGCATTGGTGGGGCTGCACCTAGAATATTGTGTTCAGTTTTGGATCTCTCACTACAGGAAGGACACTGAGGTGCTGGAGCATATCCAAAGAAGGGCACAAAGCCAGGGAAGAGTCTACAGCACAAGTCTTATGAAGTGTGTCTGAAGGAGCTGAGGCAGTTTAGCCTGGAGAAAAGGAAGCTGACAGGAGACCTTATTACTCTACAGTTACTTGAAAGGAGGTTGCAATGAGGTAGAAGTCAGTATCTTCTCCCAAGTGACATGTGATACAACAAGAGGAAATGGCCTGCGTTTAAATCAGACATTTGGGAAAACCTCTTCACCAAAAGGTTTGTCAAGCTTTGGAACAGGCTGCCCAGAGAAGTGGTGGAGTTACTGTATTTACGTAGACATGGTGCTGAGGGACGTGGTTTAGAGGTGACCTGTCAGTGCTGGGTTAATGGTTGGACTGTGATCTTAAAGGTCTTTTCTGTGATTCCTGGTCCTGGGTGCCCACGGTTTGCAGGGCAGAATACCACCTGCTGCTGGGAAGAATTACACATGTAAAGCAAAGTGTACTTAAATAGGCTGCTACTGGTAGAAACTTTGACTTTATCCTCTTGGTTCATCTTACTGGCAATGGTAACACGCTAATTGGCATGAGAGTGCTGGGTGGGTGCTCTTTAAGATTGGGGTGATGTAGGAGACCTTGGCAGATCACAGGGGAGCAGATGGCATCTTCAGCCACTAAAGTATTACTAAAGAGGCAAAGGGGAAGGCAATGGCATAGCAGCAACATGTGATTGTACAAGCAGCTTTTCATGGGAGAAATGCAGAGGAGGTCCATCACCCACCACTTCTGCTGCCCAGGCCAGCTTTGTCCTCTTCCCACTTCCTGTCTCCTCTTCTGTAAAGGAGGGTACATTAACCAACCATGTTCTCCTCCTCCAATGCCATTTCAGTACAGAAACTATTTTGGGTGTGCTGTGATTTGCCACAGTGCAAAAAGTCTGCTTGAAGGCCCTGCAGAGAAACTGAAATCAAACAAATTTCAGATGGTCTCACAAATGAAGCTGAAAGGTCACAAAACTATCAGGCAGGAGGTTGTGTGCCCTGCTGCAAGCCTCTGCTAAATATCAGCCAAAGATTACTCTATGCTCTCCAAAAGGCCAAGAGCTATAAAGGCTGTGAGTTCCTTCTGCCACACATTCAAAGTCATGGCATCTAAAAATGGCACAAGTTACCTGTGTGAAAGAGAGGCACAACCTCAGGAGCAGAAAAGTCAGAGGAAAATGTCAGGCTGGTGAGGAGCATGACACTGAATTTGAAAAGTTTCTAGATTTTTGTTTTTAAAGCCAAAAGGACTTGTAGATGATGTGGCTAGTGTTAATTAATTTGGCATTTGGCCCAGCATCATCAATGCAATTTAATCAGCAGCTGTGACACAGAGTGTTGTTCATCTGACAGCCTCCCATCCCAGCTGCTGGGGGTGGGGGACACACCTCTGTCACATAGATCAACATACCTTACTTTTTTTTTTTTCCCAAGGCTTCATCTGGCATTAAAGTTGTCAGTGCAGGAATTGTACAGGTCAGGAATTTCGTCTGGGAAAAGCAGAGTCAAAGTATTGGTTAAACTGAGAGGTTAGACTCTTGTGGACAGAGCTTGGCAAGGCTGCAGACTTCTCTTAGGACTAAACCACCTCAGTTCTCTCAGACCCAAATCCCTCATCTTTGCACCTGTCTGTGGTGCTGATGATCTGTGGTGCAAGTCTAGGTGGAGCATCAGGATACAGCTGATGCCTCAAGCTAAGTATTCAGACAGAAATGGCCTCTGTCTAGAATTGTCTAGAAACTTTCACAGGATCACATAGGATCACAGGATATTAGGGGTTGGAAGGGACCCAAGGAGATCATCGAGTCCAACCCCCCTGCAGTTTCCCTCTCTAGAGACTTTTAAGATTTGTCTGCATGCATTCCTGTGTGACCTGCCCTAGCTGATCCTGCTTTGGCAGGGACTTCTCTCCAAGCCAATAAATATTTCTCCTAATAGTATTGTGCTGATTAATTGGCAAATTCTTAGCTCTTGTGCTGATGTGGATGGCTTGTCTAACTGGATTCACTAATTCTCCCCTACTCCACTTTCTGGTGTGACACTGATAGTATCCCACAACCTCCAGGGGTCCAAGATCAGGAGTTTGAGGAGCAGCTAGACATCACACTCATGATCATCACTAAAGGTGACACTCTGCAACACTGGCATGAGGGAAGACTCACCTCATATGTGGTGGGTAGTGACTGGTTCTGAAAACATGTGAGTGTGTGCATTAGTTCAGTTAAAAAGTGCCCGGTGTGCAGAAAGCCCTTGGGGACACATTTTTTCTGCCACAGCATCTCGCCGTCCACTCTGCAAGTGACAGCTCACAGACTGCAGTCACTGCCACTATTTGTATTTATAGGACAATTAAACAGGCCTATAAACAACAATTTACAGGTTCTTCTGCACCCTGTAACCAAAATTCTCCCCTTTATTTTGCTGTCTCTGTTAAGAGCAACACCTGCAGCCTCAGGAGCTGAATTCCCTCTAAATGCCAGTTTTCCAGCATCAAGGCTGGCTTTGGAAAGTAAGATAATGGTGGCAGCCTGGTGCTGCTGATGGGCTTCTCCAAGGTGGTTTGGTGGTTGAACAGGGCTGAGGGCTGTGTAGCCTCCCTGTACCTGCTGTGCTTGTTGGCTATGCTGAGTGGCAGAGTGTAGGTTTCTGAGGTAGAAGCAATAAAAACAACATCCACATGAAAGAGAAAAAATGTTTCTGTCTGAGTGCGCTTGGAAAAACCACTGTCAGGAAGGGTAAAAATCATAAAAGGAGGTCAACTCAGGTCCCAGCTGGGTGGTTTGCTCCTGTTTGTGATGGGAGGAGGCAGTTCTTTGACAGAGAATGGGAAAGAGAGGAAAACTTGTTTGGTATTGCCTTGGTAACCCTTGTTTCAGGTGACATGAGGCTGCTGATTTGGTTTGTTCTCTGCTGAGAAGCTCTTTCTTCTCCCAGCAGCTCCCCCAGGTCTGTAATGCTCTTCAGTGCTCTCCATCTCTCAAGATGACCACTGCTTTCAACCAAGGAGCTTATGTGGTGCCAAGACTGTGGGCACAGATCAATTTCTTACACTGCTCTGTCTGAAATAATTTGATGAAAAGCAGACTGCTAGAGATTGTGTTTTGGTCAAAGGAGGGAGCAGATTGCTGCTGAGGTCCCTCTTCATCTCTTCTTTATTCTCCTCACCCTGCTTGAACCCCTTGTTCCTCTCACAGAAGCTGGAGAAGAAATGAAGCCAGGCACTGCAGATTTGCATATGGGCCTCCCTCATCACCCAACTTGGTTCATTCTGATTTTGTAGGTAGTTTCTGTGCCTTTAATACTCACACAGATTAGTCTTTGGCTCTGCAAAAGCTACTGTGATTGAGGTGGCTGGCTTTCTCTTCTAGATTAGTTTAATTACTGGCACTCTATTGCCTTTGAATCTGAAAGAGAACAAAAAGCTGCTCATTGACAGAAAGCACAGGGAGTGCAGACCCACTGCTGCTGTCTTTCCCGCAGACAGATTGAAGCCAGCATGCATGGATTTGCTGCAGACGCACCTGGCACCAGCCTGATGTCAAGCAAGTGCTCCCCCCCAGTGAACGGTGCCTAGTGTTTTCTCCAGAGACCCAGCTGTGGGAGCTGGGTTACATGGATGTAACAAGAGCTGAGAAGACCTTGCTGTGGCTGGAGGCAGCTTTTGCAGAATCATAGAATGTTTTGAGTTGGAGGGAAATGTTGACTGTCATCCATTCCAAACTCCCTGCTGTGAACAGGAACATCTTCACCTAGATGATGTTGCTCAGTGTCCCACCCAACCTGACTTGAAATGTTTCCAGGGGTGGGACATCCATCATCTCTCTAGGCAATCTGTGCCAGTGTTTCACCACTCTCATAATAAAAAATATTTTCTTTCTATCTAGTCTAAGTCTTTGGAATAAAAACGACTTTGGAAGCAGTGTTGCAAATTGTCCCCTTAAAAAATCCTGCAAGGCCCTTGTTGCAGCAGGAGGCAACTTCTTCTTTGGGTGCAACTGATATGGCATGTTAGAGTAGTTTCACATGCTGACTTCTTGCTGTGACATCTGCTATGTACTTTATGTGGCTTGTAGCTGGTGCTGCTTGAGGATGGACGGCCAAAAGTATGCCTGTATATTTGGAGCTTTTCTTTTGATTCACCACTCTCTCGTTTTCAGTGAGTTGCCTGGGTCTCGTGCAAATCCATAGCATGTGTGGGCCACCCTATTTCTCCTGGGGACTGCATGTACAAACTGCTGATGGCAGGCTGGGACAAAGGTTGGGCTCTGCAGCACAAGCCACCTGGTTTCCTCCCAGCCAGCAAATTCCCCATATGTCTCTTGTAAACAATTCTTCATTGAGTCTGATGAGCTCTGGTGAGGCTGGGGCTTTGAATATGAGTGTGTGTGGAGGCTCTGTATATGCCACCAGGTTGCAAATCTGGTGTTGAGATGGACAAGTTGGTGGGAGGCTATTTTGGGGGAAAAATTCCATCTGTCTAGGGCTGCCTTCAATCCTCCTTCCTAGCAAATGGGGAAGTGGTTCAGAGTGGATGATGGGTGGTGGGTCTGTACCTCACAGAAAGGACATTTTCCTGAACATCTCCAGAATACTTTTTGGGCCATGTGGTGTGTTCCTCATACCATTACAATATTCTCATCCTTGAGAGCCCCTTGTGTCCTGAAAAAAATCCTGGCCCTGCAGATAACAAAGCATTTGAATAGTAGCTCCAGATGGACAGTAGCCCAGCACCCCACTGGGGACCCTCAGATGTCTGAAACTGGCTGTATGAGTAAAATCACTGATATTTCTCTCTGCTCAGCTGAGGTGAACTTTTGAAGGGCAGCCAAGCCCTCAGGCTTGGATCTTGAGGGGCCTCCCTGGCTTTTGAGCACCAGAAAGTAGCTGGCCTCTGTAAAGCAAAATCTCAGTTTGGGGTAAACTGTAAATTGCTAAAATCCTGGTGGATCGCCGAAACAAACCCAATGCCCACCCAGGGGCTGGTTAGATAGTACTGGGCTGCAATAGCTGCTTGAACTACAGAGATTTGGTATGTCGTGGGGACACAATTAAAACAGCAATCCATTCTCAAAACATTGCTGACATTGATTGAAGGCCTTGGGGAATTTTGCCACATTTTAACTCTTCCTGAACACCAGGCTCAATGTGCCAGAGATCGAAGAATCCAATGTTGCGAGTCATCCCTGGAAATCTCAGGCTGAGATGCTGGCAGCACGCTGGGTGGAAGACATTGATCCTGTTCAAGAGAGGATATTAAAAAGTGAAGATATTTGAGAAATAGCATTGTGGACTGTGTGTATCTGGAAAAAAAATCCTTCCATTGTTCAGTATAAGCTGCTTTTCCAAAATTGCCAGGAGATAGGGAAAAAAGATTGCACATGTTTTTCTGATTATACATGTTTCAACAAAAAAAAACAAAAACAACCAAAAAAATTTCATATTTATTACAAAATAAAACTGCATCTGTGCCATGTGCTTCTGTGCCAAGTTTTAGCCTCATGAGAGCCCAAACATCGGGAGCTATGAGTGCCTTGAAAGCGAGGTTGATGACCGAAACATTGACTTAACCTTAACGCTCTTAGGGATCTTAATCTTAAGTCTCTCAGGGATGCTGGATTCTCAATGGGATGTTTTAGAAGCTGATGGCAGGAAAATGAGGTGCTGCCTGTGATGTTGAGCTGTACCTGCAACATCCTACCTGGTTGTTGCAGGTTATTCTTGATAGAATAGAAGGAACCCAATTTCCTGTTCCTATTGTGACGAGATAATGAGTCCATTGCAGTCAGTTAGAATAGAATAGAATGAACCAGGTTGGAAGAGCCCTCCAAGATCATCCAGTCCAACCTATCACTCATCCCTATCCAGTCAGCCAGACCATGGCACTAAGTGCCTCATCCAGGCTTTTCCTGAACACCCCCAGGGACGGTGACTCCACCACCTCCCTGGGCAGCCCATTCCAATGCCAATCACTCTCTCTGGCAAGAACTTCCTCCTAACAATCCAGCCTATACCTCCCCTGGCACAACTTGAGGCTGTGTCCCCTTGTCCTGTTGCTGGTTGCCTGGGAGAAGAGACCAACCCCCACCTGGCTACAGCCTCCCTTCAGGTAGTTACAGACAGCAAGGAGGTTCTGCCTGAGCCTCCTCTTCTCCAGGCTAAACAACCCCAGCTCCCTCAGCCTCTCCTCATAGGGTTTGTGTTCCAGGCCCCTCACCAGTCAGTCTTCTTTGACTTCAGTGAGAGGAGAAAATATCCACAAACAGGAGAATTTTCATGCTAGAAGGGAGAGTTGTTGTCATCTTCTCCAACTCATATCCCAAAATTAAGTTGTGCCTGAACAAGAGCGCATCCTTTAGGAAACCATCCAGCCTCAGCTCTACTGGCCCTGTAGGACATGAAATTGGCAGTGGATATAGGGCGCTCAGTGTTTCAACCTGCATTTGCTGCAGGTCAGTCCCAGCCAATGGGTTTTGCCAAGCTCATTGCCAGGATGATGAGTCTCCTGCGGCCCAAGTACAAGGCACCATTTTAGCCTGTGCTCAACCAGTTTCATCTTTGGTCTTTCTGATGTGGAGACACAGCTCTCTGCAGTCTCTTCCTCCGAGGTCCATCCATGGCACCATTGGGCTCCTCTCCACACCTTCTCCTAGTTTTGGTTTTCATATGAAGGGCTTTTTGGTCTCACAGGACCTCATGTTCTACCTTTTATATAGCAGACACTTGTGCTTTGAAATGTTGCTGAGGTTCTGGGAGCTCGTATTTTGCCAGTTTTACCTAAAATCTTTTTTCCTGGGGTAACCTTCCAACTGCAGCTAGGACCTGTACACTTTTTCTGAGATGGGTGACTTCACATTTAGCTCTATAAAATACATATTTCTTGCTGCTTGGACAGGGTTTTCCTCTGTATGTTATGACAGGAGGGAAGAGTGGCACAAGCTCTTGCTAGGATCTCATGCAAAAATGTAAAGAGCTATTTCTGCATCCAGAAACTGATGTTTCACTTGTAATTTAAATACAGATCTCCCTCTTCTGGAGTGACACTTGCCTGTAAACTTTGGAATATTAAGTTTATTAGAGAACTGGCCTTTGGCACCTTTGGTTTTTAGCTACACATTTCTTACTTATGGGGCCTAAAAGGAGAATTGTCAGAATGTGGCATGGTGGGACTTGTGGTAGCTGGAATTTTCCCAAACCCATGCCAGTTCACATGGGTACCCACTGCATCACACGTGGCTTCTTTTCAGCCTTGGTCCCAGCTGCTGTTGTGGTGCTGAGGGTTCAAGCAGATCTCTGCATGGCACCTCCAACCAATGCACAGTAATATCTGAACCTCCAAAGTCCTTTAAGCTATTTAAATCATAGAATCATAGAATCATAGAATGGTTTAGGTTGGAAGGGACCTCAAGGATCATCCAGCTCCAACCCCCCGCCATAGGCAGGGACACCTCCCACTAGAGCAGGCTGCTTAAGACCTCATCCAGCCTGGCTTTAAAAGCCTCCAGGGAGGAAGCATCCACAACCTCCCTGGGCAACCCGTTCCAGTGTCTTACCACCCTCACTGTAAAGAACTTCTTCCTAACATCCAGTCTGACTCTCCCCTCTTCCAGCTTAAAACCATTACCCCTTGTCCTAACATTACTAGACCTTGTAAATAGTCCCTCCCCAGCCTTCCTGTAGGCTCCCTTCAGATACTGGAAAGCCACTATAAGGTCTCCTGGAAGCCTTCTCTTCTCCAGGCTGAAGAGCCCCAACTCTCTCAGCCTGTCCTTATAGCAGAGGTGCTGCAGCCCTCTGATCATCTTTGTGGCTCTCCTCTGGACCCGCTCCAGCAAATGAAGAGTTCTAGTAGGGGAGATTGCATAAGATCCATGGGTGCAAGTCCCTTTGGTGAGGGCTGCTTTTGGACTGTGTGGGGTGAGCTCGTGGATTTAAGCTAGGACCTTATAGCACTGTACAGGGGATTTGCTAACCTTAGTAGCTAACTGCATCCTACTAGGACCCACCTACTGCATTTCTGCCCTGTCTTGAGAATTAATCCTCCTTTTTTTTTTGTATGTAAGCAGTTGTAGGACTCCTGTCTTCTCTATATTGTCACTCGGATGAAGTGTCAGCTGCTGAATGACTCCTTTCTTCTGCCTTGTGGGATGAGGAGGGGTATTTTTTGGTGTGATTTTTTTTTAGTGGTCTCTTCAAAAGACTGAGGGGCACTTGCCTCACGGTGGATCTCATGCAGTCTTTGGGTATAAATTAACACCACATGTTAGAATGGAATCTAGATGGTGACATGCAGAATGGCACTGAGTGATCCCTTTGTGAGTGGATGTCCCATATCCTAACTCACATCCTTGTCTCTCACCATAATGAACTCTGTTAGCCCTTGGCATTATTTGTGGCACTAATGGTATTCTCAACACCTGCTACCTCCCTTTCTTTGACAGCCAGTCTGGCTCCTTGCTGCTCTCCAAGAGAGACCATGGCTGTGGTCTCTCTTGTAAGGTCAGACAACTGTTTTGGGTGGCACATTTCTAGGAAAAACAAAACTCAGAGTTGTGCTCTACTGTCAAAGAATTCTGCCTTTGGGGATGATTTACCCGAGCCAACACAAAAGAAAGGCTGCACTGCAAAATAATCCCCATCCAGCCTCATGTGCTATTCCCAGAAAAGACAAACCACTCCACTGGTTTCCCAAACTTGCCCTCACAAATCACTGCTCCAATGCTGTGTACTTGTATCTCCCACTTATGACCTTAAGCTACAGATAAGTAAATGAAGCAGGAATACCCAGCTGGTGATTACATCCACATTTGAAATACAGGATGGGGGGAAACAACACATGCAACATAGAGGGGGGTCAATGCAGATTATCCCCCCACATACAGTATCCTCTATTTTTGTAGGACAGGTTTCAATTTTCAAATGGCCAAATCTCTCCCTATCAGGAGGTTTTAAAACACACGAGAAACTGTGTTCCAAAAAGAATCTTTCCCCTCTTTGATAATGAAAAGGGAGCAGAGTGGAAATCTTCACTGTAAATTCTTAGGGATAGGGGAGACAAGGCGTGTGGAGAGGGCTGGCACAAGTGCCACTGGTCTTCACTGAAAGGCTGCTGAGAATGGAGGAGATATTGGGGTAGGCACAGGATTGGGGTGCTGCCAGTGATTCCTTATAGTCTTATGAGGCAGTCTTATGTCCCATCTCCTGGGCTGTGCCAGGACCGTGGACAAGCCCCTGTTCCCAGTTGCCTGCAGGGTACAGGCATACTGAAGGACTCTGCTCCTGCCTGAGCCACTGTGACATAGCATGGACTGAAGCTGAGTAGATGCAGGTTTGAGACCAGGTGGGATCACAAGGCTTTTTGCCTAAACAGAAACAAGAGACAACTGAGAGCATGGCTGAGAACTTTGGCTGGCTCTTCTCTGGAAGATTAAACCTGCATTTGGATTTCAGACTCACCAGGTCTGGCAATGTTGAGTGGAAGATTTTGGTTTTAACTGCCACAGAATTAAGAGGCTCCATGAGCTATGCTGTGCAGATCTCACAATCCTGACAGGTCTTTGCAATGTCTAGCTGTGTTTTTTTCACCGTGGTTTTGGCCTTTTGCCTGTTTCTGGGTCTTCTGTATATCATTACAGATAGGAGGGAGCTTCCGCAAGACTCCACCCGGGCAGGTCATTAGAAGCAGTTAAGAGTGCTTTAAGGCAGGTGTTGAGCTCTTTCAGATGTCTGGGGTGGGCTTTGGACACTGTGAAAACAAGGGAAGATTGGAAACCGAGGCATTGAATTTCCCTTTCCAAACAACTGGCTGCAGCATATCACTGCCCGTCAAAGCTGAAGGTTCCTGCGTGCAGGAGTCAGCATGTTTTCACATTCCCAAGGACAGGGATAAGGCTTGTTCCAAGTACTGCCAAGTGAGACCCTTATCACATCGGGATATTTTAGTTTTTGGGTTTAAGTTGCAGATTAATTCTGCCCCTGCTTTTCTCATTTTGCGGGTTGGGTTGTAGTTTGTGTGGATATAACACCCTGCTAGTTATGTACAAACACAAAGAAGATGAGGTCTTTTGCTGCCTTTGACCAAAGGGACTCATGCCCTCCTCTAATCCCTTTTCCAACTTTCTCTGTGAATTGAATTAACAGATCAAAACCTCAAGAAGGGCCATTGAGCACAGGTGCCCTCCGATAAACTCAGAAAAGCTCCAATGCTCTTTGCCTTCCCTACCATACAGCACAAAGAAGTGGGCTTGGGTTACGCAGAGAACAGACTGTGATGGAGGTGAAGGAAAGGGAAAGTGCAAGAAAAACTGGGGTGCTTGGCCAACAGGCAAAGTCCCAGGAGTTGCTTTGAAGTTCATGGAATCATAGAACAGTTCCAGCTGGAAAGGGCCTTTAAAATCATCAAGTCTGACTGTTGACCCAGCAAGTCCACCACTCAACCATATATGCCTCAGCATCGCAACTATCTACATACCTTTCAAATACCTGCAGGTGTGGTGACTCTGGGCAAACTACTTGACAAATGTTTGTGTGGAGATTTTCCCAAATGTTCAACCTTCCTTGGTGCAAACTGAAGCCATTTCCCCTCATCCTGTCACTTGCTAGTTGGGAGAATAAACTGGCCTCCACCTCACTACAGCTTCCTTTCAGGTAGTTGTAGAGAGCAAGAAGGTCTCCCTTCAACCTCCTTTTCTCCAGGCTGAAGGTACTGGCCAAATCCTCTCTGCCCTTGGCAACATCAGGGTTTTCCTTGGGCATCATCAAAGCCCTGCAAACAGCAAAGCAGCTCAGAAATGTTGGTGACACCTAAGATGTGACCTTTGCTTTTAGACTACACTTTGAGGGCAAGAAATCACTGTTTGCTGTTCATCTTTTCCAGTACCTTCAGACCAAGCAGAAATTACTTCTGTTAGAAAAAGTTGCAGAGGGTTTTGCAATGTCTCCAAAACCACACTTCCTCCATTTTCCTAGCAGACGCACAGAGCTGGTCCCAAACCATGAGAAATGTGGCAGTTTCTAGAGGAAAGAGCTAGGCTAGCTGGGAAATATCGTGCCAAGATGCTGGGACCACCCATACCTCCCTGGAGAGGAGGGCTGAAATTGGGACCATTAAATCTAAGAAAATATTTTCTTCCACTGCTGTTTGTTTTTTTTTGTTTGGGGTTTTTTTTTTTGGTGTTTTTTTTTTTTTTTTTTTGTGAGACCATCCAAAAATCAAAAATACTCCCCTCAAATAACCTATATGAGAATAAAGCTGTAATTAAAATGCAAAGAATGAGTGCAAAAAGATGAATTAAAGTGTAACAAGTATGCTGAAGTGTTCCTCCTTCTTCCTTGGAATATGTTGCTGGATTCAACACAGCCCTGTGAAACACCATCTTCTACAAAACTTTCCTCCTCTCCCTGACCCTGAAGTTAGTGGAAAAGGTTTGCAGCTAAAAAAGCCTTCATCCTGTGTAAACAGCTGCCTTTCTCCTGTGATGAATAGAATAGAATAGAATAGAATAGAATAGAATAGAATAGAATCAATCAGGTTGGAAGAGACCTCCAAGATCATCCAGTCCAACCTAGCACCCAGCCCTATCCAGTCACCTAGACCACTGCACTAAGTGCCTCATCCAGTCTTTTCCTGAACACCCCCAGGGACGGTGACTCCACCACCTCCCTGGGCAGCCCATTCCAATGGCAAATCACTCTCTCTGGCAAGAGCTTCCTCCTAACATCCAGCCTGCCTGGGTATATCCCATTGCTAGCTCTTGCTGCTCCCCATTCCTACTGCGCAGCATTGCTTCATGCCTGGTGTAAATACGCTCACAAGTGCTGGTTATTGTTAGTTGTGAGTGGCCCCACATCAGCATCATTTTTTTTTTATTTCTTTTTGGGTGCATCAGGGTTGGATATCGTTTCATCCTGTGGTGTGTGGGAAATGCTCTGCTCTGCGTGAGGGACCATGAGCCTGTGCTGGGCCACACCATCTTATGTCACTCAGCAATTAATGAAAGGCTTCATTAGGATGAGAGGGTGCTGAATGGAGATCATACAGACAGGCAGGGGCAGTCTGTAGTCTTCAAGATCTGCGTATAGGTGTTTTTTGTGATGACCTGGGCTGTGTTTTGCTGTGCCTGCACAGAGGTCCATAGAGACTGGGTGCAATAAGGGCTGTTGGGTGGCAGTGATCATCAAACCACTGAGCACGATAGCGAGCTGTGACGGATTATGCAAAATTAGTAATCTGTATTAATTTTGGTATGCAGGTGAAGATTGCCAATACCTGTGAACATGGTTCACTAACATTAAAACTCGCCAGAAAACTTATTCACAAGGTTCAAAACACATGGTTGGGAAATTTATACACATGGGGAACAGGCAAAACTAGAGCATTTATTTCTTAAAGTGGCAAATACAAACATTATACTAGAAGAGAAGATTCTTTTTGGTTAATTATACCACTTTCAGTTAATTATAGTGCTTATTCACTAGATGGACACAGGAAGAACCTTTCTGCTTATGGCAGAGGGCAATTAGTGAATTAGAAGAGGCTTTAAGTATTTACTTGTAAAATATTATCAGACAGTACCCAAAGCACATGGAAGGGTTGCTGCCAGTGGTCTCAAAGCATCAGAGGCTTTGGAGTTTCCCAGGCTCTTTTCTCAGGAAGCTTGGAGTCTATAGCATAGTCTCTGACCTGGTTCCTCTTGACTCCCAATTCAGCAGAAGCCTTACAGAGAGGCAGGCAGGATGCAATGTGATGTGCAGTCTCAGCACAATGTCACACTGGCTATGCAGGCTGATCGTGTGCAGGCATTTAGAGCCTGTTCCTGGTAAGCTCAAGGCAGTGGAGTTTACAGGCAATTTCAGGATGCAGTGAGGCAGCACCAGAAGACTGTGCCACCTGCTCGTCCCTTTTCATCAATACCAACCTGAGACTAATGGGCCTTTGGACTTAGATTAGCCAATCAGAATGGCACTTTGCCAAGCTTGACCATATTAGGTGAAGTCAGGGCTTTTGTTTTTCTTCCCTGTGGTTGCTTTCCCCAGCACAGAAGGAAGGGGAGCAGGGTAACTTGTCTGGACAAGCCACAGTCCTTAGACTCAGTGGCTCCAGGTTCTATGTCCTCTTTTCTGCGGTTGCTTCTTTCCACAGCAGAAGTGGGGAGAGCAGAAAAATATGCCTGGGCCAGCCAGGGCATGGATAAGCTCATTTTTGGCCTATCAGGCCTACCATGACAGGAGCTCATCTCAGCCTTGTTCTACTATGCTTTTTGCAGCTCTTTTCCATCTAATGTACAAGACTCTGAGCAGACAGATGATAAATATCAAAAGCCTCATGTTTCCCCCCAGGACCCAATCATGATCCACCAACCACCACAGACCAGTCTTTTGCCCACTGCAAAGACTCCATCCTGACACAATCCTTGGTGCTGCACTGCCTATCTAAGCAAATGAGAATTGAAATGGTTGGTTTAATCCATTGCTATTGTGTGCTGGAGCTAATTCTTGCCCAGCCACAGGCTGGTGCTTGAGCCTCCTATCCGCTGCACGGCACTAGACGTGCAGGACAATGGATTGCACCCTGGGCTGGATTTGAGCTGGCTGCCTGTTATTTTTGGCACAGTTATTGCCATTTGCTAAATGAAATGAGAAAGCTGTTGGTGAAGGTGCTGAAAGTGAGACAGATTCCTTCCTGTCTGATAATTTTTTCTCAAATTCTTTCCTCCTTCTCTTCCATCCTCAACGCCCTGATCTCCTTGCCCTGCAATTTGCTGTCCTGCAAAGGGAGTGAGACAGCTCCGTATCTCCCACTCTACAAGACTGCTACTTCGTTTTATTTTTGTGGATTTGGAGACACTGTGGATTTGGTTTGTGGGTTTATTTGAAGTTTAATTCCCCAGGTGTGTCGCCAGCCCTCCCTTGCAGTTGTTGAGTCAGTGTAGCTGGTTTGGTGCAAGTATATTCACAAATAATGGGCAAAGGGTTAATGAATGACTGACGGCACCAGTCAGTTAGCAGCTTGTTTGTGGTGGTACTTCTCCGAGTGCTGGGTGAAGCCCGAGCTGCTCCCAGGATTTTAGCCTTTAGTGGATGTGTACTGTCAGGACTCATACCAACTTCCCACCGCGTTGCTATCTCCAAGGGGAATTTTAATGCACCTCCAGGGAAACAAAGCTGCAGGCGCCTGGGCTATTAAAAGCCTGGCAGGCTGCGGTGCTCAGAGACATCACGAATGTCTTCTGTTTATGGGGTTTATCTGCCTCTCCAGGGCAGAAGGAAGGGTTGTGAGGGCTCTAATCAGGATGAAATGGCCAAGACAGAGCGGCTCCATTCCTCGGTTTGGCCAGTTGCGGTGGGCAGATCTTCCACGGCTGCAAAATCTGTCAGTGAGTGAAGCCAGGGCTCTCCAAGAGCTGCCATCTCCCCCTCTGCTGTGGCGGCATGGAGGTGTATAAACAGCCCCGGACTCCTCACCAGTCCCCCAGCCCCCACACGCTCACACACGGAGCGTGAATGCCTCAACAAGCCGGCCAGATTGCCTTACCCAGGGGAAAAATACACATGCATTGCAGGCAGTTTAACAGCATAAGACAGATTTTGTTTTCCTCTCGAAGGCGGCTGGCCTCACTGGGCTGCAGCTGCCTGCCCAAGATACCTAATCCCAGTGCCAGCTCCGGGTCTGATCCTGTGCTCCTTACCACTAGTCTGATACATCAGAAATACCATTGCCACAAAGAAAGGAGGTGAAAATAAATCGTTGTGCATCCACCAATTTTCTTTTCAGAAAGCCCATAGCATCCCCTGCAAGGATTACCCTGGGACTTTGCGTTTCCAAGATGGGTCAGATCCCTTGAGCCTTTCTGGGTGGAATATTTGTGGACAAATAAATTTGCATGTGCATATGCAAATGAATAGAATAGAATAGAATCAACCAGGTTGGAAGAGACCTCCAAGATCATCCAGTCCAACCTAGCACCCAGCCCTATCCAGTCAACTAGACCATGGCACTAAGTCTTTTCCTGAACACCCCCAGGGATGGTGACTCCACCACCTCCCT
>WAAF01009384.1:16150-29986 GCA_013400475.1 Tricholaema leucomelas | reverse complement strand
TCTGTCTGGCTGCTCTCCAGCCACTCTGACCCCAGCCTGTATCTCTGCATGGGGTTGTTGTGGCCAAAGTGCAGCACCCTGCACTTGGAGCTATTGAACGCCATCCCACTGGACTCTGCCCATCTGTCCAGGCGGTCAAGGTCCCGCTGCAGAGCCCTTCTGCCCTCCAACTCAGTCACATCAGCCCCCAGCTTGGTGTCATCTGCAAACTTGCTGATGACTGACTCGATGCCCTCATCCAGATCATCTATGAAGATGTTAAAGAGGATGGGGCCCAGCACTGATCCCTGAGGGATCATCCTACCACCCACCAGGACTCTTAGGTCTTTTTACACTAAGCTGCTTTCCAGCAGGTCAGCCCCTAACCTGTACCCCTGGTGCCCTTTGGAGTAGGCCATAAAAAAACATCCAAGATCTGTCTGATGCCTCTTCCTGGAAAATCAATGCATCTCAATGGAATAGCAGATTTAAGATCAAAACTTGATGTCATTGAGTTGGGAGAAGGTCTCTGCCTTACTGATCCTAGAAAAAACATCATCACTGCAACAGGTAGTGAGCAACATGGAGGATGCAATTAGTGGCTCTGGAGCTTGATAGGTGCACTTTCTGGGCTTATCATCTTTACTGTGTAAATATCCTCAGACTTAGCTACTGAAAATGTCAGCCTTGCCCTTGTTCTGGGGCGTGAAAACAAAAGCTAGAGCAAGGTATGTGGACTCATTTTCAGTCTTCGATTGCTCTCTGCTGTGGCAGATATTACTGTCCAGGCAAAGAGTAGATTAAATCCATGAATCAAAATTTGTTGAAGCATTTTATGGGCAATGCCTGTCGTTTCTGATGCAAAAGTGATTTAGGACCAAATCACGGCTAGGCAAAGAGAAGGAAGATGTGCTAGCAGAGTAATCATTGCTAGACACTGCTAGCATGAGATCTTCTATTGCATTGACTGTGGCTGAGCATCTGTGAGCCAAAATTTGGTGTTGATTGTGGTGAGTTACCTGGAGTAAGGCTGCTCTGCTGGTGCCAGCAGGGCGACAGTGGATTCAACTTGTGTATGCGAGACCAGCATGTGAACTTGGAAAGCAGCCTGCACAGAGGTTCTTTGCAGATAGATATGGTGAAAAGAAGAGGGTAAACTTGAATACTCTGAAATGTCATGTTCTGGTTTGCACTGTTGTTTGTCTGCCTAGGCTTTCCTGGGGTTCACCAGCATCGTGCTTGGCAAAGACTGGCTTCTTGTTGTGCAAGCTGGTTCAGTTATGCCAGCTGTGTCATTTGATGACTACTAATAAGCATAGATTTGCTGAAGCATTCCCTAAAGTCTTTGCTTTGCTGTCAAAATCCTCATCAGCAATTGGATTAGTTGCAGGGAATGAACAATTACAATACAAGTTAGTGTATTATGTTAAGACAAATTGACACGTTTTATTTAATCATATGGTCCCAATCACATCTTGATAGTATTTTTCCTGTAGAGGGAAATGCATCATTGTGTCAGTAGATACCAAAAAACCCAACACCATGACCACCACCAAAAAAAAAAACCTAAAACAAAACAAACCCCCAACCCAGCCAAACAAACAAACAAACCAACCCTAAAAAATGCTTACTTTAATTGACTACTGCCTAAAAATAAGGCAAATTATCTCTCTGTACCAAAGCTAAATGGACTAGGCTTTTACTTTAGGTCATGTTGGCTCTGCATGTTTTCTTGCTTAGATATCTGCACTTTCTAGAACACAGAGAGGTGTATGACCAAGTTCCTTGCAAGGACTGTCTTGGTGGGAGAGCTAAAGCTCAAGCCCAAAGCTCAGACAAAACGATCTGCCCACTGTGTGCTCTCTAGTTCATCATGATTCTTGCAGATATATCACTAGACCAGACTAAAGCCACTAGATAAACAAACCTGCAGATATATCACTAGATCAGACTAAAGCCTCCCAAGGTGCAAAAAACCTGAAAAATCCTTGGCTAGGATTGTACCAGGCATCAACACATGAGAGAGGCTGCTTTACTTATGTGCTACAAAATGTGGTGGAATATCACTAAGTTTTTTGTTTTGTGTCCTCCTAAGCCAGTCTTACCTGAAATACAATTTAAATGCTGTTTGGTGTCACAGGCTGTTGTATGTGGAGGGATCACTACTTTACCCTGATCTCACACTTTATCTTCAGGTACTTTGAAGACTTGTTAAAAGTAGGTTAAAAATGGATTTTCATTTGCTGTAGCTGTTTTCCATCAGGAGGACCCATGACCATTAGCGTGGAATGGAATGGAATGGAATAGAATAGAATAGAATAGAATAGAATAGAATAGAATAGAATAGAATAGAATAGAATAGAATAGAATGCCTCCAGGAGTGTGGATTCGGCTGCCTCCCTGGGCTGCCTATTCCAGAGTCTAAGGAGCCTTTCAGTAAAGGAGTTTCTTCTAATATCCAATCTAAACATCCCCTCATGCAACTTGAGGCCATTTCCTCTCATCCTATCACTTGTAACTAGGGAGGAGAGACCAACCCCCACCTTGATACGGCCTCCTTTCAGGTAGTTGTAGGGAATGATAACGTCTCCTCTCAGACTCTCTTACTCTAGGTTGAACAACCCCAGTTCCTTCAGCTGCTACTCATGAGACCTGTACCTCAGATCCTTCACCAGCTTTGTCGCCCTTCTCTAGGCCTGCTCCAGGGCCTCAAAGTTCTCTTACTGTGTTCTAAAGGTGTGTCTCTGAGGATGCTGAGTACAGGGAAAAATCACTTCTCTAGTCCTGCTTGTCACACTACAGATCAGGATGTTGTCAGCCTTCTTGGACAACCTGTGTACACTGCTGGCTCATATTCAGCCTGCTGTTGATCAACACCCTCGGGTCCTTTTCTGCTAGGCATCTTTCCAGCCACTCAGACCTAAGTCTACAGTGTTGCATGGGCCTGGGGTTGAGCAATTCACCATGAGTTGCTTTGCAAGTACCCAGCATCAAATGCAGCTGTTAGGAGGCATCTCCCCGTGACTACAGTGTTGCTCAGCTTGAGCAATGGGCCAAGGTAACATGGGGGCCCCATTTAATCACTCAGCCTTTACCTTTTGCTGAGTACTATGTATTTGAGCCAAGCAAACAGCAGCAAATGTAAGTTGCAGTCCTGAGGAAACAGGGTATGTGAATGACTCTTAAGTCTGGTTTTGCAGCTCTGTCACTAAGGAATGACAAATCTGATCCCACCTCGACTGGTGCTAACTAATAGGTTAGCCAAATCATGCTGTTACCTGACAGCGTGAGAAAAGATCACTATAATGGGCTCTGCTGCTGTTGGCACATGCATTTGATACCCGGTGCCCCTCTCAGAGGGACACTACAGAGGATTTTGTATTTAAGAGATGCTGTGTGTAATACTTACGCACAGTTTTGAGAACCATTTGTTTCTCCTGTTGGTTCTCTTGCTGGCACCTGGCTTTCTTTGTGTATCTCCCATTTCCATACTAACATGAACAGAAAGTGCTCGGGGCTCCCTGAGATGCTGTGATGTGCTGGTCATGCCTGACAACAGAAGGGAGATGTAAAGAAGGTAAAGAAGGCATCATGGCCACATCTGGCCTGTGTTTTGGGATAACACTCAGTGTCTTTTGGTCCTGTTGTCCTTGGGTTAAAAAAAAAAAAAAAAAAAAAAAAGAAGTGGGATTTCTACAAAGACGAGGTGTTAAAAAATGTGTAAAAGGGTCTCCTATCCTGCAGGTGACTCTCAGCAAAGAGTAGTTTCTAATAGCCTCATTGAGGGTTCATTGTTCACCTCTGAGCTGCCTCTTTCTGTAATTTAAGAGCCATAAATTTTACTGTGGTGCTTGAAAATGCTTTGGGAATGTAGGAATTTATATGCCAGACTGGGTCAAGGGCCCATCCAAGCAAACCTTGAGAGAGATGTGAGCCATTGCCAGATATTCTGTGAAAAGCCTCCACTATGGATGTATTTCACATCTCATTTCTTCCCCATTCCTATCATGACCAGTCTCATAGGGGTCCGTGTTGCATTCCTCACAAACGCTCTCTTCTGTGCATGCAGCTCATGAAGACAGGCTTAGGAAAGGTCTCAGCAAAGATGTATGGCTCTCGGAGGTGGAAGGTGTGTCATTCATGTCCTGCAGTAAGCGAGAGAAAGTCTCTTAGGGCAGAGATTATTTCCTTGCCTATAAGATCCTTTTAGACAAAGAGATGTCTTGCATGACGCGGAAAGTCAGCAAGCATTGCAAACTCTGATAAGCTCGTAACTCATGAGAACATGTTTTAGGAATCATGTTTTCCCCTTTTCTAAACTGTTGATTTTTTTTCCGTAGAACAGTTTGGGTTGGAAAGCCCCTTTGAAGGTCATCTAATTGAACACCCTTGCCATGAGCAGAGGTGTTGTCCATTAGGTCAGGTTGCTCAAAGTCCAGTCTAACTTGATCAGGAATGTTTCCAAGGATGAGGCCTCTACCACCTTTCTGAGCAACCTGTGCCAGAGTTGCCCTACCCTCATTGTAAAATAATTCTCCCTTATCTTTAGCCTGAATCTTCTCTCTTTCAGTTTAAAATCATTACCCCTTGTCCTCTTGCTATAAGCCATATTAGAAATTTTGTTACTTTTCTCTTTAAGACAGAAAAACAATAATGAGCTGAAGCAGTTTTCATCAGTATGCACTTCAACCTGGGTCCAAAAAGTCACTCCGAACCCAAAGTCACTCCGAACCCAAAGCCATATTTTGGATCCAATATTTTTTGGAGGAGAAAAATTGTTAGTCAAAATAAATGTTTTCCCAGGTAATTGGTTTTACCTGACTTTAATTGGTCTTAACTGACTTGCTTTCTCTCTCTCTCTTTTTTTTAACCCTTCTGGCAGAGGAGAGAAACAGCTGTTTGCTCAGCTCTTGCCCCGGACAGGCAACCACCAAGTTTGGGTGCACTGACTGCTGCTGGCCCTCATGACAGTCATATTCTTCTCTTCCAGGTGCTCCTTTTCAAAGATCTCAGCATCCCCATGCTACCTCCTGCCGGCACTTCCATCTGGGTCCCCAGCCTCAACTCTCCACTGACTTCACCTTGCCTCACGCGGTGCAGCCCCAGCCGGGGCTCACCCCTCACATGACTCCTGCGCACCAGCACAGTGGTCCCCTGCACCAACCTCTGGCACCAGTACCAGCCCTTCCCTTCCAGGATGTGACCGGACCCTCCTTCCTACCTCAGGCGCTTCACCAGCAATACCTCCTTCAGCAGCAGCTCCTTGAGGCACAGCATCGCCGGCTCATGCCCCATCCCAGGTAAGAGGGATTTACTCTTCTTGAAGGAGGCTGACAAGCTACACCAGCCTCACTTCAGCAAAGCTGCTTCTGCGAAACCCATAATGATATCAGCATCTGCTGATAACATTGGGTTATCTTCACAAGTTCATCTGTATACACCCAGAATACATCCATCAGAAGAGAAGTTGCAGGGCAGGTTGCACCTGCTGGTGTATCTTTCCCATGGGGATCTGGATTGTGACCATCTAGTACACCCCAAGCTCACCTACAGGATGGTGCTCTCATAGTGGTAACACCTTGGTAATGCAGTCAACCTGTCTGGAATGACAGAATGTGACAAATTGCATGCACCAGCTTCCTTCTTGTACCTGCTGTTTCAAAACCATGTGAGAGATTAATATCCACCCATCCTGTCAGATTTTGCACATTAAGAGCTTGCTCCTTTGGATCTATGCAGGCTTCCTAGGAATTTGGGGGAATGTACTGCCTTTGACCTGTAGTACATTTAGTCATGGGAAGACACCTAAATTCAAACTGGGGTGATGACTGGGGTGTTTGGACTACACGACCATGAAAGGTCACTTCCAAAGCTTCCAAACCGGTCTGTGATTCCACGACTGCAGAGAGGATGCCTGTAACTCAGCAGAGGTGGAAATGGATGCCTGGCTGTGCCCCAATTGTGTTTCTTGCAAGAGGACTTCAGGTAGCATGTAGAAGAGGAGTGCTTTTTTTTGAAATATATGGAAGTTATTTGTAGGTTGTACTCGTGCTTCAAGAATCAGAGTTGTTGCAGTAATGTTTTGCATGGAAAGAATGCTACAGACAGAAAACTCTTTCTCTACCCTTTCTGTATGGAAATTGTGTATTCTTGTCATCCTTGTTTTGTTTTGCATAAGCTGGATTTTAGGTGGATTAATGATTAGTTAGTAATTGGGTAGCAAATATGTGCAAGAATTGATGATGGAAGTGTTTAGCTCTTAGTCATAAGCTGAATTCAAATGAAATCATGGAGCACAGTTCCAGTCAGAAGCTGCTTTGGTAAATGCTGTCAGTGTTATGCTTGAAAATGTGTTGTGGTGTGGAAAAGGGCAGGAAAATTTTTCCTGATCCCACAGCTAGTTTCTGGAAGCACAGCTGCATTGGAGGAGGGTGTCAGAAACCCTATAGCTATGATGCTTGAAGCCCAGTAATGGGAATTTGTGTTGTGCCTTCAAAAGTGAAGATTCTGAGTTCCCTGCTCCCCATAGCTTTGCTCTGTGATGCCTCTGCTGTAAGCAGGGACTTGACAGGGAGTAGGAAGTAAGAGTTTAGTGCAAATCCTGCTTGTACACCCACCTTCTACATCTCCAAATGTGGACATTGATGAAGCACCATATACTCTTCTCATGTGCAGTTCAAAAGGGTAATAATCGTGAGAAGAGACTTCAGATCCCTAGAACAACCTTGCTGTACATTCTACCAGTGTCTCATCCCTGCTGCAAAGGCAGCAGAGCTGAGGGAGAAGGAGCTGGGACCCGGCCTGGCCTGTCCATCACCCAGAGAGATGGCAAAAGGCAGTGAGAGTAAATTCTGCTTTCTGTTACTCCTGAGTAAACCTGTTATGAATGAGGTTCCCCATGAGTTTACAGGCTTCATGGAGAGGTGAGACAACCTGCAGCTTCTTTATGATGATGGATAATGTCTGAAGCAGGGACGCGATTTATCTCGTGTGTTGGATACAGGGCTGACAGTGCAGAAAAAGAAAGTAGTGCAAATGACACAAAGCTACTAAGAAAGGAGTTGCTGGGGTTCTTCTTTTTCTTTCCATGTTGCCATCAGTTTATCACCTGTAGACTGAGTGTATGTGGATGCCACATGAGGTGAGTGGATGCCTGTGTTATGTCTATGGTGACCTCAAGTAAATGATATAGCTCTGGATTTCTCTTCCCATCATTGCTGACACATCCCTGGACTCTTTTCTCTTAGACACGTATTAACAAGGAAAAACTACTTGGGTTTTCTGCTGACTTATTGATGCAGGCTCAAAGTAGGAGCCATCTGTACCCATATCTGCCACACGGCTAACTTTCCTGATGGTTTTCTCCCCACAGACGGGCTCAGGAGCGCATGTCTGTTCAGCCTCACCGCCTACACCCCAGCTTTGACTTCAGCCACCAACTGCAAACTCCACAACCCATGGGTGCCCAGCCTAGGTATTTAGCAGAAGGCACGGACTGGTAAGTCTTCTGCATATGATTAGTGCATTGAATGAGATGTTTGAAAAGTCCTGAGGAGGCTGCAAGGGTTAGTGAATATCACCACAGATCAATGCTTTCATGAAAGCTAGTGGATAAGCTCAACAGATAGAATGTGGGAACTGCGTAATGGGAAACCTTCTCCCTGAGAGGACCACGAGTAGGTGCTAAAGCTTTTACACATGTGTATTGAGGCATTGATACTGCCCATAACTCTACATCCATGGATGTAGAGTGCCGTTAATCTTTCCCAAGGTTTTTTCCTATTTCAGGGCACAGCCAATGCCTTTTCCCCATAGGCAGATGTCTCTACCCAAACCAGACCTTTGTCAGTCCACTAGGCACTCGAAGTGCAGTGGCCACAACTTTTTTCTGTGATCTAAATTTGGGAGTGCTGCACTGCTCTGCCCTCCAGGGTGTTGTGAGTGACTTAATAGTTGTTAATCGTTCTGCCGCTGTAATGTTCGATACCCTGAAAAAGATGAGCAGGGAATTGATAATTTCATTTTCAGTGCAGTGCCCAGATAATAAGATACAGGGCCCTGTTTGGAAGAACAAGAAGATAAGAACATACTTCTACTTCTGAGTAGCTGCTTGTTAGATGAGCAAAGTCATTTCTTTGCACTGAATGGGAAAAAATGGCATGTGAACACATAATTAGTGACAATCACAACGTGTATGAGAAAGAGGCTGGAATAAAATAGCCCAGGAAATCTTAATTATGGCATTTCCTAACATCTGAGCACTTCAGTCTGCAAACAGGGAGCCGTTTTGACACAATTGTTTTTCCCCACTCCAGGATAGTAATACACAACCTAAAACATGCCTGGATCCTTCTGACATTTTCTTCTTAGATGTTCCCATCACTGGCACCACTGTGAGCTGAATTTGACCAGGGTGGCACTGTTCAGATCAGTTTGCAAAGCAGTTCATGTACCATCTGTCTAGAGCCATTACTTCAACCTCTCTTTTGGCCAGAGTGTTTAATTATAATCATTAGAAGGATCTGATAAAACGTTGTTTACATTCCCCGTCTGCATCCTTTCTCCTTCTGTATTGCTCCATCACCTTATAGAAACTAAGGAGTCAGATTGGCAGAAATTATATACTCTACGTGTGTATTTGGGTGACTCACTTCCTCTTGAGGCACATGTACAGCTTTGCCCAGTGACAAAGATAAAAGCTTCCTTCTAATTTGTTACCACCACATGAGCAGCAGTGACACTTACTTGGAGGTGGTAGATGGCAGGCTCTGTCCCAGAACATGCGAATGGAAGAAATTTCTGGAGGTCATCAGCCCTCTCAGACAGCCCAACCTCAATTAAAATCTTCAGTTGAAGGAGAAATAACCTCTCATTGACTTCCTTAGATCGTTACTGTGATTGAACCCCAGCAAGCAGCTATGCACCCTAGCTCATTCTTCCCCTTCCTCTCCAGCGGGATGGGAAAAAAAACATTGAAATTAAGTAAAGCTTGTCAGCTGAGAGAAGGACAGTTTAATCATTTAAGTAAAATACACAACAGTAGTAGTGCTAAAAATAATAGCAGTAGTAGTAGAGTAGTAATAGCAGTAATGAAAAGGAAGGTAACAAAAAAGAAGTGAAATAAACCACAAGCAAGACAAGTGATATACAATGCAATTGCTCACCACCTGCTGATCAACACCCTGCCAGGGCCTGAGCAGCAATCTGTCCATCTTGGCCAACTGCCCCCAGTTTATATACTGGGCATGATGCCATATGATATGGAATATCCTTTTGGCCAGTTAGGGTCAGCTGTCCTGGCTGTGTCACCTCCTAACTTTTGTGTCCCTGCAGTCTTCTATCTGGCAGGGCACGAGAAACTGAAAAATCCTTGACTTAATATAAACACAACTTAATAACAAGTAAAATTATCAATATTATCCTTACATGAAATCCAAACCACAACTCTATACTAGCTAATAGAAAGGAAAATAACTCTATCCCAGATGAAACCAGCGCAATAATCTTCTGCATACTGCTATGCTGATGACCATCCACCTTGCCACCCAGAGCCTTAGCTTTCAGTTTTGCTTGTTGGCAGCCTGTGTGTATCATAAACTTCATAGCTCTTGAACCTCACATCTGAGCATCGAATTGCACAGGCTAGAAGATGATACAGGTGGTTTTGGTTTTCTTCAGCTTATGTGCTCTGCTTGTGCAGCACCAAAACATGGGAATCATAGAATCATAGAATCACAGAATCATAGAATAGAATCAACCAGGTTGGAAGAGACTTCCAAGATCATCCAGTCCAACCTATCACCCAGCCCTATCCAGTCAACTAGACCATGGCACTAAGTGCCTCATCCAGTCTTTTCTAACACCTCCAGGGACAGTGACTCCACCACCTTCCTGGGCAGCCCATTCCAATGGCAAATCACTCTCTCTGTGAAGAACTTCCTCCTGACATCCAGCCTATGCTTCCCCCTGGCACAACTTGAGACTGTGTCCCCTTGTTCTGTTGCTGGTGGTCTGGGAGAAGAGACCAACCCCCACCTGGCTACAACCTCCCTTCAGGTAGTTGCAGACAGCAATGAGGTCCCCCCTGAGCCTCCTTTTCTCCAGGCTAAACAACCCCAGCTCCCTCAGCCTCTCCTCATAGGGTTTGTGTTCCAGGCCCCTCACCAGCTTTGTTGCCCTTCTCTGGACACGTTCCAGCACCTCAACATCTCTCTTGAGTTGAAGAGCCCAGAACTGGACACAGTACTCAAGGTGTGGCCTGACCAGTGTTGAGTAGAGGGGAAGTATAACCTCCCTTGTCCTACTGGCCACACTGTTCCTGATGTGGGCCAGGATGCCATCGGCTCTCCTGGCTACCTGGGCACACTGCCGGCTCATCTCCAGCCTACTATCTGTGGTCTACTTTGGAATGTTCTGTTGATCCACCGCATTGCTTCAGGAGACTCAACATCTGCTTCTGAGGCTCAAATTGGATTGGTGAACAAACAGTTCATCAGTGTTGTTAGTGCAATTACTCATACAAGTAAATAATGTCTATTTGACTTGGAGAGATGTTTTCAGTCCTTAACCTCAAACCACTCCTCTCTGTGTTGTCACACCTGCTCTGTAGACAGGAACCATGGGAAGGCATAGAAGAAATGGTCAGGGCTACACATCAGGCCAGTGACAGACTGAGACTGAAACCAGAGCCTCCTGATTTTTCCAGTTGAGTCTTTGAGCCACCTAGGAAGCAACTGGGTAAACCTCCAGAATTGTGACATAGGAGCTGGAAAATGCCCAATCTTCCAAACTCTTCTTCCAGTTGTGTTCTCGCCAGTCACTTGCTGTGCTTTATCCTTTGTCAGGTTTTTGTCTCTCTAGCATATGTCCAGCACAGGGTCAGTGAAGACAGTCCCCCTCTTTGCTTTGATTAGATGTGAGGTGCCTCATTATGGGGGTACTAGAGCACTGGAGTTGCTGTCTGGTACACAGGCTGTTCTGGATAAAGGATTTCTGTATTTACTGTCCCCTCAAGTTTGTTATCAGCTGCTGGGTGAAAGCAGTATCAGAGCTTCTGGAGGACACATCTGGGTTGCTCCTAACAAGCCATGGCACTCACTGCTGCTGTCCTTTTTCCAGGAGAGTGGAAATTTGAGGCTGAAATTGGAAGCCACCTCTGTGCTGTAATTAGCTTTCCTCTGGCAAATGTGAAGACACTGGTTATTAGAGCACTGGCTTTTCTACTTGTGATAAAGTGAATGACTTTCAAAGAGACAAGGGACCAGCAAACTGAATTGTAGACCTTACGTCTCCTCCCAGCCCCTCCACTTGGCATGGCAATGGGATCGCAGTTTGTCTCTGCCCCTGGGATGGGGCAGAGCTGTGCTGTTTACTGGGATCATGGAGATGCCATGTCCTGTAACTGAGATGGGTTATTTTTTCATCTACTCCACACTAACAAAATTCCAAATCCAGTACTCTGTCCAGATCTGGGGCCCCCAGTGTAATGAAGACATGAATCTATCTGAGCATGATGAGGGGCTTCTGCACCTCTGCTGTGAGGACAGGCTGAAAAGAGTTGGACCTTGCAGCTTCTTTTCAGTACCAAAAGGAGGCCTGCAGAAAAGATGTGTAAGGGCTCTTTATGATGGTCTGTAGTATAGGATGATGCATAGTGGTTTGAAACGGAAAGAGGGGAGATTTTTGTTAGATATTAGGAAGAATTTTTTTACTGTGAGGCTCTGGAACAGGTTGTCCAGATGTGTTGTGGACGCTCTACAGCTGAAGTGTTCAAAGCTGAGTTGGATGGGACTTTGAACAACCTGATCTAATGGAAGGCGTCCCTGCCCATGGCAGCAGGATTGGAATAATGTGATCCTTAAGGTCACTTCCATCACAGACCATTCTGTGATTCTATGATTTTTCTAGAGAAGAAAACAAGGTATCCAGACTAATAAAGATGAGCCCCAGCTCTGCTTGCCTAGGTCATGCTGCATGGGGGCAACTGATGATGCCCTGTTTCATGGGTACTGGTCTGCTGGTTGTGTGACACTCTTTCTTACAGCAGTCTCATTCAAAAATTTCTTCAGACTTTTATATTTTTTGCACAAACAGCCACGTTGGAGTTTCCTGAGGCTAGGTTAAGGAGAGGTGCAGTCCTCCTTCCCTTACCCAGTCCCAGGGACTGGGAGACCTTGAAGGAGAACACAGGCACATCAAAAAGCTCCCAAACAATGCCTAGCTGACTTTGAACAACTACCCAGAATGGTTCATCTGTGTGTCCCCTGAGTAGTTTTCTCTATTCCTAAAAAAAAAAATACCTTCAAGGCAAAATGTAGTCTGTGGTGATGGCAGCACAGCAGGACCTGGTCTGGCCAGGTTGATTTACCAAGCCTAAGCACAATTGTAGACACCAAAATGCTCCTTGTCTGAAAAGAGCAGGCTATACCTACACAGCTCTATATTGCAGATAACACAAATACTAACGGTCATGAAACATCCACCCCTTTTTGCTGGCCTGGTGGGGAACTGCCCAAACTGGAAGAAACTCCCTTCCAAGCAGTAGAATTGTCCTAGGTTGAGGAACTCCGTAGCTACGAGCCCACCAGTAGAAGCTGCCCTGTAAGCATTCTGTAAGCCATGCCAATCACAGCCTTGTCTTCATCCTCTTGCCCCTAGGGACCTCAGTGTTGATGCAGGACTGACTCACACCCAGTTCCAGGTCCGTCCACTCCCTCAACCCTATCAGCATTACTTAGCTACACCTCGGATGCACCATTTCCCCAGAAGCACATCCTCGACACAGATGGTAAGTGAAACGCTGTTACTGAGAAATGTTTTATGCATTGTCTGCCAGAAGGCAGTCAAAATAAAGGCTGCTATCTTTCTATCACCTGTCTTCTGTGAGTCCCACTTATCTCTGGCCGTGGGAGGGAGTGTCTGAAAGAATAATGCTGCATCATTGCACTCTGGTAGGAGAAAGGAAAGAAAAGCTCAGCTGCGCAGGAAAGATTCCGTCCATCCCATGCAGCACCGGGCTCAGGAGCTGGCCTGCAAACCTTTGGCAGGATGTGAGAGATGCAAAAGTTATTACCAATAATGTTATTAATATTGTAATAACCTATGGGATCCCAGGGCTTTTTATATACAGAAGTTTTGACAGTAGATTACTCCAGTCCCCAGGCTCAATCCCGAGGACCATCCTTCATCACAACATTGCTCTCTACATCAGCCTTGATGCCATCTGTAGAAGTTTTGCATGACCTTTTGAACAGATGGGGATGAGGTTTTGATGAGAGGATGGGCTCACTAGGCTAATTTTCTGACCCTTCTCCTACTAGGGTGCTGTATTTGGAGATGAGACATGCTAATCCTTAAAATGTTTTCAGAAATCCCACAAGGGTATTTTTGACTCAGGCCCATAGTCAGACTCTGGCACCTGTTATAGGAAGGCTTAAAAAAAATCAAAGCTTAGATGAAGCAAAATCCACCCTTGTGAAACAAAATAAAATACAATCTATTTAAAAGCTCATCTATGCTGAGTGTTTGCCACTGCAATGCTATAGATGCAACAGGAATCATTACAACAGATTATCTAGGAGAAATACTTGTTCTTGGTTATCATTTATAGGTGATCTATTTAATAAAACCTCATTGTTTGAATCATAGAATCATAGAATCATAGAATAGTTTAGGTTGGAAGGGACCTCAAGGATCATCCAGCTCCAGCCCCCTGCCATAGGCAGGGACACCTCCCACTAGAGCAGGTTGCTCAAGACCACATCCAACCTGGCCTAAACACCTCCAGGGAAGGAGCATCCACAACCTCCGTGGGCAACCTCTTCCAGTGTCTCACCACCCTCACTGGAAAGAACCCTT
>WAAF01009384.1:0-16120 GCA_013400475.1 Tricholaema leucomelas | reverse complement strand
GTGGGGTCTGATGAGAGCAGAGTAAAGGGGGAGAATCCCCTCCTTTGCCCTGCTGGCCACACTTCTCTTGATGTAGCCCAGCACTCGGTTGGCTGTCAGTTTGGTTACTGAAAAGCTTCCACTGAGGCAGGCGCCAGCCTGCTCCTTCATTTTGAATTTCTAAATCACTAAATACAAGTCAAGATACACATGCAAGTACAGGTGGTTTTATTTCTTCCCTTCTCTTCTCACAGGTTGTTCATGAAATCAGAAATTATCCTTATCCTCAGCTTCAGCTACTTGCTCTTCAGGGACTGAACCCAAGCAGACACACATCCGCTGTGCGGGAGAGCTATGAGGTACATGTCCTGGGGACTGGAATCATTACTACGTTTCTAAATGCTGGGAATCTGTGCAATCTCTGGCATAAACTTTCAAGACTGCTTTGTGGCATGGAAGTTGCATTGTGTCTTGCAGCAATTTTAATAGTAATTGGGAATCAAAGAGGTTGAGTGGGTTTGGTAAAAGATGGTTTATTCCAGGGTGCCTGGGTCTAGCTTGGATAGGCTCTCTTGCCTTTCATGTCTGTGATCAAAGTGCTCCAGTTCTGCAGGGTTTTATGTCCCAGCTTGTCACACTGAGATCAGATTCCACCCTAATTTCTCAAACTGCAACACAGAAGGCAAACTGTATCCTAGGCTGCATCAAAAGTGTCATTAGCAGGTAGAGGGAGGTGATTCTGCCCCTTTTCTGTGCTTTGGTGAGATCCCAGCCACAGTGCTGTGTCCAGATCTGGAGTTCTCACCGTGGGAAAGAAATGGATCTCATGAAGCATGTCCAGAGGAGGCCACAGAAGTGATCAGAGGGCTGGAACACCTCTCCTGCAAGAAAGGATTGAGAGAAGAGAGGTTGTTCATCCTGGAATAAAACAGGCTCCAGGAAGAGTGCATTGTAGCATTTAATTACTTAAAGAAGGCCTGTGAGAAACATGAGGAAAATCTTTTCAGCAGTGCCTGTTGTGACAGGACAAGGGGTGATGGTTTTAAACTGAGAAAAGGAAGATTTAGACTAGATACAAGGAAGAAATTGTTCATACTGGAGGTGGTGAAACAGTGGCACAGGTTGTCCAGAGTTGTGGTAGAAGCCACATCCTAGGAAAAATTCCAGATCAGGTGTGACAGAGTTCTGAATAACCTGATCTAGTAGAAGATGTCCCTGCTCATTGCGATGAGATTGGAACTGATGACCTTTAAAGGTCCTTTCCAACCCCAAACATTCTGTGTTTCTGTGATGCTATGATCAATATTAGTTGTTCATCTGTCTGCTGTCTGCCTTGGACGCTAAGTTATTAATCCATAAGCCAGGGCTCAGATTCATTGTTAAAACATGACTGAATCTAGTCAGACATTTCTGATGAGCAAGAGGTAGGAGGGAGCCTTGATCTCCGCAGGTAATTTGGAGTGGTGTGATCTCAAGCCCCAGGAACAATACTGATGGTGCTTTGTTATTTTTCCTGTGATGCAGGAGCTGCTGCAGCTGGAGGACAGGCTGGGAAGTGTGAGCCGGGGTGCCATCCAGAACACCATTGAGAGGTTCACCTTCCCCCACAAGTACAAGAAGGTAAGCCCTATGAATGTGTGGCACAGCTGCTGGCCCACCTTGGTTGGCCAAGGTTTGTGGGCATAAAGCAGACAGAACAAAGGACTTTGGTGAGTTGCAGTTCTCAGGGTTGGCAAACCTGCACCCTCAGGGATGAAATGGGGAAGGGGCAAATGTAAAACCCAGAGTTGGTACTTTAATATCTTGCTGGGCTCCTGGGCCAGCATAGATCTCAGCTGGCTGTTTCTCACGTCTAGGCTAGGAAGCTGTGGGGCACATTTTCAAAGTGTTCTTGTGATGGTTTGGGTGTTACCTCCTGCCCAGTTCTTATGAAATCACCCAGACTAGACTCAGCCGAGCTGAAAGTTAAGGAATGAAGCTTTATTTTTACAGCTTAGCACAATATACAAGCAGATATCTACCACATTTACAGATAGATACAGAAAATACACAAGTTAAAGATAATACAGAAACACAGCACCCCTCTCAGAAATCAGAGTCCCCAGGAGGGCCTCTCAACCACACTTCCACCTTCTTTCTGCCCCTCTACCTTATCCCAGCATTTGCCTTATGGTCAAGGTAAGGTTGGAAAATCGGCAAGGGGGGTTACAAAGCAGAAGGATTAGTTACACAGAAGCAGCCCGGGGAGAAAGCACAGGCTACAATAGAGAGAGACACAGACACAGACACACACAGAGTCTTATCTATGTTTTGTGTTCTTGTTTTTACACAACTCAGCAAGCCTATGAGTGAAGCAGACTTCACCATTGTTTCCTTTTCATAGTCTATACTCTAATTTACCTCACTAAAATATTCCAGTTAGCTTCAGACTAGCACAGTTCTCAACCCTCTCCCCTCTATGCATTTGGTAAGAAAGTGCACACACCAAGGGGGCTTCATGCATGCAAACTCACCACATTCTGCATGCAAGTAGCACTGCCTGTTTGCTGTGCCATAAGGGCACTGGCTTTGTGGCATTTTACAACAGATGTTTCTGCTATTGGAGCTGATCTTCTGCCCATAAGGAAATGGTTACCATGTGTTTGGGTCATTCTAAATAGAAAATGGGAGAATTCCTTGTACATGCAGTAATTCCACATGTTGTTCATTCCCATCTGGGCAGTAACAAGTAGGGACATGGCAGCACTACCCAATCTGGAATTGAGTCAGTTGCTGCTGAACACATCTGCAGTGGATCCAGAAAATTGATACTAATAAAGTGAGGGGGAATGGGGGAGAAAAAGGAGCAGAAAGGCTAAGCATTGCTGCCTGATGCAGTGTGGGGCTGGACCAGTAGCCAAGCTGGCACAGGACATAGTGGTTGCCCTTCCTAACAATGGTGATTCCACATGCCATTGAGCCTCCAGCAGAATGCCACCATGGGGCCATCCTCACTACAGGCAGGATGAAGGAAGTGGCAAGGAACTGTGTTAGGGCAGCAGAAAGTAGATTAGATTGCTCCTTAGGGCACTACCACCAGCCCCAGGAGGAGACATGCTGGCCAGCAGTACACTGCTGGCATCTGCACCTCACTGGCTGCTTTGTCTGGGTTGGCTTCCACACACTGGAAGATCTGTCTATTAAACGAAGCCATTCTGCAACTATCCAAGCATTAGAAACCCAAGGCTTAACCAAAGGATGTCTTTAACTTTTCTACAGAGAAGACCACAGGAGGCCAAGGCTGAGCAAGAGGATGGAGAAGAATCAGATATGGATGAGAAATGCACAATCTGCTTGTCCATGCTTGAAGATGGAGAAGATGTCAGGTACAATGCCTTCATCTGCACCTCAGCAGAGCTGCATTAGTTAGAATTAATGCCTCTGTGTACTAGGGGGATTGCCTTTGTGCTTGTCCTGACAAACTCACTTGGGCTGCTGCAGGACATGGGAAACCAAATACCATCTAGATGGATATTGGTATGGGCTATAAGTAAGAAGAGCTTTGCAGAGCAGGAGGTTCAAAGTTTTATAGTATCTCCTGGATCTGGATCTGGATCACCTGCTTCAACACTGTGTCAATGGGCTGGGTGGAAAAGTGTCAGAGAAGGATGGGTCCTGGGTCCCAGACAGATATTTGAAGCTCAGAGACATTGATGTCTGAGCTTCACAGATGACCAAAGTACAATAAAATGGAATGTGGATGTGAAACTCAGTGGAGTTTGGTTTATGGCCAGCGTGGAACTGCTTTATTGTAGAATAAGTGAGATTACTCTGCCCGCACAGTCACAGGGGCACGTCCTGAGCCAACAGCACAGTCCCAGTTATCCCACACAGACATCCCCAGGTTCTCAGCTGGGTCACATCTGTGCTCGTGACAGAGGATGGAAAAAGCATTTGCAAAGGGCTGAAGGAGCTGCAGGTGGGCAGTGCAGCTGCACTACCTGGTCCTGCTTCTCACCCTTTAATTGCTTTTTTTTACTATGAATAAAACTCTGATTCTCTTGCTGTGGGTCCTTGTAGCTCAGGTCCCCTCTGGGTGTGCAAAGAGATGACAAAGGTGATGTAGGCGAAAAGCAACCACAACCCTGAGGCACATCAGACATCTGCGTAGGAGCACCTGTGCTAATGAGACCTGACTGCTAATGACATACAATGATGAAGAACCTTTGGAGCAAAACCTATTACTCCTGAAAGGTTAAAAAGCGGGAGCCAGGGTAATCAATAATGAGAACAACTCAGCACAGGAAAGTGTGGGGTTTTCTAAAAGGCTTTTAACCAAGAAAGACACCGTCTCTGACCTACGGCCTTATGTGAACTGGCATGGCTGGGGGAGGCTCTAGGAGCTAAACAGCGCTGATTTCACTGCATCCATGCTTCTCTGTGTTTGAAGCAGTCCTAGCTGCTGACTTCTGGCTCTTCTTGGTACCTTGGACTTCTTCCATCTTAACACAGTGGTACTTCTGTCTCTGCAGGCGGTTGCCTTGTATGCATCTCTTCCACCAAGTGTGCGTGGACCAGTGGCTGGCCACCAGCAAGAAGTGCCCAATCTGCAGAGTGGACATTGAAACACAGCTCGGCTCGGACAGCTGAAAGAACTGGCTGGACACACCATTTTCCTTACCAGGTCATATGGCCATAAACCCTTGCAGCAAATTTTTTGCCTTCTGAGCCATTTTATTGAGAGGAAAAGTCTGCAGGCACGTTAGTGAGGAGAAGGAGTGGCAGTACCATATCTAGCGGTAGGGGATATTGCACATAATGCAGAATACGGGCCCGGTGAAAGGGAGCTGGCATTCCCGGAGCTCAGAGACCCCGTGCTGCAGAAGATTTAGTGTTGAACATGAAGGAACTAGCTGTGGTAGTCTCGCCTGTCAATCCTGCATTTCATGAGGATTGTATATATACCTCTCGAATACGTAGAAACATGTTAGGGGTCCTTTAGCTATTTCTATGGATGGCAGCTGGAGCATGTTAGCTTAAGAAATGTTGTGTTTGATGCCCTACTCATCTTGTGGTGGACATGTTGCTGTTACCTAATTTGCACCAATTTTTTCATGGATTCCTTATTTTGGTGCCTGATTAATACATTGCAGATGGGGAATACAAAAGTCAAGGTTTCCTACCCTTGGGGATGAAGAGGTGAAAAAGCAAAATCCTGTTTACAGTCAGAAGGGTTGCGCTCTTTGCCTCAGCCGCGCGTGCTTCCTTTCCTTGCGTTTACAGTGTGTTGCAAATTTAGGCAGGCTTAACAAAATAATATTTAGGCATTAAATGAATGAAGCAATAGGCAGAAGATTAATTCCTGCTTTATCTGCTTGTGCTGGACAGTTTCTGTAGGAGCACAATATTGGAGTAGATGCTGTTTCGTAGCTTACTGTGTCATTATGAAGTAGCTTGGCGTATCAAGATCCAAGGAAGGGCTGTCTTCGTGATCACCCTTGTCCATGATGCTTTCTCCTGTCAGCTACGAAACTGCCAGCGCTGGTCCCAAATGATGATTATGGGAATCAGTGCCTACAGCTGTGCTTTGGGGTTATAACATTGGAGAGGTGCTGAGAGACATGTGCTTTTGACTCCTCTCCCATACAAAAACATGTCTGCTAATAGGATGAGAGAAAATCCACTGCTCACAAGGCATTGTTGGGGCCATGAGCATTTCATCCTGGGAGGGGGAAGGCAAGGTGGAAGGGAATTGTGCTGCTTTTTTGGAGGGGCTGTGGCCCTCCCCCAAAGCAAGTGCACCTGCACCAGCCTGCTTTTGTGTATGCACTTCAGGTTATATCCATACAGAGAATGGAGTGGTTATTAAAATAAAACTTATTTACATCAACACTCAAAACAATTAGGAGGTGGTTCCTAAAGAAGTGAGTCGTTGCAATCCAAGCTCCTGTTGAAATAAAGCCCTCAGCAGACCAGTCCCAGGGATTGAGCTAAAAAACCCTCTGGAGAACTGACATTCACAACCAAAAAACCTTTTCCTTTTACTTCCTTTTTTTTTTTTTTTTTTTTTTTTTTAAATTCTGGGTTATGATGTTTTGTTGTTGTTTTGGTGGGGTTTTATTATGGGTTTAGGGTTTTTTTTCTTCTCCTTTTTTGTTTTTACTAGAGAAGAAAAAAAAAAGAGATACAGAGGAGCAGGGAATTAGTAATTAGTCAGAGTTATTATATATTAAAAACGCTGATGTGGTGTGAATGATTTCCAGCTTCTCTGAGCATCTCTTTTGCTGGAACCAAGCAATGATCCCCAGGTAGAAACAATTGTGAATTACCATCAGAGAGACCTCAGGACTCCCATGAGCTGTAATTGGAAAACAACAGCTACAGAGGCACCCCAGAGATTTTTTTTTTCCTCATCTGGAGAAGGGAGAGAAAGAGGGGAGCATTGAGGTGTGCAACGGAGCCCTTTTCTTGCTGCATCAATGCATCTGAGAGGGATTGGAGGAGGATATGTGCTGGCTTATAAGGAAGAGGCAAAGAAGAGATTGTTTAGGATGAGGGCAGTGAAACATGAGAACTAATTTTCCAGAGGGGTGGTGGAAGCCTTGTGCACGGAAACATTCTAGATTAGGATGGAAGGGAGTCTTGATCAACTTAATCTAGTTCATTGCAAGGGCATTGGACTAGATGAACTTTAAAGGTCCCTTCCAACTAACTCATTTTATGATTACCTGATTTTGTGATATATTTGCCATCCGGTGCAAGCAACAGCTTCTTGGGGAATGTGGTGGTCCCAGCCCTGATATCTATGGGTCAAGCAGCCATGTGTCAACACCTATGGGGCCTGCTCCAGCAGCAGCAGATTGAAGCAGCATTAAAAATACTAATACTACTAATAATATGGTCAAGCAAGACTTTGCTGGTAAAATACACTGTAAGCTGGTCTGATCTGTCCAGACACGAGCTGGGGATGAAGCAGGGGGAGGAACGTGGTGATTGGAATCCTGACCGGGCAGGAAGGGGATGAGGAGCGCTTCCAAACTGCGTGTTTTCTTAAAGCCTATGTGGAAGTATTACTATTTGCCTAATGAACAAGCACAGTTTTTAAACAAAAACAAAAAAAACACAAACAAACAAACGAAAACCTTTGCTGGTGAAAAAAAGCACCAAACTCCCATGGTCTCGTATGAGTGACTGACCCCAAGATGCGTGAGAATTTACAGCATCTGGAGTTGCATTGGTGTGTCAGGTTCCTTTGTGTTTTAGTGATTTGTACAAGTAGGTTGAGACAATTGGGATGAGTTTAACAAAACAAAACAAGCAACACACACACACACACACACAAAAATCTCTAGGAACAAAACATTGATAGTTTACAGGGTTTTGTGAGTTTAAATGCCTTATATTTAACAATCATAATTTATGACTAACTTGTAGATATTGTGGGTTCTTATTTAATTATTTTTATAGTTGGTTTTTCCTTTTTATTTTAATTATAATTTATTTATTTAGAAATTAATACTTCTTTTTCTTTTTTTTATTACTCCTATTACCTCATTTTTGCATCGTTTCTGGGAATGGAATGCTTTGCATGCGTCGGTACTTAAAAGCATAAAAATTAAACATGGGATGTGGGGGATAATGCTTATCTTGTCAGAAAAAAAAAAAAAGAGATAAAAAAATCAGGGTGTGTGATTACAAACTGTATTACTGTGGTGCTGTTACCTTGGATACATTCCATAAAAATGCAAACCTTTGATTCTGTATGCTGTGACCTAGTGGAAAACTGCAATATAGTGACTGTGTTTAGCACATATATATGAATATTATTTGCACTCATAATCAAACTCTGGTGATCCTTTCACATGTGTCCTTGTGCATTGAAGGCAGTTAATGACACTCTGCAAAACCAAAATAATTTCAGATGTTTCTTGCTACTGCCCTGTCCCCAACGATGCTGGTGATGCTGCTGCTCTTTCTGCATGTGTCACCCTGCAATAACACCCATCAGGTGCTGGCTACAAGGCTGTGCTTGGGCCAATGCATGCATATTGTGTGAGACTGTGTGTATTGCTTCAGAAGCTGAGGAAAGAAGCTGAGATAGAAACCCAGGCTGAGTGGACCTATCCAGTTTTTTGTGCTTGTTGGTGATTGCTCTGGTTCTTCATACTGTCTGCCTGTGTCCAACTATAAAACATGCATGGAGCAGAGCCTCTCTTCTTGAAAACTTTCCAGTTGTTTTTGTTGCCTCTGTAGAAGAGGAAACCTCAACTTGAATCTTTATAATCTATTGTAGAGCTAGGACCTGCACAGGTCACTCCTGTCCCCAGGAAGGGGATCAGCACCAAGCTGAGCTCCCACTTCTGCAGTAGTGGCCAGGCATTCCCATCTCCATGATGCTCTCACAATGCACTGCCCTATCCCAAATGGCTCCTGAATATGAACTGCTTGAGCCTCACAGGAGGGTTAGGACATCTTTGATAATATTTTAAGCTTTAAGCCATAGCTGTTACTGGTCAGGAGAGATGCTTGCCCATATATGGACAGAAGTGGGGGTCAATGCATGCGCTCAGACAGTAGCCATTCCCCTTCCTCCTCCCCCCCTGCCCCTGTCAAAAGGTTTTGGATGGAATTCTCTTTTGGGTTAGAAAGGCGCAATCAACTGTACCTTAACTTTTCTCTTTCTATCCCTTCAGGGTGCTGCTCTGCTTTGTTGACTTTGCCTTACCCTGGGCTTAAAACCTATCTGTGTTTTTTCCCCTTGCTGCTCTGCAATACTTCTCCCCTGTAGACAGGAGGTTTGATCTGTGTGGGGACAGGTGGTCAGTTGCTCACCTCTGCAAAGGCACTGTAAAAGGGATTAAGTAAAACAAGAAGTGAATGAACAAAAATCCTCCCCTTTAATGATCTAGGCTGGTGAAAGGATCACCTACATTTTTGTACTCCTACTGCTGTTCTGTTGTGCTGTGCAACATTTTGCTACATAGATTATTTTATAGAAGAAAGCTAGAAAAATATTTATTATTAATATTAAAGCAATAGTGCATTGAATAAATGAAAAGACATTAGAAATTGTGTAAATGCTTAGATTCACTTTTGGTGGATTTTTTGTACTTTATTTATAACTAATAAAACAAACTGCATTGCTAACTATAAACTTGTGCCACACAGAAGCCACCTGGGAGGGCAGTCACTTGGTCTTTATTTCCCATTTGACTCATTGTTTCTTTGGGCCAGAATCAATTCTGCTTTCACTGCTTGTGCCTTTGGACTTTGATGTGTAAAAGAGGTGCTGTAGGAATATATAAAACTCTGCCAGCTGGTCTGCAGAGGTTGTTGGTGCTTGGACTCCACGGCAGAGGCAGGGTGAGACTTTCTACACTTGGCACACCAACTTGTGTGAGTTCCTGTGATGTCAGTTTTGTGATTAGGTATCAAAACAACTTTCCAGAACAAGGCTGGAAATTGCGTGTTCAAGAGATATTTCTCCTCTAAACAAAGCCCAGAGCTCCCGTAGGATATCTCTAGCAGATATTGACAAGTCCTCCATCCTTACAGCAGAGAAACCTCTCTCCCTGTAGATATACTGTTTAACAACTAAGGAAAGAGAAAATTACTGGAAGTAAAAAAAACCCAGGCCCTCCAAACTAATTTATTACCTGTTAGAAAAAACAATGGAGCATGCATTCAACTTTCATAGCACAAGGAAGACATAGACCTGCTAGAAGCCACAAAAATGGTCAGAGGACTGAAACACCTCTCCTATGAAGACAAGCTGAGAATCATAGAATCATAGAATCATAGAATGGTTTAGGTTGGAAGGGACCTCAAGGATCATCCAGCTCCACCCCCCTGCCACAGGCAGGGACACCTCCCACTAGAGCAGCTCGCCCAGAGAACTGAGATTGCTCAGACTGGAGAAGAGAAGGCTCTGAGGAGATCTTATTGTAGCCTTTCAGTGCTTAGAGGGGGCCCATGAGAAAGATAGGGACAATCCTTTTAGAAGTACTCGTTGTGACAAGACAAAGGGTGATGGTTTTAAACTAAAAGAGGGATGTTTTAAACCTGATAGAGGGAAGAAATTGTTTTTGATGAAGGTAGTGAAACATGGCAGGCTGTTGCCTAGAGGGGTGGTAAAAACACCATCCCTGGAAACATTCCAGGTGAGGTTGGATAGGGCTCTGAGCAGCCTGATCTAGTTGGACAGGTAACTCTTACTGCAGGAGGTTTGGACTAGATGACATTTAAAGATATCTTCTACCTCAAATAATTCTGTGATTCTATGATCCAACTTTGTATTCTGCACAGCTCATTTCATAAGTGCTCTTACACTTTAATTTTACCCTCAATGAATAGTGGCAGTCTCCACTCCTATTCACTCTCAATTTGGCTGTTTCTCCTCACACATTTCATGTAGAAAGGCCAAGACTGGTTCCCAGCCTTGACTATGTGATTAAACTAAATAAGCCTTGAACACAGGTGGCTGTTTACCATAGAGATTTGTTTTCCATAGCCAAAGGGAATTGCCAGCTCCTCCAGCATCCAGCAAAGGCTGCATAAGGGATGCACCACATTCAAGCAATACAGAGGTTCCATTACGGAAAGCTTTTACAGATGTAGAAAACAGGTTAAAATGACCTGCTGGTGCAGATGGGAAGAATATCTGTTACTTACTGATGTCTTGCTGATGTCCTTCAAATAGGTAATGGCTCTGGGAAAGCTGCAAGAGATGGCAATTGGATTTGCTTCAAAGCTGCTGCAGCAAACACGTCTCCACTATCTGGTAACAGCTCTGCTCAGTGTGGTAGCTGTGCTGGGCGGGAAGAGGGATTGTTCCCACTCAGGTGTAATGGCACAGGACAAGATGCAATGCCTTAACTTGCTGTGAGCATCTGCTCTCACAACAGGTGCTCAGAGTTGAGAAGCTTTGTCCTTATTTGTGTTTTGTAGTATCTAAATCCTCAAAGGTTGCAGCTCAGAACTGCACAGTCCCATCAGGATATGTAACTTTATTTATTTTTTAATTGAGCTTTTATTCTGTGTCAAAATGGGCCTTTATCTATAACAACAGAGCAGGGGAGATTAGCTCCACCTGTAGTGCTGTGCTGAGATCTGAAGTCCTCAGCATGGGAAAGACACGGTCCAAAGGTGACCACAAAAATGATCTGGAAAAGACCCTGGAAAAGAGAAGGCTTCAAGTGAGACATTATTGTGGTCTTTCAGTGCTTAAAGGGAGCCTGTAAGAGGGATGGGAACAATCTTGTTAGGAAGCTTGTTGTGACAGGATGAAGTGTGATGGCTTTAAACTAAAAGAGGGGAGATTCAGACCAGATACAAGGTAGAAGCTGTTTACGCTGAAGGTGATGAAGCAGTTGCACACGTTGCCCGGAGAGGTGGCAAAAGCCTCATTCCTGGAAACATTCCAGGTCAGGTTGGACAGGACTCTGAGCAACATGATCTTGTTGAAGAAGTCTCTGCTTAGGGGACATTGGACTAGATGACCTTTAAACTTCCTTCTCAATCCATACCATCCAATGAATATAAAATGGATACTTTACAGCCCTGTTATTCTGCCTTCATATACGCAAAGTTGGCGTGGGTGCATGACACTGTCAAAAACTTTTCACAACAACTTCACAGGGAATTTCAAATAATTCTCTGTGTTCTGCAGCAGGAGTCCCTCTTAGCATACAATATTGCAAAGAGTTCCTTGGTTATTTCTGTTTTCACTGACAGCACCCAAATATTCTTATAAACATAGCACTTCATTAGGCTCCCTAAGCGAAGGGGACCACAGAGATGATGGGTAGCTTGGTTTTGCAGACTCCCACAGAGTGTCATTGTACTTCTCCTTTGCTCTTGCTTCTCATCTCTATTAATGTTTGATTTATTTTGGATGAAGTAATGTGCAAGTAGACCTCACCAATTGAGGAATAAAGAGCAAAGCAGAAGTTATGGGAGGAGCAGGAGCTGTGCATCTGCTCAGCATGGAGCTTTAGGTTGCTGTGCTTGAGCAGGCAGAGATTGTCTGAGCCCTGATAAGGAACAGGGCTAGGACAGTTCTGTCTTTTCTGTCTCCACTTGGCCAAGAAACTGTTGGTTTTAGCAGCTTAGTTCAAACTCTGCCCTTGGAAAAACTCCACTCTTGCCTTCCTACTTTTTGCAGCATTAGTTGTAGCAACAGAACAACTCCCCTGAGCCAGGGTGGAGTTGAGTTTTGTGCAAATGGGAGGCATTTTTGGAAGCCTTTAGAGAAAAAAAGCAGATCTTTTCATGCTTTGCCAGGGCTGCCTTCCTGGGAGGCAATGCGGTTGTTGACCCTGTATCACCAAACTCTCCTTGACCCTTTGTAGGGTGGCATTGCCTGGATGACATCACAGCTTCTGTGTTGATCGTTCCTGTCCAGGGATGGCAAGTGGTTTTCAAAGCAATGCAGCTACCTGCGACCCCGCTTCTACCCACATAGTGATTTGATGACCCTGATGATATTATTTCCTGCTTCAACAGGACCGCAGTCCATGGCCACTTGCTACATGTCACTAAACTCAGATGTGAGCACATCTCATATGCAAGACTCACAGATTCCCAGACTGCATTGGGTTGGAAGAGACCCTCAAAGGTCATCTTGTCCAACTTCCCTGCACCTCCAACTAGATCAGGCTTCCCAAGATCACATCAAATCTGATCTTGAATGTGCTCAGGGAAGGGCCCTCCACAGCATCCATGGGCAACCTGTTCCAGCATTTTTTCACTGCTATTATAAAGAACTTTGTCCTTATGCCCAACCTAAATCTACCCTGCTCTAATTTAAAGCCTTTGCCCCTTGTCCTATTGCTATAAGCTCACTGAAACAACCCATGCCCAGCCTTCCTGTAGGTTCTGATATTGAAAGGTAGCTATAAGATATCCCTGGAGCCTTTTTCTTCTCCAGGCTGAACAATTCCAACTTTCTTAGCNTTTTTGGAAGCCTTTAGAGAAAAAAAGCAGATCTTTTCATGCTTTGCCAGGGCTGCCTTCCTGGGAGGCAATGCGGTTGTTGACCCTGTATCACCAAACTCTCCTTGACCCTTTGTAGGGTGGCATTGCCTGGATGACATCACAGCTTCTGTGTTGATCGTTCCTGTCCAGGGATGGCAAGTGGTTTTCAAAGCAATGCAGCTACCTGCGACCCCGCTTCTACCCACATAGTGATTTGATGACCCTGATGATATTATTTCCTGCTTCAACAGGACCGCAGTCCATGGCCACTTGCTACATGTCACTAAACTCAGATGTGAGCACATCTCATATGCAAGACTCACAGATTCCCAGACTGCATTGGGTTGGAAGAGACCCTCAAAGGTCATCTTGTCCAACTTCCCTGCACCTCCAACTAGATCAGGCTTCCCAAGATCACATCAAATCTGATCTTGAATGTGCTCAGGGAAGGGCCCTCCACAGCATCCATGGGCAACCTGTTCCAGCATTTTTTCACTGCTATTATAAAGAACTTTGTCCTTATGCCCAACCTAAATCTACCCTGCTCTAATTTAAAGCCTTTGCCCCTTGTCCTATTGCTATAAGCTCACTGAAACAACCCATGCCCAGCCTTCCTGTAGGTTCTGATATTGAAAGGTAGCTATAAGATATCCCTGGAGCCTTTTTCTTCTCCAGGCTGAACAATTCCAACTTTCTTAGCCTGCTTTCATAGGAGATGTGCCCCAGCCCTCTGATCATGTTTGTGTCCCTCTTCTGGACTCACTCCAGCAGTTCCACGTTTCTCTTGTGTTGGGGGCCCCAGAGCTGGATGCAATACTCCAAATGAGGTAGCAGAGTAGCAGAACCACCCTCTCTCAATCTGCTGGCCGCACTTCTTTTGATGCAGCCTAAGATGTAATTGGCCTGCTGTGCTGCAAGTGTGTTTTGTTCAATTTCTCATCAACTAGTACCCCCAAGTCCTTTTCTTCAGGGATGCTCTCAATTTCATTATTCCCCAAAGATAAGGTTTTGTTTCTCCTATCTGCTGCATGCAGGGATAATGTGTGGATCAGAAGCTGTGTCACTGCTCTCAAGGGCTGGAAGCACAGAGAAATACAGGCCCCATGTCTGTCACAGTGAATATGCTCAGGAGATGGCAGTGGTTAAACTGCTGCAATGCAGTGATGCTACAAGACCAATGTCTCAGGTATCTCCACACCAAGTGACTGCTGACTGGAACCAAGTGGAAGCAATGGGACTACAGTATTTTAATGGGAAAACCTATTTCACTGCATCACACTTTCATCTAAAAATGAGATTAATATATTGACAAGGGAGGTTTTTATCACAGCTCTGGTAGGCTTGGGTAGGAGGGAAAGCAGAGAGATCAAAAGCCTGAGCCTTTTTTTCATTTGTTTCAAATCACTAAATGGGGAGCTGCTGCTTTGCAATGACACCACACAAGCAGAGAAAAAGCAGATTCTCCAGGCTCTTCTTGTGGAACCTTGTCACTAACTAGGTAACCCAAGTCCCATCCTAGCAGAATGCCGTGGATTCAACATGCCTGCTGATGCTAGCATGCACCTTCAGCACTCCTGAGGTTGGTTCTGCTCTTCCTGTGATCTCCTAGTCCCTGTTCCAGTCTGCAGTGAAGAGGAAGAATACAGACAATAAAGGTTTCTATTATTAATCCTATCAGTGAGTAGTTGATCATTGATGAGGTCGATTACTGAGCTCAGTTAAGCAACTTGCTCTTCTCCAAAAACATCAGTTACCATAAAGGATTCTAAAATGAATTAGGCTGAGCTGTTATTTGCTGGTGCAGGCAGCCCTGAATAAGCTCACATCAATTTGGTGGTGCCTGCTGTGGAAAGTAAAGATGCAGTACTTTGCTGGTAGGGCTTTGGTGGGATGCTGTGTTCAGTTCTGGGCCCCCCAGTTTAGAAGGGACATCGAGATGCTTGAGTGTATCCAGAGAAGGGCGACGAGGTTGGTGAGAGGCCTCGAGCACAAGCCCTACGAGGAGAGGCTGAGGGAGCTGGGATTGTTTAGCCTGGAGAAGAGGAGGCTCAGGGGTGACCTTATTGCTGTCTACAACTACCTGAGGGGTGGTTGTGGCCAGGAGGAGGTTGCTCTCTTCTCTCAGGTGGCCAGCGCCAGAACGAGAGGACACAGCCTCAGGCTGCGCCAGGGGAAGTTTAGGCTCGAGGTGAGGAGAAAGTTCTTCACTGAGAGAGTCATTGGACACTGGAATGGGCTGCCCAGGGAGGTGGTGGAGTCGCTGTCCCTGGGGCTGTTCAAGGCAAGGTTGGACGTGGCACTTGGTGCCATGATCTAGCCTTGAGCTCTGTGGTAAAGGGTTGGACTTGATGATCTGTGAGGTCTCCTCCAATCTTGGTGATACTGTGATACTGTGATCCAAATATCCAGGAGCAATTGACAGCACCTGCAATGTGTACCCCTGGTTTACAATCACTAGCCCTTGCTGGGAACCCCGTTGCCCATAACCAGGCAGGGATTCAGCAGCAAACAGACACATCCTGGGACAGTATTGTTCCACTGGAAGGCTTGTACTCAACCCAGGACTTGCTGGGTTTGACCCACCTTGGACCCATTTGATTTCCCTTTGTATAAAGTGCTTGTTTAAAGAAAAGGCTGAGTGCCAAGAACTGTCACGTTACAGGTAAGATCCCAACACCTGCCTGTCTGAGACCACCAAGATTCTTACTGAAACTTAGGCAAAATTACGTTTGCCTCTTTTTCCAGTGCCCCATTAAGGATTTGCACAGAAACCTGTTCATAAAGTTAAAATAATAAATAGATTTAATTTATTAAAGCAAAAGATACAACAGATTTGGGATTAGTGGTGATAAAGGTGCTGGCTGCAAGTGGTGGATCCCAGGTTACTGATAAATACTGGGCAGCATCCAGCAAAGCTGGAGAGGCAAATCTTTGTAATAATGCTAGTGTATAATAGTAACAGTAACGCAGCAAAAGTTCAGCTGTGTGTTGGATGTGCAATTCTCACTAAGAAGAGATCACTGTCTTGGGTGCAAGAAAGGAGCACAGTCTGTTGACCATTCTTGTTTCTGCTAAATCCAGTCTTTTCATCCAGACAGAAGTGTACCTCTTGTGATTTTTTCAGATCCTAACACCAACTCTCCCTGCCTTCTAGGTGATGTTGTTATGGAGGCAGGGAATTAATGTG
>WAAF01009383.1:95684-132033 GCA_013400475.1 Tricholaema leucomelas | reverse complement strand
GGATGAGGCACTTAGTACCATGGTTTAGTAATTAGAAGATGTTGGACTTGATGATCTCAGAGGTATTTTCCAACTTTATTAATTCTGTGATTCTGGGAGTGGTGCTGCTTGCAGATGAACCTGAAGAAGAGCTGCTTTGGAAGTCATGTGTAAAGTCTGTCTGCAGCTTGAAGAAAATTCTGTTGTTATCCTGGACCACATTCTCATTCAATGAACAGAAGTCTCACAAGTAGAGAAAAAAAAGCACAGCAGAAGCAAGTGCAAAAAGAGCTTCACATGAATGGCTGCACCATACCATGTGAAATAAATCAAGGAAAGTCTCCAGAGGTATCATCTGTGTGTAAATTAAGCAACTCTTCACTGACCTGACTAGTCACTGTTGGCATGCTGTAGTTTCATCCTGAGCAGTGAGAGATAAAGAAATGTATAAATAATCTGCTAATATCTCCTGGTGATGTGCACTGAACCCCAAAATAAGGTTTCCCAGAGAGCTATGTCTGCATACCTGCTCATCCAAAACAGGGCATTTAATTAAATGCTGACCTTTACTTAAACTAGTGAGGTATAAACTGCCTTGTGAGATACTGGAGATCATATTGCTACTAATCTCACAATGCAAGCGCAGTCAATGCTCAGAGAGGTAGAACACACTCATATGAAAGTCATTTAAGGTACCTGCAGCTCAGATCCTCAGAGTGGGAGGCTGTAAAACTGCCCCATTTCCACTGGGGCAGTTCACAGGCAGTAGCCGACTGCTTCCTTACCTAAGCCCACACTACACAACATCTTCCAGAAGCAGCAGAGAATGGAAGAGCAGAGCTCATATTTTCTTCCCTGTCTAATACAGGCAGAGTTAATCTAAGTGGAATAGATCAATCTGGAAAGTAACAGGCATTAAAGCACTGTGCAGTACCAGGGCCATGCAAGTGACAGGTGAGACATGGACTAGTGTTTCATGAACCCTCTACTGGAGTATCTTTTTCATGACCAGCAGCAAAACCCCTTTTGCACCTCCATCAGTTTTACAGAAAGGAGAAAAAACATTCCATAACAGGAACTCTTCCCTACCAATAAAAGAGCTGAGGAGGACTTTTAGGAGGGAAATCCCTATCCAGTGGTCCTTCCAACATGGACGGGCAGCCCTCTATTGCAGAGAGCTGGGAGGGAAATGAGTTACAGTGTCTGTCCATTTCGGAGTCTCATGTGCTCTCAGAAGAAACAAACAAACAGAAAGTGAAATTAGACAAGAGCTGCATGACAGATAATTAGAATAGCAAGGAGAAAGTATTGCTTCTGCCCACACTGACAGTCCTCAGTTCTGCATTGTCTAGCCATGCCAGCCTTCACTACTAGGCATGATGAAAAAATCTGGTGCTATCAGAGTAAGTCCCAGGAGACAGTGGAAGAGGCTCTTTGTCCTTTCATCCCATCTAGCCTCACCACAAGTTCCCTGTTCAAGGATTACAGACAAGATCGTTTTAATTTGGAGTGCACTGCCAGCAGGTTTGCTGTTGACAGAAAGCTGGGAGCAGAGGCTGACACATAGAAGGCTGTGCTGACATTCAGTGAGACTCAGACAGGCTGAGAGTTGGACAGGGAGAAACTGAATGTGATTCAACAAGGGCAAGTGTAGAGTCTTGCACCTGGGAAAGAACAATCACATGGATCAGTTTAGGTGGGGAACTGATCTGAAGGAGAGCAATGAAGGGGAAAAGGACCCAGGGGACCTAGAGCATGAGAGGTTAGCAATGAGCCAGCAGTGTGCTCCTGTGGCCCGGAGGGCCCTTTTGGGGTGTATTAAAAGGACTGTGGATAGTGGGTCAAGAGAGCTTCTCCTCCCCCTCTACTTTGCCCTGGTAAGGCTGCATCTCGAGTACTATATCTAGTTCTGGGCCCTCCAGTTTAAGAGGGACATAGAACTGCTTGAGAGAATCCAGAGCAGAGCCACAAAGATGATTGAGGGAATGGTACATCTTCCTTACAAGAAGAGACTAAGGGAGCTGGAGCTCTTCAGCTTGGAGAAGAGGAGACTGAGTGGTGAACCCTATTTGTGTTTATAAATATGCAAAGGGTGAATGACAGAAGGATGGAGCCAGTCTCCGCTTGGTTATACCTGATGACAGGAAAAGGGACAATGGGTGGAAGTTGAGGCATAGCAAGTTCCATGGAAACATAGAGAGGATTTTCTTTCCCTGTGACAGTGATAGAACACTTGAATAGGCTGCCCAGGAGGGTTGTGGAGTCTCCCTCTCCGGAGATACTTAAAACCTGCCTGGGTGCATTCCTGTGTGACCTGGTATGGGAGATCCTGCTCTGCAGGAGGGTTGCACTGGATGGCCTTACGAGCCTGACATTCTGTGATTCTGTGATTATGTCAATCAATGCATTGTGCAAAACCACCTTTTTGGAACATCCGTTCTCCAGCATGAACCACTTCAGCCTTGTCACAGAATGACTACAGCTCAAAAAGACCATCAAAAGATCATCAAATTCAACTCTACCAGGGCCACCATATCCTTACATACTGTATCTAGATGGCTTTCAAATATACCCAGGAAAAGTGATTCAGCCATTTCCCTGGGCAACCAGTTCCAGTCTTTGATAACCCTTTCAGCTCAGAAGCTTCTCCTAATGTCTAATCTAAACTTCCCCTGGTGGAACTTGGCACCATTTCCTCTTGCCCTATCAGTTGTGACTATGATACAATTGATCAGACAGCTGAAAATCCAGCTATTAACATTTTGCATTAGCTCAGACAACTGAGGATGTGCTTCATTACACAAAATAAGAGCTTCCAAGTCTTTTCACAGGTTGGAAGATCTGAGTGACCGCATTTGTTGCCTCTTTCACGACACAAGCACTTTTCTGCTCTGCCTCTAAAATTCAAAACCGGCAAGTATAAAGCTCAAGCAGATCCTTCCTGGTTCTCTCTGAGGCCCCTGAACTCACTGTGTACATTCTGAAGGGACTATGCCAATGCTGCTCTTACATGATAGAATAGAATAGAATCAATCAGGTTGGAAGTGACCTCCAAGATCATCCAGTCCAACCTAGATGATGATTTTAGCACCTGTACCCAAAGGGTCCTTTTTATAGCAGAAAGAGAAATTAAATCACCCTCTTACTTTTTTTTCTCCTTTATACATTGAAAAGGCAAACAGAACTGATTACTCGAGGTATGAGCTCAAAGCAAGCAATCCTTTAGCAAATCACACCTCAGGCTTATTTTATGCTTAGTAGGTGTGGCAGAAAACTGCATCTCAGTTTTTTTTGAGCTTATCATCCCAAAGACCAGAGACAAAGGTTTCTCCTCTCAGAGCAAAATACTCCTTATGCCTGATACAGGTTTTCATCACTTTCCTACACACTACAGCCCAAGAAGTCCACTAAAAATATGAAGGCAACTGCTAAACAGTGAAAAACACAATTTGTCCTACCCACTACTGGAGAAACAAACAAACAAACAAAAAAAAAAAATCAGTGTACATTGGCTACAGACTGTGAGTTTACTCCAACGCACAGGAAAAGTTCTGCCTCATCTCTAAACAATGAGCCTTCACACTGCCTCCAACTGAATGTCATCCATCAAAGCAGCTGGGCATACATGACTGACATTTAATCAGTGTCTGTGGTTTTTCAAAACTGAGGAAGAGTTAATCTTCCATTGTTAAAAACATCACTACACTCATGACACATTCATCCATCACATCCACACAGCTGAGCAATTATACAAAAGACTACCTTTGAAGGCAAACTATCTGGACATGCTTCCTACTACCCAACATCAAAGACAGAAATTACGCCAGCTCATACTGATGTTAAAGCCTTCTGGGGGCTAAACCAGGAGGTGATGTCATTAAAAACAAGCCCACATTAACTGCATCCATACAAAGAGACACCTGACTAGCAGATAACAATAATTAGGCACAAGTATTTACCGGTGCTGATCTAATGCCATGAAGACAATGCTAATTCCTCAATAATCCCTTATACAGCTCTTTTTAAAAGACTGTGGAACTCTTGATTTGATTCACTCAATGGTAACTTCTTTTGGATGATGAATTTTTAATTGTTTTTCTTCTAGAGCGTGCTCTGTATCTTGAAACCCTACTATAAATAGAGCTGCACTCTTACTTTGCTAGTTTACAGACGTATTTTTCCACCCTCAAGCAGGCTGCATACAGGCAAATTTACCTGGACAGATGACTCATTAGGTCGAGGAGGTAAGTCACACAGACAATGGCAAAACTTTCCGCTATGAGTCAGGAAGGAGAAAATGTATTACCGTATGGTCTGTAAGAGGAGGCAGAACAATCAGCTTCTCCATGGTATTCATTACCACCCTCCAGAGCTCCTTCAGCACCCGTTTCAACACGGTCTTTTCACACACAGTAGCAAACAGTGTCAGGCTGCAGGAAGAGAACAACAATTTAGTAAGTTCAAAGTAGGCAGATTGCAAGGGAAAAGGAGATGTGTATAGGAGAATCTGTGCCATATCTATGGCAGTTTGCCATAATGGTTGTTTTTAGGGTAAAAGTCTTCCCTTTTCACAAAGCACCCTTGGATGTCTATCACTAAAGACACTTGGCCAAAACAGATTACTGACATTTCTGTTTATTGACCTGAGGCTTACAGAAGGTAACACTAAGATAGTGGTGGGGAACAGTCCACATAAGAGCAGGTGCCACTGAACTGGTTCTCTTTAAGAAGTTACCTCCCAATGTGCCAGGATTAGAGAGCATTTATATAGGAAAAAAAAAACCCCAAACAACACAAAATAAAAACCATCCAAAACAAATAAAGAATAATAAGTTTTAAACTTTAAGTAATTACTATAATTATTTTTATTGAAGACCTAAATTAGTACTTCCCAGACTATTATGCAGAAGTTCTTGCATGTATTATGATAGCTTCTCAAGTCTCTAAATTTTCCAGCTCTATAAACACCTCAAAGTGTTTCTTGGGCTCCACTGCATTTTGCTGCAATTTTATTCATGAACAGAAGCAAAACTTGCAGTTAGTAAAGTTAAAATTCCTGTCTTTCCCTCTACCTGATAAGCAATGTCCTTTGCTGATTGCTGTAAATGCTGGAGGCAAAAAGGAGAACTGAGTGTTTCTGGCACTGAATGAAGTCTAAAGAGGCTTGAGAGGGAGGCAGATATGAGAAGAAAAGCCATTAAATTAATCCTGAAAATTTGGAGGCCAAGCATTTCAAGAACAAACCAAGAACACAGAGTTATTTCTCCTCTTCCAAACCCACTGCACTGTATCTGTAGCACGCATTTGAATGCCCCCTTACTTTCCATCCAGGAAATCCATCAGTGGTCTCAGGACATTATCTGCATCTTGTGCAACTGTGTTTCTGGCATTAGCAGCAACGTTTCCTGTTCCTTTAACTTGACAGAGGATATCAGACATTTGCTTGACACACTCATCAATACGCGTCTGAAAGCTGAACAGTTAGGAGAGAGGCAAAACCAGGGTTATCAGCTGCAGAGACCTCAGCTCTAAGCCATAAAGTAACATACTGCAATTTCATAAACCATGAAGTCACAGAATTACAGAACATTAGAGATTGGGAGGGACCTCCAGAGATCATCCAGTCCAACCTCCCTATCAAGGCAGGATCTCTCAGGACAGTTAGCTCAGGAATGCATCCAGGCAGGTTTTGAAATTCTCCAGAGAAGGAGACTCCACAACCTCTCTGGGCAGCCTGTTCCAGTGCTCTGTCACTCTCACTGTAAAGAAGTCACCCCTCATGTTGAGGTGAAACCTTCTATCTTCCAATTTGTAGCAGTACTGCAATAATCTTTCGTTTCCTAATTTTGTCAGCTAAGCAGCAGGGCAATGAAGCTATCACAGTGTGAGCCTCATGCAACACAAGTCAGTGCTGCCCTGGTGACTTCTAGCAATTAGACTTGTGTCAGCTGATCATCCTTCTCTAAATGCTTCACCTTTGAGGGAAAAAAAAAAAACCAAACAAACCAAAAACCAGATGGTTAACAAGGAATTTAAAATCATTTAAAATCTCAGTGTGTTCCATACTTCCAAAAAGTAAATCACAGAATCACAGGACTTTAGAGGTTGGAAGGGACCTCTAGAGATCATTGAGTCCAACCTTCCTGCCAAGGCAGGATGCCCTGGGGTAGTTCACATAGCAGTGCATCCAGGCAGGTATTGAAGGAGACTCCACAACCTCTCATGGGAGAGCCTACTCCAGGGGATCTGTCACCCACACTGTAAAGAAGTCTCTCTTCATGTTGAGGTTGAAACCTTCTGTTTTCCAATTTGTATCTGTTGCTCCTTGTCTTATTGCTGCTGACCAGCGAGAAGAGATTGGCCCCATCCACCTGACACCCAGCCCTCAGATATTTGTATACACTGATCAGATCTTCTCTCAGTCCTCTCCTCTTCAGGCTAAACCGCCCCAGGTTTCTCAGTCTATTCCCATAAGGGAGACGCTAAAGTCACCCAGTTACAGCCTTTCTGAGACCTGCTACTCATTTCCTCACTGTATTTATTACCAAGGGCTATGCTATTCACTTCCTTACACCCATCATCCACAGACAGCCTAGGACCTCTGAGCACAAGACACAATCACATTTGAGAGGAGTTCATTTTTTCAGCTTGCAAAATGAATTGATCATTTCCTGATTTCAAGTAACACTGCTATTCTTATCTCAGAGCACCCTGCTGTATCTTTGCTTTCTATACACCGGGCATTCTGCTACAGAGACTGGGATACTGCAGACAGAGCTATGGCAAAACACACGCACAACTCTGAGTACCCAGCACTCCACTGGCAGTAATCCACCTGGCTATGAACTATCATAAACTTAAGTCTTTAAAATAACAGAGGCAGGCATAAACTGAATGCAGTCCACTGCCGTACAGTCCACGCTATGTCAAGGTGTTGAGATGGTGTATGGGACTAAGCTGCACAATGAATAGTATCACCGTAATATTGTGACCTGCAAGGCATTAAAGCACAGTTACTTCTCTACCTCTTACTGTGAAGAGAAGGTTCAAAGATAAATAATACAATGGTTAAAAATGATGAGTAGATCACCACAGCTGTCAGCAGATCAGTTGAGCAGATGAAAGAAAATGCTTTGACATTTAAAAGAACAGTTACTAACAAGAAGCATTTAGCTATCCACTGATAGCCAAAAGGGTTTGAAACCAGGAAGAGAAGTCAGTGCTAGGAGCTAAAGATTTAAGGCAGTAAACAGGTCTGGAAGTCTGCCTTAGACTTGCACAAGTGGCCTGAACTCCTGCTGTAAGCCACATTAATAAGTCTGTGCGTTGGGTACTAGCATGCAAGTCCTCTGCCCTGTGGATCTCACCTTACTTTTCATCTCACCATCTCTTTTCTCTCCTACACTGCCTCACCTGCTCACTTCTATCCTGCCTCTCACTGCAGCAATCCCGGAGCTGCCTTTCTCTGCAGCTCTACTTCTGCTTTCCCCATTTCTGGCAGGAAGTGGCTTGTAGCAGTCAGTTGTGGCCACGACAGCTTACATAGAGACATATGCCACATCAAATAAAATACAACCAAGAATTTCCTGTATGGTTGACAGTCCCTGCTCTGTAACAGGCTAATTCCACCCCATTTTTCTCTCAGATACCGCATCAGTTGCAGGGCCTTGTTCAATGTGCTGTAACACCCAAGACAGGGGTTGAAGAACAAGAGAATACCTCAAAATATAACAATCAATGATGCAAAACTGTTACCAATTATGAAAAACGATAGATAAGTCACTGTGGTGACAGGTTCACCTCAAAGCAAAGCCTATGTAGATGCACAGGTTCACAGGAGCTCTTGGCAACAATAAGTTAAAAGATAACTTCACCTACACTCATCAGATGGCCTTCTGCTCCACAATTCCTGCAGAAATTCCCTCCTTCACTGCTAGGGCCTCCAAGAACAAGACAATAGCTAGCCTTATGAGAAGAATAAACACTTTTAAGGCTTCTTTTCTCTGTAATATCATTTAAAGCAGAAAATGCTTCCGTGTCCAGACATAATCCTCTCTGAGGACAAAGGTGGTGAAGCTCTCTGGATGTGTGCTACTTTCCCAGCAGGCACAATTATCTCACACAGACGAAGAAAAGTTATGATCTGCAGTGTCAGGTGTGCACAGTATTGTAGGAGCAACTGTTTACAGACTCTACACAGAATATTGCAGGTATCTGCCTTACCTCCCACACTTACATCTTAGCGAAGATCCTGCTTATATAGTAAATTACAACTCTGCTTTTCATTCCCTATTAATGTTAAGGAATGAGCAAAGCATCCAAGCCATTTGACTGGCTAAATCTCTTGCTGGCACATCTCTCTAAAACACTCCCTGGTATATATGCTGATAACAAGTAGTCTCTTTAAATCATATTTTCAAATGTCAAGATTTTACCCTAATTGTCTTGTAGCAGGGACAGCATGGAGACAGGTCTCTGATAACAAAAATCATCCCCTAATTAATCTTCTTCACTCATCCTCCATCTAATTATGAAACTTACTAATTCAATTCAACTACAGTTTGAATTTCTCCATTTCTACTGCTGGCATCCAGTATCTGAAGGGAGCCTACAGGAAGGCTGGGGAGGGACTATTGACAAGGTCTAGTAATGTCAGGACGAGGGGGAATGGGTTTAAGCTGGAGGAGGGGAGGTTTAGGCTGGATGTTAGGAGGAAGTTCTTTACAGTGAGGGTGGTAAGACACTGGAACGGGTTGCCCAGGGAGGTTGTGGATGCTTCCTCCCTGGAGGTGTTTAAGGCCAGGCTGGATGAGGCCTTGAGCAGCCTGCTCTAGTGGGAGGTGTCCCTGCCTATGGCAGGGGGTTGGAGCTGGATGATCCTTGAGGTCCCTTCCAACCTAAACTATTCTATGATTCTATGATCCATTACTAGCAATGGGAAGTCCTCACCTCCCTGCTTAGATCTGCATGCTCAATTCCAAATAGTCTCTGACAAACCTCACTGTGATTTTTTGGTCATAGGTACTGCAGATCCATAGACTGCAGAGGGCCAAGCTGGCAGAAGTTGCTTTATTCCTCTTATCACGTTTCATCTAGGGATGAAGGTTGGACTGGATGATCTTGGAGGTCTCTTCCAACCTGACTGATTCTATTCTATTCTATTCTATTCTATCTATATTTCAGTTCGTGTCTATCTTAATCTCACCATAAAGCACATCATTAAATGAACAGGGTTCATCATGATCCTTTTGAAGATCATCTGTGAGCCCTGTATATCTAGGTTTTGCTTAACTGACATATCTTGTGGTTCACTTCAAAATTATTACTGAGTCAAGCACACTCTTTTGCTCAGGTAAATGTCAACAGGATTTGCAGTAAAACTTTAATTACCATTCATTATTATGGCAATAAAGGAGTTCTCCTCCTCGAAACATTAGAAAACACCATTCAATACAGCATTAGAACAAGTTCATCTTGAGTCCTAACCCTATTTCCTTCTTACTCCAATATTCTTTTCACAATGAGAACTCAGTTGGCTGTTTTGTACACTTTGAACAGAACATTTGAACAAGAAAGTTGCTGCAGAAGCACTAAGCTGGAAACTGCTCTTCCAGCAATAAATAAGCAGACAACTCTGTAAGTGACAAGCACTGCTTACATAAAAACATCCCTCTCTGTAATTTAAACACATTTCACAGTTGAGAGACCTCCATGTTACATTTCTGAGGAGAGTGCTAGAAAGACTTCAAAAACATTTCTCACTTCTTTAGATGGTCCCTGTGAATTTATGAGAGACTATGAATTTATAACAAAAAGATAAATATAATGCAGTTGACATGAGTTTCTTTTCTCTTCCCAACCTGACTGAGTCAGACTAGGCAGAAGAAGGGAATATTTAAATGGCATAGACTTTGTTATACTCACCTATTACCAAATACAGCACTTAGCTCATCCAAGACATTGTTCAGCTTCACCTGGAGCTCTTTGAGATGGTCACTTGCTTCTGCATCCAACTGTGAATGAAAGAACATTTAGCTTCAACCCAGATTGCAGTCTGCTGCCCTTCATAGTGCTTTTCTTCACTGGTGAGGCTACTCCTAATAAGCAGGTGAACTACCTGTACTGGACTCTGTCAGCTAGGATGCTCTCCTTCACTGCCTGATGCTGTTACAGAAGATGGATTTCTCCAGACTTCAATACCCTCCCTGACATTTATAAAGCTGAGAAACAAAGTGAATGTGACCTCCCTATGATCAACAGAGTAAGCAGACTGAGAAAACATCAAGTGCTGTGCATCACCTTGGGCTCACAGGTCATTTTAACCCTGTAAGTCCAGAGGGAGAGAGGGCTTTTCAGACTGGATGTTACTGAATTGTGCATTTTTCCATGCATAGTCTTGAAAGATGCTATTTCACCTTCCATCCTGGGTCGCCAGACCCTACCTGCAACATAGTTAAGCTAAGTTAGGATAAGATAGTTTAAGTTAAGTATAATTTAGTCATACTGGATCCAGGTATTAGTTATCAGTTAAGTTACTAGTTAAGATAAGCTAAGGTTAAGCTAAGGTTAGATTGAGTTTAGATAAGATAAGTAATAATTAATTAAGCACTTATAGGTTCAATATTTAGGTCTATTTAATTGAGCATAGAGGGGGGGGGAGATGTTGCAGTTAGGGTCTGGCGACCGGAAGATGGCGTGCTGTCACGGAAAGATAGGGCTCCTCTCTGTGCTCTCTATGATCTCTCTATGATTCCTTTGTTATACTTAGCTTCCTGTCTGTCATGCAAGCAGAAGGAAGTGACGTTGCTACCTATCCTATATAATCCCATGCTACACGTTAATAAACACCATTTCGCTGTCCACCACATTGGTGTTTGCATGCTGATGGCCACATGCTGCCATTACTGAACCAGGGCATTGTGGCAGAGCGGCCACAATCCTGTTGTCAAGTATTCAAAGTGATGACTGACCTAGACACTGCTCTCAAAAGACTGGATCCTAGCTATTTGGAATATGTGGCCACAATATCGTGGCAGGAAATGTGCACCATTTGCTTTAGGAAAGCATCATCTCAGCTGTGGGTATTGAGCACAAGTAGCTCTTGTATTGTTTTACATGTTTCCTTTTTCACATGTTCAGAGATTTCATCAAAAAGACTGTCCCACATTACATGGACACCGATGACACCTTGGCACACACTGTAAGAAAGTGCTTGCCCCATTATTATCAACCCAAAGCCACCTGTTTTCACACTGAACAGTGCATTTTATTCCAGCTGCAGCCATCCCTCCAACCTCAAAAAACCCACTTCTGAGCAACCTACCTGTCTGTGTACATAACACATGCTGAATGCTTTGGTATCACTTGCTCTCAAAAAGTAACTTGTAAAAGAGATTTGCCTTTGTATGCAGCCAGGCAAGCTGCTTGTAAAACAAAAGCCCCCCAGAAACGTTTGCATTTGGCATTCAGAGCTCCAGCCCTTACCTCTAAGGCAGAGCATCTATTTACAAGTGTAATGAGCCAGATGCCAGTACCATGGTTAAAAATCAGCTTCGATTTTTACGGTACATTCACATATGCAGCTATAAAGGATTTTAACATGACAGGAGTTCCCATTTCTATATTCAGTGCTGAAGTCCTCTTCATATTCCTCAGCATCTGTCAGAGAAAGTCAGGCCTTAGGGGATTTGGACTCTGATCTATTCATCCTCCTGCTGTAAGCTGGCATGGAAAACTGACTCTATTAGGCATTTGAAATTATGCTCATGAAAATCCTGGATCTGAATTAAAAAAAAAATAAAATTAACAAGTAAAATCCCCCAAAGGATTACAGTTGTAGATGTTATTATTTTTCTTTTTGTTTAATCAAAGTGAATTTGTGTTTCTATTACCTTTATAACTCCCTTGCTCTATGAAGGCAGAAGGAAGATAATGTCACGCCAATCAGCAGTCATTCTAGACAAGCTGGTAGGTAAAACAAAACCAGCATCTGTTGATGGTGGCTTGTTTTGCCCCTACATTAATCTTTCCCTTCTCTTACTGTGTAAAGGGATATGAGTCACAAGCTGTCCAGTTCACCAGCTGGAATTAAAGGCACTGAACAGCAGATCTAAGGCAGGACCAGTTCATCATTCATCAAAACATTTAAAGTAACTGCTTTACCTCAATTTGTTATTCCAAGTGGCAAACTCTGGATTTAAAATGCAGGCTAGCCCTGGCTGAGCATTAGAAGGAGAATTTCCTGAAGCATTAATTGTACAGATTAACATGAAACCAAAGACATAAAAATTGTATGATAACAATCTGCTGCTGCTCAGCAGCTAATTCCTTGGGTAGCCTAAGCAGTGCTTGTCTCTGATACTCACCTCACATGACTCACCTTGTAAAAAAAATAAAAGGGAGGAGGGGGGAGGGCACAGAAATGTTTTAAACTAGGCTTTCACAGCACATCTAGGCTCCAGCAGTACAGCACCTCATAATTTCAGTAACTCGACCTCTTAGCTCACATAAAGCTAAGCAAAACAATGGACTGCAGAGAGCCATCTCTCCCAAGTGAAAGGAGAGAAAGGCTTGTTCTGTTGTCAGGAACAGCACACAGAGCTGGCTGAAATCTGCAGAACTGCAGAGGTGGGTAGAAAATACATTCACATTAGGGTTTCATTGAATAATGTATGAATAATTAAAAAAATGGGGCCAAGTTCAGACAAACACCAGCAACAGCTCACCTTAGCACAGAGCTAAAGCACAACTTCCATTCTGGGGGTGTAGTGGAACATTGGAACAGGTTGCTCAGGGAGGCAGCTGAGGCCCCATCCTTGGAGGCATTCAAGGTCAGGCTTCATAGGGCTCTGGGCAATGTGATCTAATGGAGGATGTCTCTGCTCCCTGCAGGAGGGTTGGACTAGATGACCTTTGGAGGTCCCTTCCAACCAAATAATTCTAGATTCTATGACCCTATGAAATAAAGGTTTCAAAATATATTCATGCACCAAATTACTGCCCAGGACTTGCCCCTTGAATCCATTCTTCATTATGACTTTAATGCTACCTGCCACTCCATCAACACTGCCTTTTCTAAAACAAGTTTCAGGAAATGTATGAGAATGTCTTTGAGCCACAGTGAAGCTGTTTTGATTCTATGAAATCAACATAGCTCAGAATGTAAATAAAAAGTGTTAATTATAGATCTTAAAAATCATTTGACATGCTTCTTTCTATGTATGTGTGCATATATATGTATGTGTCTGTGATATACATATGTGCCTTGAGATTTCAAGCACAAATCCAAGAGAATCTATCCACACAGAGAGCTCTAAAGCATCTGCTGCTGTCCTTGTTTCTCATCAGCAATGTTCGCAGACCACATGGTGTCAACACCTTAAACCCAGAGATACTGAGCAATTTTTGCACTGTTGTGTGCCTTCTGAATAATACCCTTTGAAAAAGAGTAAGAAGTGAAGGCAAAAGTATCATGCCTCTTTGTAATGGGCAAGCCCTTCTGCTCCATGTTATGATATTATACTACAGGATGACTATGAGTTAGTCTTATCCCTTCCTTTCCCTTGGTGCAGCAGTAAATAAGCAGTACAGATTTCCACAGGAGTGTCTGGCAGAAAGCACTAGGGAGTAGCAGTATTTCAAAGCTTTGCAGAGCTGCGCAAGTGCTACAGCTACAGATGGATCTGTGAATCAGAGCAGATGAAGCCACAAGCACACTGAAACCAGTCCCCAGGGTCTGGCTTGACACATGGCACATCTAACATACCTGCCGTAGGAACAATGGAATATACCGGTACCTAGTTCTTAAAAACACCTTTCAGACCACAGAAAAGTGAAGACTTCAAGACAACCAGGACATACCATGTCACTTCCTTACTTCCCCAAGGAAGCAGCTCCTTTATGGGTAGAGCAGTCAGGATAATGCTTACTGATGTGTAAGCTACTGTGATGGTTAGATGAATACAACTAAAATCTGTTACAGAAAGTGAGAACTGCCTTCCTTCCTGAGGGAGAGAATGAAACTCAGATGCATTTCTAGCAGTAGATTTGTCTATGTGGTCTATTTCCAAAGCTGTTGTCTCACCAATTGTTACTAGTCAGATTCACTCTGTACCAGAAAAAGTACATGAAGTAGGCCAAGACCTTGTTTAGCCTAGCAAAACAGAGGACCTGGAAGGTTTCAAGCCAAGAAGCAAAGAGCTACAATAGTCACTAAGAGGGAAAACCCTAGTGATAGGAAGTAATGCAGACATCTAACACAACACAATTTATTTCTGGTGATCAGTGGCAGCCTAATGAAGTGGACTAGATGCATTTGAAAAGAAAAAGTCACCTGTAAAAACCAGGTTTCCTTGTACATTTGCCATATTCCTTCCTCTGTGTTTAGTTGCTCACAGTCTGGGTTTCCTTGGCCTGTTTTTCCCCTTTTGGTTCCACAGTACAGGGGAAATAGTGGATTAATTACCACTGCTCTACCTTACCTACATTTGCTGAGAAAAGTAAAGCCTTTGAACAAGGGCAGACTGAAGAGGAGAGGTCTGTGACAGGAAAAGTAGCCAACAGTCTTTAAAAATTCTTTTTTCCTCCCCCTATTTAACACACAGTATCAGGTGATGCTTTCAAATACAGGGAAATGCTGCTTAATAGTCAGCACTAGAAGTGATTATTTAAGAGGAATTAAGTACACATGGATGAAAACGTTCCAAACCAATTCACAAACATTCCATCATAAGTTCATTCTTCCAGGAAAGATGAGCATTTAGCTACCACTGATATTACAGCTGTGAGCACAGAATGCTAGTTCCTCATGTAAGGCTCAGATATTAGGACTGTTGAGGCCACGTGTGAAAGAAAGACAGCAGTTCTTTTTCCTTTCCTTTGTTACTTCATAGAATCCTGCCACTGAGCACAAGAAAAATCTTGAAGCAGCAATACAGGCAAAAACTGAGCTGCCGATCAGCAAAGCTGACTTTTCTCTTTCGCATACAGGTCATAGCGCAGGCTCTACACAACAACATCACCAAAGAAAATGCACTTAGGCTTTGAAAATAATTTTGTCCTAACATCAGCATCAGCAGCCTTTTCTTCGTTTTCCTGAATCTTGAAAAGCAGTGGGAAAAAGAAAAGAAAGGAAAAAAAAGAAGAAGAAAAGTTGGTTTATGTCAGGAAATAAACAGATCTGGGGATGGGCAATCTTTTTTGGGTTTTTTTTTGGGCAAACTGGCCATCTCAGAACAGATGCACACACCTGAGTAGCCAACAAAGCATGAATTCTGATTTGCATGTCTGGAACACATTAGATAATGGACTTTTAGTGCCAAAGCTACTGTCCCACACTTACATGCCATGCCGCGTAAATCAGCGTTAAGAGTTCTCAGATTTGTCTGTCTTCAGAGTTGTGAAACCACCAGCCATGCCCACATCCAGCCCACATAAGCACAATATGTATCCCTGTCCTTCCTTCTCCATCCTATCCTGCTCCCCAAACCATGTGTATCTACATTTTATGATAAATTTACTTGTTAAGGCTTCAGGCACGGTCATCTCTTCACACTTTTACTACAGTGCAGATGTCACAGGGCTCTCTTTATGACTGAAATCTTAAAGAAAAAGTATGATGCAAGTAACCTTGTGCAAGTAACAGTGCAGCAGGAATGAGTGACACTCAATCATTTAACACTCTTACCTCTTTACCACCCATGGCTTCAAACATCTTCTCAAGTTGTACCCTCAGCTGTTGGATGTTATTCATCAGGATGCAGGGCTGAAGGGACAAAAGCAGGTGCTCGTTACTGCTCAGGATGGCAACTCATACGTGGTAGAGTCTGCACCTCAACACCTTTCCTCAATTACCATCACATCTGAGGATCAACCGAGAGGCAGAACATTCACACATTTAAGCACTCTTAAAAGTTAAGTTAAAAAAAATAAGCTTTTTTTTTCCTTTGGCTTGAAATGAGATGACCAGTTCCAGAAAATTCAGATCTCTGGTTTTGCAGTTTTCCTCCTCAGTTTTATCACACTCACAGGATAAGCTGACAAGAATTCAGTGTCAGGACAAGGCTTGGTCTCTGCAGCACCTGCCATGCCCTGCAAGAGTCCAAGCTGTATCACCTTCAGCCTCCTAATGTGGCAGTGTACTGTTCTTAAAGGGGTACATTCCAGATGAGATGATGAACCCATACCCAAAGCTGTATTCAGAGATACAAGTGGGTCCTGCGAGGCCAAGCCTGAGAGCAAAAGTCAAGGATGGCCTGAGCAATAGACTCTTCCCTCTGCAGTTACATACTCAGCACAAGTGTGAGAGATAGTAAAACCAGCACAGGACAGACCCTGTGCTCAAAAATGTAAGGCCCTGTTTTATTAATAGACAAAATTCAATACTAAGTAATAAGTTAATATGATGAAGACAAAGTAAGTTAAGAGTGTTGCTACGTGCCAGACCTAGAGAGCAATCTGTGCCCTTGTTTTACCATGACTTCCCTGCTCCAAGTTCTTTGAGGTTTTTTTTGGCTGCTTGTTTTTCCTGGGAGGGGTTATTTGTGTGTTTTGGGTTGTTTATCATCCCTTTGACATACAACCCAGATAGGCAGAACAGAAGTCAACTTCAAGTGGACCTGACAGATTCCAAACCCTGCAGATCATAGAATGAATCATAGAATGGTTTAGGTTGGAAGGGACCTCAAGGACCATCCAGCTCCAACCCCTGCCATAGGCAGGGACACCTCCCACTAGAGCAGGCTGCTCAAGGCCTCATCCAGCCTGGCCTTAAACGCCTCCAGGGAGGAAGCATCCACAACCTCCCTGGGCAACCTGTTCCAGTGTCTTACCACCCTCACTGTAAAGAACTTCCTCCTAACATCCAGTCTAAATCTCCCCTTCTCCAGTTTAAACCCATTCCCCCTCGTCCTGACATTACTAGACCTTGTCAATAGTCCCTCCCCAGCCTTCCTGTAGGCTCCCTTCAGATACTGGAAAGCCACTCTAAGGTCTCCTCGAAGCCTTCTCTTCTCCAGGCTGAAAAGCCCCAACTCTCTCAGGATTTAGTTTTATTTCATGGCCAAGACAGAGCCTGAACTGCAGAAGCACACAAATGGTGACAAAAACAATACTGAAAATATTTATGCCATCAACACAGTCAGCTGCAATGTGATCAGGACAATTATGTGATTCCTCAGAGCAGAAGAGGAGCTCAGCACAACTCACCAGTTTCTCCTTGGAGCAGTAGGACTGGAAGCTCTTGGAAAGGATGTCAGCATACTGCATCAGCACTTTCCCAATAGTCTACAAAGACAAGACACGAGCAGTATTACTTGTCTCTACTGCTGCAGAACTCTAGGAATTAAATCATCACACTGGTTTGCATGCCAGTGAGGGAAGGTAAACAGCTGGATGTTGAGGGCATTACCTTAGCAAATCTCCTGTTATAATGAGCAACAATGACAGGGTCTGGGCATTCCAACTTCTTAATGATCTCAAAGCTCTGATTGAGCTGTGTGAAGACATCCACCACTGAGCAAGAGAACAGAGCATGCTCGGATGTTTGCTGGAACTAAACCAGAAGAACAAGAAGTCATTCTCAAATGGAAAGATCCCAAACACATCCATTTCACTGACGCCTCCATCATCTGCCACATTGGATGCAGAACAACTGTACCAAAACCCACATCATCTTTAGAATTAGTTAAAAGTTCTCCACAAGACCCAGAGGAGCTAAATAGTTAATTATTTTGGTTTAGAAGTTTACTGTCCTTCACTATGATGTGACAAGCACCAGGGAAATGTAGTATGATGCCAAGACCCTTGATGAAATGCATGGCTTTCCTGTCAGTTAATGAGGAAAGAAGAAGAGAGTGAAAGGCTTTTTTATAGATTGTTTTAAAAGAGAATGCTTACATTAGCATCACAGACTACAGTGCCAACAGTCACTGAACAAATGGGAAGGCTTCTTCATCAGAACTCTCATCAAATTAATAATAAGTTTGCTCTGTCAATAGATAAAGGTCACATTCTCACTGCATGACTAAGTACACGCAAAGTGCCTCATACTTCAACTATTTCTCACAAACAGAGAGATGAGAGACCACCAAGCCGCTGGCTGACAGATTCAGCAGAACAGACATAAATGCACGATATGCACTTTGCTATTAAACAGCTCTTTCTGACCTGCAGAGAAAAGTCCCATAATAAACAAGTTTCCCAGTTGTTTAGCAAGCAAAAAGGGCTACATCCCACATCTGAACGACACCTGAATTTACAGTGTCGCTGTTTGGTTCTGGCCACTGAAGAACGCAGTCCCAAGTGCTCCACTCAAAGTGACATACATACCCCATCTTTTTTATCTCTCTCCAGAGCACCATGCAAGAATTCTAAGGAAACATCTTCATTTTCATCCAGCCACTGCATCACAAACTGCTCAAACCATCTGCAGGAGGGATAGGAAAGCAAGTTACAGCAAGAAACAGAGCACCCCAGCCCAGCCTGTTCTGATGTTTCAGGAAGCCTTCTGAAAGTTTATCTCTGTTAGGTGTCTGAATGTTGTTATTTGTGTATACAGACAATGTTCCTAAAGGTACTCCTACCTGTAACATAAGCTACTAGTGAGCAGGGCCTCTTCTCATCACTTGTACTGGATTGGCAGAAGCCCAGCCTCTGCAGACCAGCAGGTCCTGAGCTGTTTTTGTTCTCCTCTATCTCTCCTCTTCCTTGGTATCTTCCTTCCCCCCACCCCATCCCCAGAGAATGACCTTTAAATCTGCATCAGTTTGGAGTTCTTTATCTTTCTCTTTTACCCACGTCAAACATGACAGGGTGACCTCCAAGCACACCACCTCTGCATGCCAAGACACCATCCTGCTGAGTGCCCATTTGGGTGTAGCATCTTTCATGTGAGAACCGCAAATGAGTAAACAGGGAAGAAAAGATATGCCTCTTTTCCAGGACCCTTCAGGTACTTCATCTGCAAGTACAGGCATAGTTCTGGACTGCCAGGAGAACCAAGGGTAGAAGTCTTCTTCACTTTAATCCTGCTCTTCCTTTCCCCAAGTCTTCTACAGAACATCCTCCTGTTTCAATAAGCTGTGATTGAGTAAGATTAACTTCTAGTGATTGCACAGCACATCTGCTGGGGCTTTCCAGGACCTGTGCAGCCCTCTAAGCAGCTCTTCATTGTCTTCTTTTAAAGAAGCTCTTATATAGTTCATTTTAAGTGCCTGACCAACAGCCTTAGTGTAGAGTTGGGCCCTAAAACAAAGCTAGGCATCAAAGTTTGTCTCTGTTCCTTCTCCACACTTAGAAGGATAAGCTAAATGGTACAGCAAAAGTCAAGCAGCTGCTGAAGCAGACACTGCTGTATCTCAGGGAGATGCCTTACATGAGGTGTTGCCTGGAGCTAGCTCCTGCAGTGAATGAAAGGCTTTTACAACCCCCCACGTTGGCTAAAGGGTGATGGGATCTTACACCTGGCCATCCTTTCCTCACTTCTGTGGGACACAGTCACTCTGTAACAAGTCGGGCAGGGCAGGGGTGTGTGTACTGTGTTTAAAGAGTAACAGCACTTAGAAATTTATTTAAATGCCAGTCTGGGCTTCATGATGTTCAAGTGCCAACATATCACAGCTAAAGCACATCTTAATTTCAAATACTACTTAACAGCATTCACAAATAAGGGAATAAAAGCACCCAAATGTGATTTCAGTCCATGCAAAAGATTATTATAGAGATTCAGAGAGTACAGCCTCCTCTATACAGGCAGCTGTGTTCATAGAGATTGTGCTAATTAAGGGTTGAGTTTGCAAAGAACATGAAAGCATGTGCTAGACATGAGAGGGAGATCAAGAGCAAACTCATAGACAGAGCAGATCAGATAGCCTTAAATACTCTCTACACTTTGAAATATAAAGCACATCAATGCTAATATTGGAAACTGCAACCGACACAGTATTAAAAGCCAACAGCAACCTGTCTGTGCAGCCATATTTAACAGGCAGCAACACTGGGACACTGACACAGCCATACAGATTTCCTGTTTTCTGGAAAAAAAGTCTTCAGGCTCCTAAAAAGTCAGCATATTTTGGAGCCTGCTGCAAGTTTCTTGAGCTTTCAACATTCTGTTTAAAACTGCAACAACATATACTAAAGCAACAGCTCAACCAGCCCTTAGAAGGTAACTCAGGCAGTTCACAAGGAAGCAGGTACACATCTTCCACCTGTTTCATGCTTCCCAGGCTGCAAGATACTGACTGCTTCACACGTCATAGGTCCATGTACTACCTGTTTGTGCCAGAAGCCATAATTCTCATTCCCAATACTCATTCATCCTTAGTCACTGCACTACACTCATAAGAAAGGGCTTTTCACTGTCAAGAACAGTCATTGCCCGTTTTTATGGCTGTTGAATGTTGATAATTTAAAAAACAAAACAAAAAAAAAAAAAATCAAATGCTTAGGTATTTTACTCTCTTACCAAATGGCCTAAAGGAAGGTGGAAAGCAAAAAGAAAAACGTGCTGCTGAGTGGCTAGTAGTGCTGTGTTTGCCCCCAGCTCTGTTAAAAATAGCATTACCTCCAGAAGGAGGTAACATGAATGCTGAAGTGTGAATTACTTAGGTGAGGTCAAGAAATTCAGTAGCTACATCTGCAAAGGTAGCCTCAACTTTGTTCTTTATTAGATGGCAGGAAAACACAGGAGTTATAAATCATCTGTAAATACTTCCAGTGCCTGAGCACATTCAGGACAAAAATGTGCTTTGAGCTGTAACAAACCTAGAGATATCTTAGGCCAAATACCCTTTTACAGTGTTTTGCTATCAGGTCTTGGGCCGCAGATCGAGTGAGGACTACACAAAAGCAACATATCCAAAATGATATTCAAAATCATCTAGCAGAGAAACTAATAAAAATAATCTGATTTCATGCAGAAATAGCTTCAAAATGTTGTTATATAGCAAATATCTTCTTCATCGTCTGTTTCAATTATTGATTTGGAAGCAAACACCGTAGTGACTCACACACCAGCACACAAGGCACAGGCTCACAGTGCTGCTTTAGAGACATTCTGTGCTTGCAGGAGTCAGCAAAGCTCGACTTGAGATGGCACAGCCAACCTCTCACCAAATGAGGCTTGCACAGAATATACCTCTGTCCTGCCTGCAGGCAAAGGGAGTGGTGACTTTTGACCAAATTAAAGTTTACTTCTGCTGGCTGCACAACAGTAAAGTAACACAAAATGCTGCACTCACAGCTTGGCCGTGAGCTGGGATCCTGCGGTCTCAGGTGAGGTGGATTAAACTTATTAATTTTGTGTGGCTGCATGTGGGTACCCAATGAACATCCTGTAGGCCTTGGCAAGAAGGCAGGCAGGATTTCAAACAGTCAAAGGATAAATACTGTGTTTGATGAAGTCAGCCAAAAGAGTAAGACAGGATTTCTGAGGAAGGAATGCCTTCATACACCAAAGAGGAGGCAGTCTCCAGTACAGCTACAATGCTAGCTGCATGCTAACATCAGCATTAAAACAAGAGACAGAACACTTATTGACACATCTAAAAAGGCAGAGTTTTTTGGAAATTGATGCTTTATGGCTTTTAGCTGGCAGCTAAAAAGTGAGGAGAGGAAGTTTGGAAGATCCACTCCCAGCTATGCTGCTACTTCAGTTTCAGAAGCTGCTGTTGAATGTCAGAAAGTAAGGTGTGCTAATTTGAGCCTAGCTGGGATGTTTTGGTGAGAAGAAGTAGATCATAAGTTGAGAAATGAAAACAATGGTGTCTACTTCCCTCACAGTCTTGCTGAGATGTGTAAAGAAGAAAGTCAAAACAAAGATTAGGTCACTTTTGCTCTGCACTTTGCTTGGGCACTTCGTGCTGGGCTGTTCTCTCAGCTCTTTGCCTGCTGGGGAGAAGCTGAGGCTGCTGGCTGAACTCCATCTTGCTTTCTAACCTCACCCTTCATTTGCTTTTGTGGCTGATTCATTTTTGCTTCTTAATCCCCTTGGCCAAACCTCCATTCTTCCTTGGGACTGGGGTAAGGTTGAGTGGGGTAGGGGGAAGGTGAAGGGGTGGTTGAGAGCCCCTCCTGGGGACTCAGGTTTCTGGGAGGGCAGTTGTGTTTCTGTATTACTTTTACCTTGTATATTAGTGTATATATCTGTATATACTGTAAATATCTGCTTGTAAATTGTGCCAGCTGTAAATATAAGCTTCATTCAAATTTCCAGAGCCAACTGAGTCTAGTCTGGGGGATTTTTAAAGTGTTGGTGGGGAACACCCAAACCATCACATAAGGGGAGTATAAAAACTTAAGCTTTGATACTTTGGAGACCACTTTATTCAATCATATCTAAAGGCCATGAGAAACACTGTCTCAGCTCAAAAAGTGAGTTTATGGATAGGCTTTTGTCTGACAAGTAGGCAGACAAATCATCTGTTCTCTGGACAGCAGCAATTTAGCTTCATCTGAAGAGTTTAGTAACATGGAAGCCTGATGAGTGAGACTCTGTTGTTAAGGAAGGTTCAAGACTAAAGGCTCTTGTGATGCAAAACAAGGAGCATGCCACATAACTGGTACTAAGGGGATATTTTGTGACAGGTGAAGGTTGTTTGATAACCTGGCCACTGCACCAAAAGAGTGAAGGAACAAAGCCAGCAGCTGCAAATGTACACAAGCACAAAGCCAAGCAGAGCAGAACAGTCTGCAGATGACTGCAGAATGGAACTGAGCATCGTTACCCTGATTATACAGGAGAAAAAGAGAGACTAAGAATATCTGATGGCTTGCCTGAGACTACACTGACTCAGAGGCACAGCACACAGAGCAGGGCTTCTGAGACTGTCATTCCAACACCCTGCTCACTGAGTTAATGCCTCTCACTGACCTGAATTGTTAAGCAAGGCCTGTAGCCCAAGCTGAGCAATTATGCCAACTGCTTCAAGTCTTATTAGCATGCAGCTAGCACCAGGCTTGAAGAGACTGTGTACACCACAGGATGGGCAGAGAATTCAAAATGCCAAGCTGTAAACAGCCCAGGCCAGATTTTTTATTTTTTTATCAAGAGGGCAAAGTGCAGCACTTAAGAGAGCAATGGGCAACCATATACAGGGTGGGAAGAGCAGCTGGGTAGGATGCTCTGTAGAGGACGCCTTGCCTGTGTCCCACTGAAAGCATCACTAGACATAAAATAACACTTAAAGTGAAAACATAACACAGATATATGAAAAAAAAAAACCAAACAAACACTGTCAACACAGCATGTCTGAGCAGCAGCACTGCCTGCAGGGCAAGGTCTAGGTAAACAGCACTATTTAAGTCTAGATGTTGTATGTCCAGACACAGACCACCTCACTTAACAAGGAAAGATGGGAAGAAATGGCAATCAGCGGGAGATTGGGAAGGGATGTGAGAACAGCACTTTACTTTTGTAAAACAAGAACAATTTGCTCTCTGTGCCCAGGCTGGTAGGAGAGGATATAACAAGCTCAAATCAAAGCCAGAAAGGTTTGGAGGGGGAAAAAGGGGAGTGTGTTAAACCCTCAAAATCAAATGGAGTGAAGACACAGAAAAAGTGCAGTGAAAAAAAGCTGCTTGAATGAGCAATGAAGCAACTAACCCTGAAAGCCTCTGAAAACCTGATAAACGCTGGCCAGAAATAACAAACCAGCTCTTGCTTTAGGCCAGGTATTAGACTCCAGGTACTGTATCCTCTCCATAAATCTTCTCCAGGGGGTCTCATGAGCCCGCTCCAGGGCTGAAATCTAGTGCTGCTCTTTTAAACTTCAACAAAAGTTGTGAAGACTGCCTTGAAGTTTATCTGATGTTTCCAACTAAACCACCTGGTCTTACTGAAAAAACCCAGAAAACATCATCTTTACTTACAAATCCTGGTGTGTGTGTACATATGACACACACACACATACATACAGTACATACCGATAGCGCTGCATCTATTCACTCAAGAATGCAAGCATACATCCAGAAGTCCACTGTTCAAAAGCTAGTACCCACACCACATGCACAAAGTGGCTTACAGACTGCCCATGACATTGCCAAACCTTTTGGGATCTTAGGAGATACTGTACAACAAGGGATTGAACTGTAAAACCAGCACAGAACACCAGAAGGGACAAACATTCACACAGGGACAGAAAGATCAGCAAGTGAAGAAACGGTGTAGCATGAAGGCAGCCACAGGAGGACCAAATGACTACCCTCCAGGTAACAGAAGGAGGCAGATAGTGGGGACTTGCTACAGGAGACGTAATACACTCACGCTGGATATTCAGGCACTTGTCCCTTGAAGGCAGGCAGATCACGAACATATTCGTTGTACAGCCACTTCACTTTGAAGTGTAAATTCATATAGTCTGCACTTTTACACAATCTGTGTTTCTCATGCTCTGTAGAGAAGGAGGGGGGAAAGAAAAAGCAATTAGGTTTAAATTTACCACTGTCACTGCATCAGGCAGAGAAGAGGTCTTGTAAAGAATGCCCACAGCAGGCAACAGCTTTGAGGATGGAGCAGCTATAGAGCTAAAAAATATTCATTACACAGGATTTTGGCAGCAAGCAGGGGTTCTTGGTGGTTGACCACTGGGGCTTTGGAGTTTATTTCTGCAGCTCAAATGAATATTTCCATTTGTGATAGACCTTTTGGTTGTCAGAGCAATAAAACTAAGCATTGTCTTATGGCCTTTCCGTGTAACAAAAAAATCATCCAGATTCCATCTTTGCAGGAAACAAATCAAAGATATTGAATCTGTTGATTCTTGGACATAAACAAAGGCAACATGAACATGTTACACTATCATCCTCTAAGACAAAAGAGTGGAAAGCATTGGGTTCTTCAGAGCTTGAAAGTGCAAGTCACAAGCAAGTTCAAATGAGCTACAGAGACGCTGAAGCCTTCGCTGATGCCCAGAGAAATTCTTGATGCTTCTGAAGGCACCTGTTATCCACACTGCCTTCCTGAGCACTGACCCATGGATATCTACCTGCTGCTGAGTCTCTTCCTCCTGGCAGGTCTTGTCACATTTTTGTCCTTGAGCTATGTCAGGACAATGCAGTTCCTCCTTGTATAACACACAGGCCTCCACAACATGACCCTTCAAAGCTACGTGCTAAAGCACTTGCAATGCTCAGACCTGTGTTTCTGCAGAGATCACCTCCCTAGACCACTACCCTCCTCTCTCCCACGAGAAACGCATGCTTCATGTCTTTACTCTCAAGACCCATCACAGCCTACATTCACACTATCCTCTCTCAGCATTTCACTCCTACCTCTGCACAATTCCAGGTTTTTAACTGCTTGTTAAGTTCTCCCAAAAGCATCTCAATCCTTTTTCCCAAGCCACCTCTCTGATTCACGCAGATAGATCGTTCTACTGCACTGCTCTTCTTCAAAACCTACCTTGAGAAGAAAAATATTAACTCCGCTTTTTCACAATGCTAGGACAACTCAGCAGCTGGCTTTTGCCTGCAGTGTGACCCCAAATTACCAGCTGACCAATTCTGCACTGCCGCTTCCTAGTGCCACCTGTCCACATCCATCTCATCTTTCTGTCAAGCTTCAACAGCATGAACCTACTTTGTGCCAGGCTTCTTTGTTCGCTCCATTACCACATCAAGCCACCAGTCCATGACTACAGTGTAAGATATGCAACTACAATAGACATGATTTGGCTAAGACTCAAAAGTTTTTCTCCTCAAAATTGATTTTAGACTCATCTTCCAACTCCTTATGTGGTCACCTCATTGTCGATGTAACTTTCCAAGTGCATTGCTGCTGACATGTAGACAGGGTACAAATATGTTAGGTAGTGGAAGTCTTTCTCTTAATTTTGAATGGCTTTAATCTGTGACTTTAGTGCAAGTATCCATTAATCAGGTAGAGATACGCACATGGGAGAACTGCATGCTACAGGTATTAATCAGTCTAAGATAAGCCTTAATGATGTAGAATTTCCTAGCTTTCTACTCATTTACCTGACAGACATACTTATTTACAATACCATCACCTATTTTCATGTAAAGGCAAATTCATGCAACTATGTAAAAACATTAAGAAATTTGACATCTCTCTCGAAGCTTCAACAAGACAAATAAATTATCCAAAACAAACCCACAAAAAAACCAAAGAACTTTTCATGCGTAATTATTCCATAAACATAAACTTGCTCAGGCAATCTAACACTCCAGTGAGTTGTTTGCAAACCTCTGCAGCAGTGTAACACAGATTTCCTTCTAATTCACATGCAGGAGATCCACACAGATACAATCCCCACAGAAAAAGAAATCTAGCCTTTGTTTTAAAGAGATTTAAATGCCCAGTACCTAAGAGATATAGCCCCCAGTGGATACATTACTTTACATGTGCTACTGTTTCACATATACTATAATCCATTACTCTCCACAATTAATTTGCTTGTACTGGAGCCATGAAAAGTCCATTCTCATTTTACATTAATACATCTGCTATCTTTCTTGAGACCCGAGGAAGTCCAAGCACAGTGTCTGAAATGATGAATTCCCTCAAGAACAACTGCAGAAAGAAATGCAAAGCTGTCTTCACAGATCTAAAACCGGAAACAAACACAGCAATAACCATGTCCACTTAGCTCCCTACAAGAGTGAGGAAATCAATGGACAATTATAACTTCATTAACTCTGACATGCACTGCCATCCAAGTACTCGTGCTGTTCCTGCAAAGGGAAGGTCTGACTTGGAAGTAAAAAGGACTCAGATCAGTTTTATTCCCTCAACATTAAGCAGTCCACTAAAAGCAAGTAATTCAAGCCTTTCTCTGCCTCCTTTTTTTTTTTTTTAGGACATTTGAAACACTACTAAATTGCAGAAGAGAAAAACACAAAGCAGCCACAGAAGCATAAGTCCAAGGACTGCTACTACAACTACCTATCTACCTATTAGCAGTAAAGGAGAGGTTTGACACCACGAGGAAGATAAAAAGGAGAAGTCTTACCGCCATAAAAGAGAACTTTACGTATGCGAAACAAAGGAGGGGCTTGTGATAGAGAAAAGACAAAAGTGAACTATAACAGCTCAAACACGCTGGAGGACAAAGAAATCCATCAAACCCTTCATCCCCAGCAGCTGGTATCATCTGCTTTCCCCCCTCTCCTCTTCAGTGGACCCTGCAGAGTTTTAATCAGCTGCCTTTTTTTGGTAAAGGGGAATATTTAAGAGCACTTAAAGGTAGAAACACCTCACCCAGAGGTATACTTTGGAAACCCATTCTAGAAAAAGTGAAGAGCACAGGAGCCAGCAGTCTTAGCACATTTCAGTTCTGCCTTATAACCTGCAGGCCTTTAAAGAGCTTAGCAGCAGCAACAGTGGAAGAGTGCACCGATATTTTGCAGGAGCTGTTGTGTTTTATCCTGAAAAGGCTGCAGAGTTCTGTAAGTCTCTCACATTTCCTCAGCAGATTTCATTTGCAAGCAGTCTCCTCCAGAGAAGAGCTTTTAGGGCCACCAAGGCCATATTATTAGGGCATGAACAGGGAACTGCCTCCTAGCAGCACACTTTATAGTGCCATGTCCAGTTCTATTTTTCAGGCAGAGAAAAGGATTTTCATCACATCCTTAATCCATGGATTTTTTTTTCCTTGACTTCCAGCCTACTTTCCATAGGTTAATTTCTAGCAGATAATGTTGAATTTTTGCAAAGAAACAGGTACTAATAGGTACAGAGGCTGGTGAATGTTCACACTTTTTGACAGCTGGCATCTGTGTATGCATCTGATCTCCCTTCCCTTTATTAGAAGTGAGAGTGTGGCAGAATGATTTATTTCAATCCTGCCTGCCAAGTCTGTGTAAGTCTCTCCTCCTATCAGATGCTTCCAATCTGAGGCTTTCTTAATGTATCCAAAATAAGACAAAACATTGCTGTCAGGGATGACATTGATTTTCTATTACTGTTTTTTAATGTCTTTCTAGTAAAGAAGAGGAAAAACCCTTTTTGCTTGGGGTGTTTGTGCTTCCTGGGTCACAGAGGTCAGCAAGAAATCTAGTAACTCCAGATACCAACAGGCTCACAAGGAGGCTGTCCAGCTGCTCAGCCCACTGGTAACCGCGGGTATTAGTGCCAATGTCAGGGAGGTGGAGCTAAATGTATGACTTGGGAAAATCATCTTCTACATTATGGTGACTTCAGGGTGGCACAATCTTGCCAGCCAAGTGTGAGCCACACAACATGTCTGTCTGATCTGTTTTACTCTTGGGATGGTGAGAAACAAGGGACATTTCTCAGTGCCTCATCTTGTACTGCCTTTATCAGCAAGAATGGAAGGGACAGATCTGTTCATGGTGCCCTAAGCTCTCACTTCTTGGGGGAGGCAAGAAAGTAAAACAAGCATAGTAGATCCTGTAGCTTTCATGCTGTCTCAGAAACTGAGTCTCCTTAGTGGAGATGAAGGCATAAGATCCACAAGCACCGCTTGCTTCAGCCATGATGCAAGGAATAGAGCCACACATGACCTGCAGCTCTGACATCAGTAGTTACTCTTCATGTGACACTGTGTACATCTTAATGCCAGAGACTCAGTTACTTCCCAGAACTGCTCAGCATTCAGGCCTCTGTCAAAAAGACAACTGCAATGACTAGTCAGAAGAGGAGTCTCTTTATAGCACACACCAGCCATTTCTACATCAGCAGTATGGTCCTCCAAGTCTTCTTTGTAGATCTGCTCGTCACTGGTATAGAGCTAGAGGACACTAAAGCTAATATTAGCAGCTACATCCAAAGTGCTAAAACTACAGGCACCTGATGAAAGTCTTTGCCTACTGACAGCTATAAGCTCTACCAAGATGCAGTAACTTACCACTTGGTGAGGTCAATGAGCTCATGTTATCCAGAACTTAGGAACAGAACACAAGGGAAAACATCATGAAGAAAGTAAGAACAAAGTGTTACATTCTAGGCTTATGTGCACATTGCTCCACAAAAAGAGATTAACTGTTGCTGCATAGAGCTCCTGATGCATAAAGATCTTGGATCACACCAATGTGCCTTGTGATTACTCCACAAACCAGCAAAGATGGGAACATCACAGAATCACAGAACAGTTGGAGTTGGAAGAGACCTTAAAGATAATCTAGTTCCACTCTCCATGGGTAAGGACACGTCCCTACTAGATCAGGCTGTCCAAGGCACTGTGCAACCCAGCTTTGAACACTTCCAGGGTTGGAACCTTCACAACTTCCCTGGGCAACCTATTTCAGTGCCTCATCACTCTTGTGATAATATTTTTTTCCTAATCCAGTTTCTTCCAGTTTGAAGTCATTACCCCATGTCCTATCACTACATGCCTTCATAAAAAAATCCCTTCAGATGTATGTACACCCCGAACCAGGTGCAGGACCTTGTACTTGGCTTTTCTGAACTTCATGAGGTTGGCATCAGTCCACCTATTATGGCTATCAAGGTCCCTCTGGATGGCATCCCCTCACTTCAGTACACTAACCACACCACACAGCTTGGTGTGGTCACCAGGCTTGCTCAATCTCACTGTCCATGTTGCTGACAAAGATGATACACAGTACTAGTCCCACTACCAGTCCACGAGGAACACCACTCATCACTTGTCTTCATTTAGACATCAAGCTATTGACCATCACTCTGAGTGCAATCAGCAAGATGGTTCTTATCCACTGAGTGGTCCACCCATCAAATTCATGTCTTTCTAACTGAGAGAATAAGAAGATGGTGGGAACAGAGTGCTACTCTTTGCAGAAGTCCAAGTAGACAACATCAGTTGCCCTTCCCCTGTCCATCAATGCTGTTACCCCATCATAAAAGACCACCAAATGGTGGTGTTAAACTTGTTGAGAAAGGAGCAACTCAAACTGATAAATGAGAAAGCCATGAGCTGAGGATAGCAAATCTAATTGTCATCCTTTGCACCACTTTATCCGTTTCTTTTAATGCATTTTCCCCACTCATTGACAGAAAAAATGCAGTGAGCTAATCCAATCATCTGTACAGTAGTAAGACCTCTAATTGAATTGTTGTAGAGCTTGTTCCAAAGGTTACCGTCATAAATTTCTAGAGAACAAAGCAGTGAGGAAACACATTTGCTTCAAATAGAATTCTACACCTTGAAGATATCTTGAATACGTATTTGGAACTGACAGACACCAACACAACCTTTTTATCACCGTTCAATGCTCCTGCAAGACTTGCACAGCTGGAGTACAAGCACATACAAACACAGTTTTTCAGCTGTTGTTCAAAATGCAAACCCTTCCCTCTCCATCTCCTGCCTCTCTGTCAACTTTTTTCACTAAGAGATACTCAGAAGAGGGATGCTCTTTCTGCAAGTATTAGCTAAGTACTGACAAACTCATAGGTGGAAACATTATGCCAGTCCTTATCTTAAAAAGCTCATAAGTGACCAGAAGGAAAAGCTGCAATAAGCCCAGCCCAGGGTGGACAGAGTTAGAGAGGACGTGTTGTGAGATGCAGACAAAAGCTTGGAGGCAAAGTTAATCTGGCCACTAAAAGAGAAAAAAAAAAAAAAGAGAGTAATAAAGTGATGTCTCCTTTTAGAGTAAAAGTCACACACAGACCCAGTAACCTTACTGCAGCTGCGTTTTGAATGCAAGAGACAAAGGGAATCTTCACAAAGTTCAGCAACTAGATCTGGAGAGATACAACTCTCATGGTTGAAGGTAAAGCAGGAGGATACAGCACTTTCATCATGTAGAAGAGGAAACTGCATTATAAATTTCTGAGGGTGAGCACGTGAGTAAGTAAGGACAAAACAGAAAGCTGAGCCAAAGTGGTTTGCAGGAGCAGTTTCCAGGGAAAGTGAACGTGAAGTTGTCATAGTTGTCTTTTCTCCAATGTATGAGCAAGTAGTGACAATCACTATAAAAGACAGTTTTCAACACAGAATCACAGAATGGTCTGGGATCAACAAAGGCCATCTAATCCAACCACCCCTTGCAGTAAGCAAGGGCATTCTCAACCAGATCAGCCTCACCTTGAATATTTCCAGGGATGGGGCCCCAATGATCTCCCTGGGCAACTTGTTCCAGTGTTCCAATACCCTTATGGTAAAGAACTTGTTCGTAATATCCAATCTAAATCTGTTCTTCTCTAGTTTGAAGCCATTGCTCTTCATCCTATCACTGCAGGCCTCAATAGTCTCTCTCCATCCTCCTTGTAGGCCACCTTCACCTACTGGAAGGTTGCTATTAGGTGTCCCCAGAGCCTTCTCTTCTCCAGGTTGAACATAGTCACTAGGTCTTAATCCTCCTTCCCAAAGTCTGCTTTTACATCAGCATGACCTCGCAAGACAAAGGCATGGCAAGCCACAAGTGTATGAAAAAGTTCATAATGCAGAAACAAGAACATTTCATTCAGATCTGTTGAATTCAAGTATACAGCTGTGGCATGAAGAAACAGGTGGGGTCAATCTTGTTCATTTACAGAGCAACCCCATTGTCTGCTCCTGAAGAATAAAATGCAGGAAATGCTCTTACTAGAAGTGATATCTCTTCCTAGCAGCCTGAAATAGAAGTCTAATTTGCTGTCAGTCCTATAACTAATCTTAGATAAATCTGAGGAGAAATGGATTAAGCATAATTTTGAATAACCAAAAGCAGTAGCTTGACTTGGTTTTGGAATATGAATACAGCTGGCACACTGCAGGCTGCACCAGCACTTCTGTTTTATCACAACGTCATCCTAAAGATGATCTTAAAGCCTGACCCTGCAAAATACTGGGAAACAACTGCTACCACAGCTGCAGCACCAGGGGGAACTGACTGCTTTCTGAACCTTCTAAGAAGAGTACTGCAAGTAGAAAAACTCCTTTCAGGGAACTTGCTGGGCTTTGCACGCCCAACTCATCTTCAGGAACAGTAGAATTTCTCATTTATTAGGAGATTGGTGGAATTATGCAAAGATTAATTTAAAATGAAGAAGTCTGAAGAGGATTTCTTCTAAGACCATATTTCTGCCATCAGCTTAGCCCATCTACACTATCATCTGGGGAACTACATCCACAGCACAACATACAGCCCACCTACCCCTCCAGCCCTTTTACCATTGTATGTTGCAGAATGAAGCTGATGATGGTGTATTCTCAGGGCAAAGAGAACTTCTGATCTCAACAGTCTGCAGCACAGCCTGACACACAAATCTAGAACTCAAGGTGATCTCACTCTCAATTCTCACCCATAAAGTGGCTTTTCACAAACCATTATATCATAGAATTAACCAGGTTGGAAGAGATCTCCAATATCATCCAGTCCAACCTAGCACCCAGTCCTAGCCAATCAAGCAGACCATGGCACTAAGTGCCTCATCTAGTCTTTTTTTTGAACGCCTTCAGGGATGGTGACCCACCTCCCTGGGCAGCCCATTCCAATGGCAAATCACTCTCTCTGGGAAGAGCTTCCTCCTAATATCCAGCCTAGACCTCCCCTGGCACAACCTGAGACTGTGTCCCCTTGTTCTATTGCTGGTTGCCTGGGAGAAGAGACCAACCCCCACCTGGCTACAGCCTCCCTTCAGGCAGTTGTAGACCACTAGAAATCCCTGCTCCAAACAGCAGTTAAGTCCCATTCACACCAAATGGATGGAGAACAAAAGATCAGCAACAAGTCACCCAGAAACACTGAGGAATTCTCTTACCTTCCATGGCATACTTCATATCCTGGGCAAAAAGGCTCCACATCACCTCTGCACTGATCTTCCCAACAGCAAGCTCCTGAGGAAACCTGAGGGGACATTTAGGAAAGACTTTAGCATTTATCAGAGTTCTTCTTCATTCAACTCTGAGCTAAACTACAAGTTGAAAAGCTCAACATTACAGACCCTTCCTTCATTCTAGATAAATGGCCAGGTGAAAAATGAAGACCATGGACTATAGACTCTGTGGCATATTAAGTAACATGAAAACAACATTGTTGTTGAGACTGGTTTTAGCTTAAAAAGGCAGGCCTTGGATGTCTCTCCTAGCAGACATCTGTACAGTAATTCCAGGAGTGTGACCTCAATGCCCTTGTGCCTTTTTTCCCTTTCTTGTGCATCTATTTTTTTGTTTTCTCTTTTTCTCCTAGGGCTGTGAGGCTGAGAAGTAGATAATAATCAGGTGTCCCTGCCAGGTTAAATCAACGATTACTAGGGCACAATCCAGCTTTGTGTATAACACCTTGTCAGGTATCTCCCTTTCTCTTGTCTAGTGGGATTGTTGGAAGAATATCCACTGACTAAAGAGATCATTTTCAGGTTCCTTTCCAATGCTGTACCAACCCCACCCAATGCAATCTCCCAGTGCTGCACAGAACACCACATTCCTAAGTCACAACGTAAGGTGTTGTCACCTCGGCACCACTGTGTATATTAATGTGAATCCCAGAACTGCTCAACATCCCAAAAAACCAAAAGAACTCTCACCCCATTTTCAGGTGCCTCCCTGAGTTCAGGATTGTAATAATCAGGGTGTTTGTGCTCGAACGCCATCGTAACTGAACCTTTTGAAACTCTTCCATCCCAATCAAAAAGAGTTATTTAGATAGACAGGGACAGATAAGACAGAAAGACAGACAGACAAGATAAGTACTTCTATAAATACACAAGTGACAGAAGAGATAGAAAGCAGTTTCACAAGTACAGCAGAGCACACAGAGACTAGCATTAGCCATACAGCACGTGGAAGATTCTTACTGATTCAGAACAGGAGTATAGGAATTCTTGTCCTCTTCTATGATGGAAACTATCAAGGTGATGAGCTTGGGCCAGAAATCCAGGTTCCTGATGCTGGGGCCTTGCTCCTCAGGAGGAATGTCCTGATTTTTGTTCTGGGAAGGAAGCCATTGGAAAACCAGTGTCAATTTAAAGGGGAAAGAAAAAGCTAGTAAATGTAGATCATCACATAAGCTCCAAACACCAATTACCTCTGGGCCCTTTCTTGTGAAGAAGTTACAATTATTAATGTCTGCTGGCAACCTGTGTGGTCTAGTGCAAAACACTGTACTATGTTAGGTACTATGCTAAGCTGTGCTGCTTACTGGTGGCCTCAAATTCAAATGTTCCTTGTTTTTCCACTTAACATAGAATCATAGAATCAACCAGGTTGGAAGAGACCTCCAAACTCATCCAGTCCAACCTATCACCCAGCCCTATCCAATCAACTAGACCATGGCACTAAGTGCCTCATCCAGTCTTTGCTTGAACACCTCCAGGCACATGTCAAGAGCTGGTCAGGCTCCAGGTCTGCTCTAATCTTGCTCCAACCACTTGCTATTTAGGCACCTGGTTTGATGACTATATCCATGTTGACACATGGTGTCCTCATTACTCTAGAGTGGCCAACAGAGCTCTCGTGGATTTGAAAACAGTTTGTGCCTAGAGGTACTCTCTAAGACCAGTGCACAACAGTGGTGCTAGAAAACAAGATAAAAATTCACTGCTTGAGGTTCACCTATGCTAAAGACAGTTTTCTTGAGCAGTTTATATTTGCTCTAATTAGCTTTTGCTCAGTCAAAGCTGAATCAAATGTTCCCTTCACAAATAGCTGCTCAGGAAATAGCTAAAGCTGGCAAAATGAATCATAATTAGTTAGTGTAAAACAATTATCATCCTCCACTTACAAATTAGTGCTCATTAACTGATTACAAATTTTGTGCATTCAGAAAATAAGTCACAACTTTGTTTGTGTTGCCTTTTTGTATCAATTAGTATTCTTGTTACTATCTAGGAACATCAGAAACACTGATTTCTGCCTGCTTATCAGTTACTCACAGGATCTGTCTGGTACTCGCGACTGTACAGCTCATGACAGTTGTTGAAAATGTACTCATAGGTGGAGTTGAGGCAAGCTTTTACACAGTCCTTTACCACTTGGCTGGCTCGGGGTGGACTCTGAAGCTCTTGAACCTGGCAAGGGATCACAGAATCATAGAATTAAACAGGTTGGAAAAGACCTTCGAGATCATTGAGTTCAACCTATCACCCAGCTCTGTCCAATCAACTAGACCACAGCACTAAGTGCCTCATCCAGCCTCCTTTTAAATACCTCCAGAGATGGTGACTCCACCACCTCCCTGGGCAGCCCATTCCAATGCCAATCACTCTTGCTGGGAAGAACTTCTTCCTAACATCCAGCCTAAAACTGCCCTGGCACATCTTGAGACTGTGTCCCCTTGTTCTGTTGCTGGTTGCCTGGCAGAAGAGACCAACTCCCACCTGACTACAACCTTCCTTCAGGTAGTTGTAAAGAGCAATAAGGTCTCCCCTGAGCGTCCTCAAAGGAGACAACAAAGAGAGTTGAACCAAGAGAGTCAAAGCACTGTCCATAGATCAGGCACAGAAAGAACAAGTTAAAGTTTTTAGATTTATCCAGGACTTGGTGGATCTGCTTTTCTAATAGCAACTTGTGTTACTAGTTGCGGTGGAAGGTCCAAATTATGCCTAGAACACATATCCATCACATGCCCTGAACACCTGCCCGAACACCCACCTTGTCCTCCCCCTTCCCGCTTCTCCTTCCCGGGTGGAAAAAGTGGGAAAGCAGACAAAAGCTTTGGCATCTCTCAGTCTCTCACAGACCCCATGTTTGGCCTTGTTTTGCAGCTTGCTTTGTTTGTGATAAACACAGGTCAGGGTCCTAGGCCTGTGCATCTGCCTATTTTGGAGCAACAGTTCAGGACTGGTTCTAGGGGCGGTGTTACCTGTTGCTATTGCCCAAAGACGCTCGCTGAAATGCCTCAAGCCCTAGCGAACTGCTTGTTAGCTGCTGCTGCTTTTGTCTAGTTCGCTACCCGTTTGCCTTACTGCCTCTGTGTGCCACCACACTTTGCATCGCGCGTTAAGTGGGGGCTGGCAGCCTGACCCTGCCTGATCGAGCCTGAATATAGGTAACGACCCAGCAACCACCTAGCAACGAGTTTCGGCACTGGGACTTGCCGTCCCGCCGATCCAGCCCGAGGGCCGACTCCTTGCTGTACACAGCACTCAACCGGACTGCTCCAGCCCGCAAACCTGGACCCTGCATTGCCCAGGTGGCTGCTGACCACCCGATGACTTCCTGAGAGCCACGGCAGACCTCTCCCGTGTCCGTGGGCCTTCTCAGACGGCGTGTTCAACCTGGACTGAACAAGCAGCACAGCCCCATCCCACCCTCACCACGTGAAGTCCCACACCTGGCTTTCACTAGCTGCATTTTCCCGTTTATGCTTTTGGAGCACAAATACTGAGACTTGACCAGTGAGTACCCGAACTCTCTTTACTCAAGTTTGTCAAGGTTATATAGATTGTGAAAACCATCTGAGAAGGCCCACGGACACGAGAGAGGCCTTCTGTGGCTCTCAGGAAGTCATCGGGTGGTCAGCAGCCACCTGGGCAAAGCAGTGT
>WAAF01009383.1:75651-95660 GCA_013400475.1 Tricholaema leucomelas | reverse complement strand
TTGAGACTGTGTCCCCTTGTCCTGTTGCTGGTTGCCTGGGAGAAGAGACCAACCCCCACCTGGCTACAACCTCCCTTCAGGTAGTTGTAGACAGCAATGAGGTCTGCCCTGAGCCTCCTCTTCTCCAGGCTGCACACCCCCAGCTCCCTCAGCCTCTCCTCATAGGGTTTGTGTTCCAGGCCCCTCACCAGCTTTGTTGCCCTTCTCTGGACACGTTCCAGTATCTCAACAAGTAAGAGACCCCAATCCCCAAGCCTGGTGCTGGCTGGGCAGAAGGTCCATCCTGCCTAAACCAGGCTCCTCTCAGCCTTCAAAATCCTCACTTTGGATAAAAGGAGAGACATGCAGTCTGGCAAAGGAAGATGGAGTCTAAAGACTTTTCCTAAATCATTTGACTGTACATATATACATTCTGCAAAAACAGTTTTACCAACAGCATCACAGACTCTGTGTGCATTAACTGTAAATAAAGTTTGAGGAAGTTTTCTTTCTATAATTAATGAACTGTTTAATATTTTTTTTTACATCGGCCTCATTACAATTCAATCCTAACCCAGATTCAAATCCCTCCTTAACACTAGTGACCTGAAACCATTAATGGATTGCTTTTCCCAAGCATAAGACAGCAGTACACTTATGCTCCCCTAGGATCATTTGGAGCATAAAAGGTTTCAAAGTGCCAAGGAAGGCTCTTCAAAATAAATAAGCTATGTTGCTTGATATGTGCATAATCCAAGCTAAGCATGCACAATTTCTGCAACATTTATAAGATTCTGCTATGAAGTCAGTAACCAATCTTTCTAGCAGAGCACATCACATCTGAGGTGGAAAGTCTTGCTGAAGATCAAATGCTTGCATGCCTTTAAATACGGAAGCTTTACTGAATTTGAAAGTGCACCAGAGTACCAAGGGACATGGCAAAGGGACAGGCTTTCTCCAGCTGCATCAACAGCTCTTTCCCTTGCTTCATTGTTGCGTTGCTTTAGAAAGACACCGCAGGGTTACATTAAACACACACACACAGGCATCTGAAAATAAAGCTATAAAATGAGACAGTTTTCATATTGCCACTATCTCGAAATTTTTCAGAGTATTTCTATAAAGCAAACTTTCAACATGAACACATCGTCTAAATAAACACCCTCAAAATAAAATCCTAAAACATTATTCACCCCAGGGGCTTAAGAATAAAATGTTAATCACTTCCTGAAGTAGCTCAAATTAAAGGCTTGCTTTGTTGGTTTTGGTAAGATGAAAATTACTAAGTGGCATGTGCTAATCTACAACAGTATTTCCAAAAATATTTGGAAACAAAGATCAGGTATTAAAAATAATCTCATTACACATTGCTAGAGCAATAAATGTAACTACAGAACCAGCACATCAGAATTCATATCAACTCTCCTGGGTCTCCACTGAGAGATGCTATCTCATTTCAGTATCTTATCCTCCAAGAAACAAATTTTACAATATTTACTAGATAAAAGATGATGAAAAAATGGTAGTGACTGATAAATTTTCTAGATGATTTATTAGGAAAAGCTTCCTAATGCTGTTAAGAAAAGTAAATTATCTTCCTTAAATCAGACAAATTTCTTTAACACCACCACCATACCCCCTTTTTTATACATCATTTTGTGCTATATTTATTACTGAGGAAGCCCAGGGGAAAAACAAACAAACAAACAAACAAACAACTTTCATGTTCATGAAGCAACATACAATGAAGTAAAAATGTGGGTGTTTAGTATATGGACAGTAAACAATCACAGAATCATAGAATCAGTCAGGGTTGGAAGTTCCAACCTCCCCTGCCATGGCCAGGGATACCCTACCCTAGATCAGGCCGGCCAGAGCTTCATCCAGCCTGGCCTTAAACACCTTCAGGGATGGGGCCTCAACATTTTTGGGCAACCCATTCCAGGGTGTCACCCTGGCCTTAAACACCTCCAGGGATGGGGCCTCAACCTCTCTGGGCAACCCATTCCAGGCTTTCACCACTCTCATGGTGAAGAACTTCCTCCTTCCTCCTCCTGTCCAGTCTGAACCTACCCACCTCCAGCTTTGCTCCATAATGATCTCCATTTTATTTAAGTGCCTAAAGCACAACAACATGAAACAACATACTGAAAATGGGAAACAAACGCCTGCAGCAGAAACTGCAACCCCATCCATAATAGTACCTTCATCCTGAAAAAAGTGATGCTGGTCAACAGATCCACTGTAGACTTCAGGTCCTGCAGCCGCTCACGGCTGCTGGCTGGGAAGTTATTCTGTTGACAGAAGAAGGAAATCCTGTTGGAAAGCACACTCAGATCCATGCAAAGCTTCAAGCAGGTGCTAAATAAGGAAAGTGTCTTGGAAACATTTTCTACTTGAGAAGCTTGTACCAGTCAAAACAAAGCTCAATAAATAAGGCCTTTTTGCTTCAGGAGCATATCTGTTTGCTTAATTACATAGCTTATCACATGAATTTAAAGTTCGTGGATGCCAGCTGAGTGAGAGGCAAGAGATCTCTCCTTAGCTGCAGAAGGAGCAGCCTCACCACTAGTAGCCCTGGCCTCTCACTGAGGTTGCTTGTGTAAGCCCTCTTCTTTCTGCATGGGCTGCTTGGATTTCGCCTTTTCTTCAAAAGACACCAAGAGGTGTGCAGATTTAGCTACCTCTCCAGATAAATAAACTGGACTGAGAAGGGAAAATAAGCACTGTTTCCTGTAAGAAGTCATTGTAACCACTCAAGCTCCTGTGTAAGATTTGATCTACCAAGATAAGCATGTATTCTTCCAGCACCCTCTTCCCTCTAGAGCATTCATTTTACATACTCTGACCACCACCCTGGTGGCTGTAGACACAGCTTCCTCTTCTGCTCCCTGGGTTTCACTGAAATTGTCGGTGAAACTGCCCCTTCTGGATACTGTACAGAAGCGTTCATACGCCAAAGGCAGCAAGCTTTGCTTCTTGCAAAAGACTTGCATTTCTGAGCTCTGGCACTGTGCTCTTCCCTACATTGCCACTTTTTCTTCCTGTGCCCTTTTACAGTGCACATGCTTTTCAGCACGTTCTTGCATTCAAGGTGGTGTGAGTGGTTTGGCTGCAAGTAAAGCAGCAAAGGCAATCTCTACTTTGATAGTCTCCTTGTATTTGCACATTCAAAAACTACTAGAGACAAAGGTTAAAATTAAAAAAAAAAAAAAAAGGCAGAGGGGAGCAAGTTTTCATTAGTGAGGACTTGGAGGAAAACATGCTGTTTCTTAAGGGCAGTTGAGTATTGCTGCAGTTCAGTTAATGACTGCAAGCAAATTAATGCTCTTTACAGTCATTTGCAAGTGCTCATTCCTAAACGTCTCTCTCTTTAAAGTTAAGTTTGTCTACACAGGCACTCCCTGGCACTCAGGGTTTTTTATCAAAAGCAAAGTCTTCTCTGGGTCAAGATTTAAACACCAACCACTGGATGAATGTTTGGGGCTGAATGGTTATGTTGGTTAGGAATAATAATCAGGAAAAAATAACTACTGAAATTCAGCCTTCTCTGCCTGTGTTACAGCTAGTGACCAGTCAACAAAAAGAACTGATATACACAGAATAACAGCACTCATTCATAATTACTCAGAGGGTGACTTGGAGCTACTCCTGAGAGGTTTCACCTCTACTCTCCTCACCTGCCACCCTGCCCTGGAAGGAGCAGACATTGGCTTAGCACTTTTATTCACAAATCCACACTGCTGGTTATTGAGTGGTTTAAGTGCTTACAAATATCTTGATTCACTAAGGGTAAGGGGGAGGAGTAGTCTGGGTAATTTAAGTCGTAAATTGCCATCTCCTGACTTGAAATCTGGGAACTAACAACTTTCTTTTCCAGGCATTAACCTGCCTTGCAGGAGTCTTAACATTATTACTTGAGTTCCCAAATTGCTTCAGCCATTCTTCTAAATACACTGCAAATTAGATACCACTTGAATTATTTAAACTATGCAGGTATTTTCCTGGTTCTTTACATAAGATCTTACCTTTTTGTCCAAATTTCTTCATTTGCCACTGGAAAGCAGTTTTAATTAAAGACCAAGCAAAAGGAAAAGGCATCACCACTCCCAATTCCTACTGCCACATGCTAATTGGCTTTCCCCCCTACTACTCAGTCGATCAGTGATCTCTTTAGACTTTGTATACTAAGTAAGGTAGTTTTAGAATAGATCTTGACACAACATTCCTTTTGTCTTCTTTGTGTGTCTTCCTAGTGCACCTCTTCTCTTAATCCACTCATGTTTCCCTCCTCTGTATTTTTTACTGTGCTGCAGATAAATGCACTACGGAAAATAAGATCTAGGAAAGTTCTTCTCCCCCTCTAATCCACCCTAGTTAGTCTCGGAACACTGTGTCCAGTTGTATGCTCCCCGGGTCAATAGAGGCAGAGAACTACTGGAGGGAGTTCAAGAGAGGGCTACAAGTATGGTGCTGAGAATGGAGCATTCTCTTCAGAAAGGACTGAAAGACCTGGAACTGTTTAGTCTGGTAACAGAAGGCTGAGACCTCACAGATGTCCATAAACATCTGAAGTGTGGCTGTCAGGAAGATGTAGTTAGTCTCTTTTCAGTGACATTCAGTGATACGATGAAGGGCAATGGATGTAAACTCAATCACAGAAAATTCCATCTTGATCTGAGAAAAAACTTTTTTTTGCTAGGTGGGTGATGGAGCACAGGAACAGGCTGCACAGAGAGGTTGTGAGTCCCCTTCTGTAGAGATCTTCAAAACTTGCCTGGAAATGTTCCTGTGTGACCTGCCCTAACTGGACCTGCTTTACAGGAGGGGTTGGACTCAATTACCTTTGGAGATCCCTTCCAACCCCTAGCATCCTATGGTGCTGTGATACTTCTACTTAAATAAAATCCCAGCTCACATTTTGCCACCACTTAAAAATGTTTCTGTGCATTAATCACTAATCAAATTAACAAAGTAAGGAATTAAAAAAAAGAAAAAGCAGAGTCACGTGATGAGACTGTGCTGACTCTGGAGTAACAAAGGCAGAATCTAGAGGGTTGAGGATGCCTGATGAATTAATGTCAACACTGAAGCTCATCTTTTCCCACTGTGCTGAAGTTGAGTGTGCCTCAACCTGTGAGCACATCTTGCAAATGAAGAAACAGGGACAATGATTTGAGTTTACCAAATCCAGACTAAGTAACAATAGAGCTGAAGGTCCTCTAAAAGATTTCTGATTTACTAAGGGGAGAACAAATCTGTTTATCCTTCGTAGATGACACTTGAAGAGGCTGGTAAAAATAACTCAATTTAATTAATTCAATCCAGTTTGCATTTCTAAGTGCATATCAGAGACCAACATAGTTCATGATTCTTAAATTATTTCACAGAATCACAGAACCCTAGAGGCTGAAAGGGACCTCTGGCTGTAGCCAGGTGCGGGTTGGTCTCTTCTCCCAGGCAACCAACAACAGAACAAGGGGACACAGTCTCAAGTTGTGCCAGGGGAGGTATAGGCTGGATGTTAGGAGGAAGTTGTTGGCAGAGTGATTGGCATTGGAATGGGCTGCCCAGGGAGGTGGTGGAGTCACCGTCCCTGGAGGTGTTCAAAAAAAGACTGGATGAGGCACTTCGTGCCATGGACTGGATGATCTTGATACTATGATTCTATTTTATGACCTTCAGAGATTGAGTCCAATCCTCTTGCCAATGCAGCACCACCTAGGACAGTCCACACATCCAGGCATGTTTTGAAAGTCTCCAGAGAAGGAAACTCCACAACCTCTCTGGGCAAACTGTTCCAATGCTCCATCACTGTCACTGTAAAAAAGTTTTTCCTCATGTTGAGGTGAAACCTTCTGTATTCTATTTTGTAGCCATTGCTCCTTGTCTTATTGCTGCAGATCACTGAAAAGAGATTGGCCCGATCCACTTGACACCCACCCCTCAGATATTTATACAAATTGATGAGATCTCCTCTCAGTCTTCTCCAGACTAAACATCCCCAGGTTTCTCAATCTCTCTTCATAGGGGAGATGCTCAAGTCACCCTTGTGGCTCTTTGTGGGACTTTTTCCAGCAGGTCCCTCTATCTCTTGAAATGAGAAGCCCAAAATTGGACATTGTATTCCAGGTGTGGTCTCACTAGGGGAGAGGAGAGGGGGAGAAGAACCTTCCTAGACCTGATGGACACACTTTTCCTGATGCACCTTTTGGAAATCTTGAGGAAGTTATAATGGAAGAAAAAATATGGTTTAAATTCTATCTACGAGGAAAACAAAACAGTGTATTCAAGCAACAATCTTGTCATGACAATTTCATAAGACACAAACTACCCAAAAGGTTAGAAACGTAAGAGAAATCCAAATGATGTGTTTGAAAGTGCTTGAAAGGATTCTGTTTATTCTCACTCACCCTGTACATTGAGAGATCAATCCGAAGTGAATTATGAAGCTGGTCCAGAAGCTTCACAAATCGTTCTTTCTGTTAAGCAGAAAACACCAATAAACACCACACATCATGACTGCCCAATCAATGTTCAGAGCAAGCTGCAGGATATCTGAGAATTACTGTCAGATCTCAGGAGACTGGAAGGAAGCAATATGGACACACAGTACTGTGCAAACAGTAATTTCTTTTCATTCTTGGATTTGCTCTTATACTGTAATTATTTTCAAAGTCTGTGTAACATCAGAATTGTCAGAAAAATACTGCATTATCACTCTGAAGTAGAGGCAGAACAAAACTCCCTCTAATTTCTAGTCTGCAATTTGCACTAAACTTAAGATAGAAATCTTTATTCAGAGATGAATAAAGGAACAGGCAGAAAAGGGTCTAACTCAGGGTAGTGACATAGCTCCAAGACATTAGATCAGTGACAAGTATTATAGGTCTCTCTTGACTACCTTCTCAAGGCCAGGTGTCTCCACTGGATTCTGGCTAGGCATTGCGAACAGTTCCTCACTCAGTCCATAAATTCTCAGTCTGATGGGAAGCACAAGATCTTTCAGGCACTTTTCTAATGTGCCAAACTCCACCACATGTTACACAAAACATATTTTAACCATTAGGATAGACCTTTTTTGGGTAGGTTGGTTTGTTTTTTTCGGGGGGGAGGCTGTTTTGTTTTGGGGAGGAGGCTCTGTAGTGGTGGTTGGTTGGGTTTTGGGTTTGGGGAGAGATTGTTTTGTTTTGGGGAGGAGGCTCTGTAGTGGTGGTTGGTTGGGTTTTGGGTTTGGGGAGAGATTGTTTTGTTTTGGGGAGGAGGCTTTGTGGTGGTGGTTGGTTGGGTTTGGCTTTTTTTTTTTATTTTTAATTAAAGCAGTTGCTGCTTTTAAAAATGAGGTTTTGAAGCAATCACATCACACAGTGTATTTTATCAGCAGCATCACCATGCAGAGCTTATTGTTATTTGCTCGTTCCATACCATCTGTGCTCCAGTGTATATGTGAACACCACAAATAAACACCACAATGCATTACATTGATTAATATCTAAAATGTGTGACAATGACAACAATAAAATTGTACTCTTTGTCTTGTCTTGCAAGCTCCATGGCTTGCAGCTCCTCGCGGATTTAACGTTCCTTAAAGAGAACAAGTTATTTGTTGACAAGCAGCAGTACCGCAAGCACATTACAGAAGTCCAATTGTAAAATCACCAAATGCACAAACATACCCCAAAATTGGAGGCTGAAAAGCGGTCCGAAGCAGACACATTTGTGGAGGCAGTGGTGTGTGCATAATAAGCATTGATATTGGCAAGTAAGGTGCTCATCACAGCTGGCACTCCTGGGCACATGTATTTAGAGGAGAGACATGCAAAATGCCTGCAAAAGGACAGTTCTGTAAGCCACTCTGGTCTCTTTCGTGCAGCACAAGTTGACTCTACCCCTGTAATAACCCACTTACTCTGGCCAGCACCACAAGCAGATGGAAGTTGTGCTTCCTCTTTCTCAGAGCTTTTTTGGACATATGCCATCTAGACAGCAGATATGCTCAAAAATAGGGGAGGTCTCTTCACTACAGCTCTTTCCAGACCATAATATAGCTTCTTAGCTATTTGTTGCCAACAGTTTGCGACTTAGCTGATACCCTGGGTCCTAAAACCAAGCCTGGCACAAGGAAGTCTATATAATTGGCTGTGACTGCAGGCAGCTGCAGGTTACAAGGTGACATGAGGGAGCAGCAACTGCAAAGCATTCAAACACAGCAAGATCACACACTGGCGTTTCTGTGCTGCACTGATATGTGATTCCTTGGGGCTAACCATTCCAGCCTGCAGGAAGCACACGCACTCATTTGCATTTTCCCATCTCACTGCTCTCATTGAAGTGCAAGAAGCCCTCCTGCAGGAATTCTCAGTATTGTGCCAGAAGTAACTTGGCTTGTGAAATGATTAAACAATCAATGAGAATCTGTTAGGCATGGGGGGGTGGGGGCAAAAAAAAAAATATATCAAAGCTTGAAAGGTCTGATATTATGGGATATGACAAGGAAAGTTCATTTCAACAAACAGAAGAGTTGGGCCATTTTTAAGCAGAATCCTTGCTGAGCTCCCAAACTAAATTTGGAAATTGTTTTCTAAATGTAGCTTTCTCTCCAAGCTCAAAATCGTAGAGGAGGGGTTGACTGGAGGGGACCTTTCAAGGTCATCTAAGCTCACCCTCCTGCAATACACAGAGATATCTTCAACTCAGCTAGGTTGCTCAGGGCCCCATCTAACCTGACCTTGAAGGTTTCCATGGGTGAGGCTTCTACCACCAATCTGGGTGATCTGTGCCAGCATTTCACTATCCTCATTGTAAAATATTTTATCCTTGTATCTACTCTTAGTCTGCCCTCTTTTAGTTTAAAACCCTTACTCCTTGTCCTGTTGTAACAGGTCCTAGTAAAAAGGCAGCTCCCATCTTTTTTACAGGCCCCCATTAAGTACTGGGAGTCTGCAATAAGGTCTCCTTAAAGCCTTCTCTTGTCCAAGCAACAGCCCTGCTCTCTTAGGCTTTGTTGGAGCCTTCTGAGGGATGCCTCTCAAGTGTTCCATCCTTCTGACTCATCATAGGCATTAGCTTCTGTGCTAGTCAACCTACATGGTACTGATGTCTGAATGTTACTTTGCTTGTTATATGGTATCTAAGTACCAACTCGGTAAATAAAGATATAAGCGCAAAAATGACTTTGCTTAGTTTGAAGAACAGAAGGCATGAACAGTGAGTAACTAATCAATGTCTTGACCACTCAGCAGAGAGGTAAGGGTTAATGAGAAGACTGAGCCAGGCCAAAATAATTTTAAAGAGAAGACTGAAAGATTAACTGTAGCATGCAGCAGTTACGGCTTAGGAAATTCAAAGCAGGATTTTCTACTCTGGATTTCAACCAGAATATTCTTCCTCAGAGTAATGTGGCCTGAAGACACAAGCCCAGAAAGGTGGTGTATCTGCATCCTTGGAATTGTTCAACAAACTGAAGGAGCCTCTGAGCACTGTGGTCCAGCTTCAAGTTAGCCCTGCTGTAAGCTGTACTAGTCCTCCGGAGGCTCTTGCAAGGTGGCATGAGTACAGATTATAACTCATCCAAGGACCCAGACTCCAACACTTCCAGCCTCTAATATGAAAAAAGTTCACTTTTGTCTGTAATATTACATTTGAAGTAAGAAATGAGCTATGCACAGCACTACTAGTCTTTAAGAGGCAAAATGGCTAATAATAAATCCAAGTGAAAATACAGTGACAGGGAAAAGGCCCTTTGAAGATCAAGAATTGCATTAGCCTAGTTCCAAAGAGGACACGTAAGTGGCTCTGTTACTCAGACTTCCTATAAATGCCTTCAGCAGCACCTGGGAAATTAGTGACTTCAAAGGGCTGTATCAATTGCCACAACAGTCATGTAGGACAAACAATTTCACAAAAACTCATCCCTTCTCACATCATCAGAAATATTCAGTGGGATCCTCGGGCAGTATCTTTTTAACAGAAGAGTGCTCAAACAGAGGTTTTAGACTATTAAAACAAAACTGCTCACTCATCAACAATAAAATAAGGCAATTCACAGTACCAAAGCTCGTGTCATTCCTTAGAATTAGTTCTAAAGGGACAAACTGATCAGATAGGTGATTAACTCCAGCATTTCTCACACGTTAATTTCTAAGACTTTGAGGAAATCAGCAGTTCAGAGACAGGCAGTCTCTTCCTGCTCACAGTAACGCCCATAAGGAGCAACTGTCACTGCCAAGACTTCCATTATCAGTATGCCTCATCTTCTAAACACTGACAGTCACCTTAATTACACTGATTATCTGCAATAGCAACCACACGAAACACATCTTACGTCATGGCCTGGTATATGGATTCAATGCCGTAACGCATTGCAAATTCATCCACGATCTCTTGAGCTGTCTCATCAAAATAAACCTTCCAGGCATCATCTCCTTTGGCATCAGGGATCTTCACCACCCCATTCCCTTGTACATCTGTGAGATGGTGAAAAAGGTTCTGAAATACAAAAGAGGAATGAAACTGTAGGGGAGGCTGCTGAAGCTTGCAAGTGAGTTTCTTGAAGAGCTTGGAAGTGCTGAGAAGGTGGACCTAACAAATTTATTTGCCTGCCTTCCTCTATTTTCACCCCCTACCCACAAGGGACATTTCTGCTTTTATCTTATGTCCTTCTTGAGTGCTCCTAGCTGAGTTCTTTGCACACATACCTACAACTTTATCCAATAGATTCTGTGAACACTGCAGCAGAATGCTTCATGGAATCACAGAATCAACCAGGTTGGAAGAGACCTCCAAGATCATCCAGTCCAACCTAGCACCCAGCCCTAGCCAGTCAACTAGACNTGTTCTCCAGGCCTTTCACCAGCTTTTTCACCCTTCTCTGGACACGTTCCAGGATCTCAACACCTCTTTTGAATTGAGGACCCCAGAACTGGACACAACACTCCCTTGTCCTACTGGCCACACTGTTCCTGATATAGGCCAGGATGCCATTGGCTCTCTTGGCTACCTGGGCACACTGCTGGCTCATCTTCAGCTACTATCTACCAGTACCCCCAGGTCCCTTTCCTCCTGGCTGCTCTCCAGCCACTCTGTCCCCAGCCTGTAGTGCTGCTTGGGGTTGTTGTGGCCAGAACCCTGCACTTGGCCTTGTTAAATCTCATCCCATTGGCCTCTGCCCACCCATCCAGCCTGTCCAGGTCCCTCTGCAGGGCTCTCCTACCCTCCAACAGATGCGCACCTGCTCCTAGCTTGGTGTCATCTGCACATTTACTGATGATGGACGCAATACCCTCGTCCAGATCATATCAATACAGATATTGAACAGGACTTCAATGCAGTGAAACCACAGCCTCTCTACACATTTCTGTCCTCAGAAGGAAAAGTCTTCACATGGACAAGCTATTTAACCTATCTGACATAACAGCTCTGTATCAGATTTGTAATTATTATCATACAGTAGAACAGTCCAGATTTTGTTTTCCCTGAAAAGCACATCCTTATGACCAACCCTAATAACTAGACACTTGCATTATTTTTCAGTGTAATCTTTCATATTTTCTAACACTGCCAAGGTTTTCAGCCAGCACTGCTGTACAGAAACTGCACATTCAGCTCACTAAGTTTCTCAGTAATCCTGAAATTCACATCACTAACAGATCCCTCAGCCTTTCATACAGCTGACTCCCTGTAGTAAGGAATGCAAAAGTCTAATGATGTTATTAGGAGCCAGAGGACTCTGCTTTACCATACTATTTTTTTCCTGATTAAACTAATCTAGCTGTAAATGATCTTCATTTGACACACGAATGAGAGGTGACACTTATTGAGATATATTGATAAAAAAGAAGGGCAGCAAGTGGTGATGTATGTTTGAAAGGAAAAAAACACCAAACAACAAATAACCCCACTTACTAAGTGGGAGCCAGCACTGAATTAAAAGATGATAAACACATATTGAAGGACACAAGACGGCCTGCTGAAAGGTGCCTACTGGTGTTTTCATATGTTTCACATCAATCTGTTCACTGGCAAGGCCAGAAGACACCAAAGCACTCCTCTAGCCGAGCATCTGGATAAATAAGTTGTTTCCATTGCTGAACATCCCTCTCTGTGACTGTCCTCTTCTCATTAAAGTTTGCTTAAACCCTACTAGACCTCACGATATTCCTGCACGTCAGGTGAAAGAGGTTTTCACTAGTCTTCCTTAGGCACTTAAAGAGTGAACCTGCCACTAGATAGACTGGACAACATGGATGTCACCAAGACAGGGTTTCTTCAGTCTTTATCACAAGTCATCTTTAGATTTCTATCAGCTTCTGCCTGCCCAGCTCAGTCCACCCTGAGCTGGGCAAGGATCCAGCAACTGCAGCATGTCTTTGGCTCCCCAAGAGTTGTTCACAGCTACACTGCACTGTGTAGAATTTATACCACCCATATCTGCATGACTCGACAGCTAGAGTTAAAGCCTTCTCCTGATCAGAGTTCACTCACAAAGCATTGCAGTCTGCCTTCTCTAAAGAAGACACAGGTACAGCACATGCTGGAAACATCACTATAGGAAATTAAGAGGTTTCTCCATGTAAAAGTTGGGGGAGGGAGCTCTGGGGACCAATGCCTGATCTCTGCCTGACACTAGCACAGCTGTGACAGTGGGACACACTGAAGCAACCAGTCTCCAGCGCAGAGGAGAGAGCCTAAAGCATTCTTTGCCCTCTGACAAATGTGGGTCTGATGATTCAGTGTGCTTCCATCAGACCTGCATAGCAGGCAGAAGCAGGCTCTGATAACGCTAGCAGGAACATTTCCAGGAAAGAAAGGTCAGAAAATTGCTTCTTCAGTAGACAGAAGGAATATGGTGATGACTGAGCTGAACCCACTTCTTACCTCATGAAGGCAAGTGTACTGAATATGATATGGAGCCACCTTCTCCTCGCCTTTGATCTCCACACTGATTTGCAGGCGAATAGCCCCAGATACTGCAGACTTATCTGTTCGCTTCTCTAAAGGGAAAAATCATCAGCAATTATACACACTTTTCATGTTCAGAGCAGAAGCCATCTTGGGGTGACAACACTGCTGGAAACTTGGGCTGAGCTTGTGATCACAGTTTTCTGACTTTTTTTTTTTCTTTCTAAACACTGAATACTAAGTAGACATCAGCCAAACAACTGCAATAATACACTATCAATATGACAGATCTAGCTAGAACTGGATTACATGTATCATTACATATTCTAGAGACAAATCACCCTCCCTGACAGCAAATGTGCTACAGGGTCTTGAATTCAGTCACCTGAACTAAAGACTGATCCCTTATCTGAGAATAGGGCTGACCAATGTGGAATTTGCTCCTAAGCTCATGGGACCTGCTGGTTCTCCCTACCAAGATGATTTTTTACCTCCTAGGATTATTAATAGGTCTGCCAATTCAGCAACATCTGGTTACTTGCTGGTACTTTCTACAACATTCTATCTTAGTTACCAGGAAATGTCTCAAGAACTTCCCCAGCTCAGTGCAGTGCACTTGGAGGTCTTAGAGACGGATAAAATGCTCATGCCAGCACACAGGCTAGGACAGGTCATGGGATAGGAGATGCGTCTCCAGCACAGGTAGTATCTAACCCTGATGCAAGCATTCATCCCTTGTATTTTTAAATTCCTGACAGGGATACCCCATTACACTCTTGACACACTAACCTCCTCTTCATTTCAACTAGAACCAAAGCCTTGCAGCTGCTCCACAGCACCGTCACACCCTTAGAAATCACATGGGCTTTTTTCTTACGAACTGCACAGATTTACCCAAGTGCTCTCAGACGTTCCCAAAACTAACCTGTGACACCTTTTGTGCTAGTTTCAGCCTAGCTGGGATGTTTTGGTGAGAAGAATTAGATCATAGGCTGAGAAATGATAACAATGGTGTCTACTTTGCTCACAGCCTTGCTGAGATGTGTAAAGAAAGAAAGGCAAAACATTAGATAAAGTCACTTTGCTCTGCACTTCGTGCTGGGCTGTTCCCTTCTGCTTTGCCTGCTGGGGAGAGCTGAGGCTGCTGGCTGAACTCCATCTTGCTTTCTAACCTCACCCTCCATTTGCTTTGGCTGATTTCACCTTTGCTTCTTAATCCTCTTGGCCGAACCTCCATTCTTCCTTGGGACTGGGGTAAGGTTGAGAGGGGTAGGGGAAAGGTGAGGGGTGGTTGAGAGCCCCTCCTGGGGACTCAGGTTTCTGGGAAGGCAGTTGTGTCTGTATTGCCTTTTTACCTTGTATATTTCTGTATATATCTGTATATACTGTAACTATCTGCTTGTAAATTGTGCCAGCTGTAAATATAAGCTTCATTCAAATTTCCAGAGCCGGCTGAGTCTAGTCTGGATGATTTCTAAAGTGTGGGGGGCGGGGGACACCCAAACCATCACACCTTTTCAAACCCAAAGCCCTGCTCACCAAGATTGTACCACACATCCATTTCTCCACTCAGGGTGCGGACTTCAATGATTGTCTGCCCCAGGAAATCATCTGACTCGCGCTTCAGCCTCTGCTTGACACGAGACTTGATGTCATCATCTTCATCCCACACTCGCACTTTGATCCGGTCAGAAGAGTTATGGCACTCACTGCGAACAAGACAGACGTCATTTTAAAGAACACGTAATGTAACCAACACTTCTATGCTACCTGCTTCACATTCTTTTCGACCCAGCTGTTCAAAACTGAGAGGTGCATCACCACGATGTTAACAAATGCCTTCTTATTTAAAAGTGAAGCATCCAAGGGGAACTGCACAGGTGTTTGGCGCACTCTAAACAAACGCTCCTGTGACATGTTACAGACTGCGCTTCAGAGGCATGCTGAAGGAGTGATCGCAACCACCAGCCTCAGACTTTCTAAGAGGCTGCAACTCTCCTGCTCTTCCTTACTCTCAGCAGAAGTTCCTGTCACTTGGGGATTCTTTTCATTGTTCTTGCTTTTGCTGTGATGCCCATGAAAGCCTGGTGATAAGCAGGCTGGTAAATTTGGCAGGCACATATGAAAACTAACCATGACCATCTCATGCTTTCTGACAGCTCTCCCCATCAATGACCAGCTGTTACAAGCTACTTGTGTAAACATATGGGCAGCATATAGGAAACCATGGTCAAGAGTTGTAACAAACACTCTTCATGCTGTTCTCTAATAAAAGGTAACTCAGGTGGAGATAGTTCTCTTACTCAGAGGTGTTGTGGGGCACTCCATAGAATCATAGAATCAACCAGGTTGGAAGAGACTTCCAAGATCATCCAGTCCAACCTAGCACCCAGCCCTATCCAGTCAACTAGACCATGACACTAAGTGCCTCATCCAGGCTTTTCTTGAACACCTCCAGGGACGGTGACTCCACCACCTCCCTGGGCAGCCCATTCCAATGCCAATCACTCTCTCTGCCAACAACTTCCTCCTAACATCCAGCCTATACTTCCCCTGGCACAACTTGAGACTTATGTCCCCTTGTTCTATTGCTAGTTGCCTGGGAGGCGAGACCAACCCCCACCTGGCTACAACCTCCAAATCCTTTCTTCCTCCCGCTCTGTCTCTGGAGGTTTGAATGAGGGAAGAAGAAGTGAAACTGTTTCACCATCCCCCTTGTGGGCTTGAAGGGGGAACAGCAAAAGGTGTCCCTTCCACGTGTGTACTGACTTGTGGGAAAGCCCACGCTGGAATCGGCTGGCGATTGGCTAAGTTCTTTGCACCCAGTGTATATATATGGCAACAGACACAATGTCCAGGAAGCTTATAGAGTGAGACAAAAAGCACTCAGCTCTTGCTGTCACACCGCTCTGTGCAGTTCTGCTCTAGTCCTGCTCTTGCACAGTTTGTGCTGCTCCCCCATAAGTCTGCAAGTTTGGCAAGACCTTAGGTCCAGTAAAGAGAGAGCTGCCAGTGGCACCTGGACCTGGCTTCTCTCGAGCCACTGTATCCTGGCTTCCTGCTTGCTGCCCCGAGCTGGGAAACATGACAGCAGTTTGGCTTTCTTCTCTGCACTGCTAAGACAGTGCCTCTCCACAATCTTTGCCTTGTGAAAGCTGTGTCTACAGACACTTTGGAGGGTTTTACTCGCATCAGACTTAATGCTTCATGGATATAGCCTGCTGTGTTAGAGGCTGATGCAGAGAAATTCAGCACGGGTCATCTCTAAAGTCCTACTTCACCTCCCTGAGTAAAATCTGTTGTTCCCTAGGTTCTCTGCTCAGCCTGATTTTTTAAGTGGGGTAAAACTGTCTTGTAGCTTAGCCTTTTCCATTTTCTGACTTTCCTAAGTTACCAAACTTGCCCATAAGCATCCTTGTGAAGATTCCCCAACTGAATTAGAATCTGTGAATAAAATGTGAATAGTTCTGTATATAGTTTGGAGGGGGGGGAGATTTTCAGGAAAATAACAATAATTCTATTTTCATAATTCCTGCCTCAGCCAATTAATGCCAAATCAAATCATAAGGCAGTCACAAAGATGTGAGCAAGCAATGTGCTCTGGTGGCCAAGAAAGCAAATGCCATTATAGGGTGTATTAGAAGGGCTGTGGCTAGTAGGTTGGGAGAGGTTCTCCTCTGCCTCTGCCTTGGAGAGGCAGCATCTGGAGTACTGTGTCCAGTTCTGGGCCTCTCAGTTCAAGGAGAACAGGAAACTGCTTGGAAGAGTCCAGTGCAGACTGGAATGCAAAAATGATTAAGGGAGTGGAACATCTGTCTTATGAGGACAGACTGAGGGATCTGGGGCTCTACAGCTTGGAGGACACCAAGAGATTACTTCATTCATGTTTATACATATGTAAAGGTGAGTGACAAGAGGATGGAGCCAGGCTCTACTTGGTGATGCCCAATGACAGGACAAGGGGCAATGGGTGGAAGCTGAGGCATAGGAAGTTCCACGGAAACATGAGGAGTAATTTTTTCACTGTGGGGGTGAGAGAACACTGGCACAGGTTGCCCAGGAGGGTTGTGGAGTCTCCCTCTCTGGAGATACTCAAGACCGCCTGGATGCATTCCTGTGTGATCTGGTATAGGTGGTCCTGTTCTGCAGGGGGGGTGGACTGGATGAGCTTTCAAGGCCTCATCCAGCCCGTAAACTTCTGTGATTCCATGTGATTCTGTGTGAAGTAGTGCATTATCACATAATCCATTACAATCAGAGAATAGGAACACTGCCTGTGTCTGGGAAGAAAGAGTGACATAAAGTAATTACAAAGTTGATTCTTAATTACTAGAATTGATTCTGTGTGTTATTCACAGCTCAGGATGACACTTTGTGCTCTGGACAGTTTACTGAATCGGCACTCTCCAGCTTAAAGCAAAGGCAGAATTTGCATCCTTCCCCTCTTTTTAGGTGTTCAGATACCTTTTGTAGATTCAAATAGTCTGATGAGTATCAGAAGAGGGTAGAAGAACGTTGATATTATAAAAGCTCTGCCCATTTACAGGGCATGCAATACAATAAAGCAATCTGAATGCTCATATGAGACCATGACATGGGTGATTACTCACCATAACCACTATAAATGTCTGCCCTCAAGGATATAAAACCTATGAAAATAGGCAACTTCTGCTGAAGGCCTGTTTTCCAGCCTTTTTAACATTAACATGCTGCATCTGTTGCTAAGCAACGGGGAGAAGGAAGAAATGGGTCAGAAGAAATCTGCTAAGCCCAGTTGGTAAGATGTGGCAGTGACTGGTATTTGCAAGCTCACTACCAAAAACATCACTTGGGCTCCTATTGCCACTGTTGTGATTCAGGGCTGCTTAAAAGACATCCATGCTGCTCCTACTGATTTTCCCAGTACAAAGTAATAGCTGGAAATTACACAAAGAACCTCAGAGTCAATTCCATGCAGTTCTGATCACAGACACAGAGCACCAGGGCTCGTGCCTTTGCCATGCTATCAAAGATGCATTTAGAGTTCAGAAAAAAATAAAGTTCGGTGTTTCTCTCCCACCTTTATTCTCCCTTTCCTACTCCTCTACTTCAAGGATATCCATTAACAATATCATGCACCAAGCACTCACAAGCAGGGAAATTTTGGACTATTACAATTTGATGTTCTCGAATTTATCTGAGTACATTGCTAAATCTGCCAGCAGCATAGCATGAAGACGTAAAAGAGATCCTCTGCTCCTGACATGGTGTGCCTCCAAGCAGCATTGCAGAGGCTCAGTGTTCAGAAGTTCATGTGTACCTAAACACACAGGTTGGCATACAAAGCACCAGCAAGATCGTCCTGGACTTTTTCAGACCTCAACTTCTGGCACATTAGTTCTTTGTTAGAATTTCTTTGCTAGAATCATTTCGATACTTTGCCACCAACAGCCAGTAACTTGCTTCTTCCTTTAGGTAAACATTCACTGTTTAGATCTAAATCTACCTTAGGTAGTCCCACAAGCATCATTCCATGCTCCTGGAGTGGGTGGCTATCATCCTTCATTCAACTATAGTAGTGTATCTCACTGCTAAGTGCTACATAAAACTTCCCAGTAGCATTTACAGTAGCTACTGAAACTTCTGTATTACCATAACTCTCTCAGTTGTTTTCAAGAGACTGTTCAATCTATGTTCCTTATGTTTCTGCCACACCACAGAATGAACCTTATTGTTCTCTCACAGCAGCTGAAATCCTTGGGCTGGTGGCTTACCCATAAAACATCACCAAAGTCTGTAGAAGCTACAGTACCTTGCCTTGAGCGAAGCAAAACAGCTCACGTTCCAGAGCGCACCCCAAAATAGAACCACGAACCCTGGAGGACCTGGGCTTATTGACTGCTAACAGGCTGTCCAACTAACAAAAAATAGCCTCCAATTTGTGACAGCACCACAACTCCAGAAGACTGTGCCTAACAAACTCTGCTGCTAAGACTTGTCCCCACCACTAATGTAAGCACTGGAACATTTCTCAAGATGCCTGCCCCACTTCTTGCTACATTTGGGTGAAGTTTGATTTCACTGTGTGCACGCATACGTCCACCCAGTCTCCCACAGCTGAACTCCCACAGCTTTCCCAAGAGGATGCAGGAACACTCTGAGCCTTACTGCAAGGAAAAAAAACTACCAAATGCTTTCAATCCCATTTCAGAACCCAAGAGAATGGAAAATAGCTTCCCTTTGTACGGAAATGGTCTCCTTTTTCTATATCCATATTGTCCTGACATTTACAGTAGTGCCACTTGTATAAAGAATATACTTTTACACTTCAAACTACCAAATAAAGCAGCATCTTGGAGGAACAGCACAACCGTTGAAGAAAAAAATAGGATAAAATTAGTAATTTTTCTTTTTTTCCCAGGATTTCTTTCTGCCCAAAGCCAGTGGCTTCAGAAGCAGTGAAAGCTGCTGAGCTGGGTTCTACTGGCTTCCCCTCTACCTCACTCTTTATCTCCATCTCTTCTGCCACATTACTTTTTGGCTTTACCCAAATCCAAACCTCCAGTTCCCACCATGTGTTCCCTGGACTGTCAATTCTCTGGCTTCTTCCCATGCCCCACTAGCAACTCAGCTGAAGGGGAAAGCTGTAGTTAATCCTGGTCTGCACACACAGTGTTGTGTCCACAGACACACACTAATCAGTATATTGGTGTCAATTTATGCTATGAGTGTCATGGAGGGCCCACAGGCCTGAAAACAGACTTGCACAGAATCATAGAATGATCATAGAATGGTTTAGGTTGGAAGGGACCTCAAGGATCATCCAGCTCCAACCCCCTGCCATAGGCAGGGACACCTCCCACTAGAGCAGGCTGCTCAAGGCCTCATCCAGCCTGGCCTTAAACACCTCCAGGGAGGAAGCATCCACAACCTCCCTGGGCAACCTGTGCCAGTGTCTTACCACCCTCACTGTAAAGAACTTCCTCCTAACATCCAGCCTAAACCTCCCCTCCTCCAGCTTAAACCCATTCCCCCTCGTCCTGGCATTACTAGAACGCGTAAATAGTCCCTCCCCAGCTTTCCTGTAGGCTCCCTTCAGATACTGGAAAGCCACTCTAAGGTCTCCTCGAAGCCTTCTCTTCTCCAGGCTG
>WAAF01009383.1:11721-67709 GCA_013400475.1 Tricholaema leucomelas | reverse complement strand
GCAGAACCCTGCACTTGGCCTTGTTAAATCTCATCCCATTGGCCTCTGCCCACCCATCCAGCCTGTCCAGGTCCCTCTGCAGGGCTCTCCTACCTTCCAACAGATCAACACCTGCTCCTAGCTTGGTGTCATCTGCAAACTCACTGATGCTGGACTCAATCCCCTCATTCAGATCATCAGTAAAGACGTTGAACAGGACTGGGCCCAGCACTGATCCCTGGGGAACACCACTGGTGACAGCTGCCAACTGGATGTGGCACCATTCACCACAACTCTCTGGGCTCGGCCTTCCAGCCAGTTCCTGACCCAGCACAGAGTGAATCTGTCCAAGTCATGAGCTGCCTGTGTAGCCAGGAGCTTGTTGTGGCAGGCAGTGTCAAAGGCTTTGCTGAAGTCCAGGTAGACTACATCCACAGCCTGCCCCACACTTCCATAGGTCTTCAAACTTCAAAAAATTCTCTACAATAACACATTTTCTAAAGCTAAGGATGTCAGTTTAGAAAGAGGTAACAGTTAGAAAGAAACAGGACCTGCAAATCACTTGCCTTGACAACATAAATACGTTCCAAGGGCTGGTCATCAACTTAAGCACATACCTACAGCGACACAGGCTAAAGACCTTAATAGCACTTACAACAGAAAACCCAGGGCAGTTTTAATCCTGCCTTTCTAAAATACAGTTCTAATTCTGGACTTCTGAATTGGGTCAAGGCTACCACAATATTTTTTTTGGTGAAAATACATAGAAAAAGGAACAAAGTCGTATTTAACGAGAGGTATTTAGGTTGATTCTTTTCCCTCCATCACTGTAAACAAGAACAAACTATTTAAAATAGGCTACTGCAGCCTTAGAATTTTGAAAACTTGTTCAAGCTGCTTTTATTAGACCTCACTGAGCCTGTAGGAAGAACTGCATCACTCAGCTGCACATAGTTTGCTTCATTTCATGATATGGATTACAATAACGCAACTACAATTATGAAGACTGATGCATAACAGATTTCTGGATCAATATCCAACCTTTCAAAAGGCACTGGAATCGTGATCACATGAAAGACACTGGGCAGTTAACAAAAAACAGCTAGAAGAAAGCCTGTCCACCAAGCCAAACACAAAAGGAACACCAACTGCTGACACACATATTAGCTAGTAACTCGCCTGTGCTAGTTTGAAGCTAGGTAGAATGTTTTGGTGAGAAGAACTAGATTACAGGCTGTGAAAGGAAAACAGTGGTGATGTCTACTTCCCTCATAGGCTTGCTGAGATGTATAAGAACAAAAAGAAAAACATAGATAATCACTCCACTCAGCACTTTTCTCACTTGGGCTGCTGCTGGGGAACTGGGTGGGCTGCGTCTTACCCTCTAACCTCACCCTCCATTCTGGACTAATCCACTTTGCTTCCTAACCCCTTGGCCGAGCCTCCATTCTTCCTTGGGACTGGGGTAAGGTTGAGAGGGATAGGGGGAAGGCGAAGGGGTGGTTGGGAGCCCCTCCTGGGGACAGGTTTCTGGGAGGGGAGTTGTGTTTCTGTATTACCTTTTTCCCTTGTATATTTCTGTATATAACTGTACAGACTGTAAATATCTGCTTGTAAATTGTGCCAGCTGTAAATATAAGCTTCATTCAAATTTCCAGAGCTGGCTGAGTCTAGTCTGGGTGATTTCTAAAGTGTGGCGGGGGTGGGGAACATCCAAACCATCACATTGCCTGACCTCACTCTTCTCACAGATATTGAGCATGTTGAAATGTTTAAGCATTTTGAACACCAAATTTCTTGTATATCTAGAGCAAGGTAGACTTTTAGAATCCACCAGTGCACCCTCCTCAAGTTGTGCCAGGAGAGCTGTAGCCTGGATGTTAGGAGGAAGGTCTTGACAGAGAGTGATTGGCATTGGAATGGGCTGCCCAGGGAGGTGGTGGAGTCGCCATCCCTGGAGGTGCTCAAGAAAAGCATGGATGAGGCACTTAGTGCTATGGTCTCATTGACTGGCTAGGGCTGGGTGCTAGGTTGGACTGGATGATCTTGGAGGTCTCTTCCAACCTGGCTGATTCTATGATTCTCTCACTCTAACAAATTAACTCTGTTCTAAGAAACAAACATATACCCTCATACACACTTTTTAAATTTAACAATCACTTGTAAAAATTAGACTGCACCTTGAGTACTGTGTCCAGTTCTGGGCCCCCCAGTTTAAGAGAGACATTGAGATGCTTGAACGTGTCCAGAGAAGGGCAACAAGGCTNAGGAGGTTGCTCTCTTCTCTCAGGCGGCCAGCACCAGAACAAGAGGACACAGCCTCAGGCTGCGCCAGGGGAAGTTTAGGCTCGAGGTGAGGAGAAAGTTCTTCACTGAGAGAGTCATTGGACACTGGAATGGGCTGCCCAGGGAGGTGGTGGAGTCGCCATCCCTGGAGCTGTTCAAGGCAGGATTGGACGTGGCACTTGGTGCCATGGTCTAGCCTTGAGCTCTGTGTTAATGGGTTGGACTTGATGATCTGTGAGGTCTCTTCCAACCTTGGTGATACTGTGATACTGTGAAAAATATCTTGGCATATAATGGGTACTTTTTGCCTGCATATGTTGATTTAAATTTCCATTGGATTGAAAGGTAGAAAATTTCGAGTATTTTTAAGAGCTGTAAGATGACAAAGACCCATAAATAAAAGAAAGGAATATGGGTGTGTAGAAGACCAGTGGTGCATACACATCTAGATGATTCTCTCTTCATCTAGCATAAGGTGAGCTTTGACATCTACTAATGAAACAGCAGAGTGATTCCAGTACTGAATGCTCTCCTGACATCAACCTGGACACAGTGCTCATTTCCTTCACCTCCTCCTTCTACTCCAAGACAATTAAAGCAACCACCTAGACACAGCCAAGACAGAAAGTAGCATCAACTCTAATAACCCAACAGCACATTATCTGCTGAATCACAGACATGGCGATAAAATCTCAACAGCGACACTGTTAAAACCGCGACATTTATCACGCTGCACTATCTATCTTTAAACACCGTATTTGTTTGAGCTCCTAAAATTAGAAGGGAACACACTGCAAACACCATGGTAACTACTTGGCATGGTAAATCAAGGTCCTCAAGGCTCCCACACAGACTTATTGCTATTGTGACTAGGTTATCCAAATAGCACCTAAGCATACCTTCTACTTACCAAGCAGTAATGTTACCTTGGATTAAACTAAGAATAAAGCCAAGGGCTTACTCGCTCAAAATAGCACCAATGTTTTTCTGACATTAATGAGCAGCTCCAGACTACTTTAAAGATAATTTCATTTGTACTGTACGTTGTAAAGACAAAGATAGGCTGATACAAGCCTGATTTTGAAACACAAACATATTTCAGTCTGCAGAGAGAGCTCTCCCAAAGCAGTTTAGAAAAATCAGGCAAGTATAACTAGGAAAGAGGGAAGGCACCAAGGAAGAGCTTACAGGTTAAAGGAAATAAAGATGTTTAAGGTTGAAAGAGATAGTGCAGAACTTTCAAAGAAATGCCTGCTGCATTTCATGTCTCCGTTTTCATCTATCATTTGTTCAATGATAAACTGATGGTACTGCTTAATTACTTGGCAAGTGCAGATGCAGTACAATCTTCAGCCTTCTGAGAGCAGTTGACACAGAACCACTTCTTGCTTTCAATTCAGACATGGACACATTGCACTTCTTGAAAGCAGATGATCCCTTGTTACCGTCACATTTATTTTCCAGTGACAAACAACTGACTGTCTTTAATCTTTGTTATCAAATATCAATAGCAAATCACAGCAATAGGCCACAGGACACTTCCTTCATCTGCTATTCAAACTTTACAAATTTTGAAAGTATGCCTATTGCTTAGGAAAAAGTTGCTGAGTTGAAGATCTTCCTTTCTCTTTAGCTCTGACAATGAAAGTGCTCAGAGAGCAGACAACTTATATATATATATAAGTACGGCAGATGAGATGAATACCTGTGCAGATGAGTACCTGTGCACTACTTACACTGCTGAGAACATCAACTCTCCAGGTGCATGCATGCCATCATACACTACAGGTGGTGAGAGAATGCACAGTGACAGAGAAGACACAGTTGCCGAAACACAGATTGTACAAACAGGCGAAATAGGTCTGAGAGTCATTGCATGAGCACTTACAAGTAAAACTTCTCTTCCCATACAGGGTTCAGATTCCCAAAAATTGTTTTTGTCCTCTTCTTTGTTTTACCCACTTGAACAGTTACATATGGATCACTGGAACCAGTCTTGTCTTTGGCCTGAAGTCCTTGAGCACACACCACTGGGAGGAAAAGAGAAGAGCAGTCATAACCATGCAGCAGTACAGAGTGTCCACACAGCATATGAAGCACCAGTTTAGACCAGCCAGAGAAACAGGAGTATCACTTTTTTTCTAATGAGCTTCAGCTCACGGTACGCTACAGTGCCTGGGGCAGGAGTATTTCCACATGCTACCATGTACCTGAACAGAAAGAGACACAGATCAGAGAAAGCTTTCCTCTCAATTCTCTCCAGCTTCACACTAACGCTCTCTTTACTTTAGGCTCCCAAGCAAAGCTAAAAGACTTCATGCTTCCCTCACTCACCTGTGATTGTGATCTTTGCTGACCATTTTGAGGTGCCATCGAGGACACTCTGCTTCACTGTCTTCATCTGCTGGGCATGTGTCATTTTACTCTCACAAAACACATCTCTGATCAAGTCAAAGATTTCTGGCTTGTTCCGCTCTCGGATTTTCATGCGATCCTTCATTGCCATGATGAAATTCTGGGTTCGGTCTTCTGCTCCATGCTTTGAGCTCTTCTCTGCTGCTCCTGTGCATCAGAAAGTATACACAGTGCTTATCAGAAACAGACAAACACAAAGACCAGTTTCACTAAATCTGGACAGCAGGATAAACCCCATGAGTTACCCACCACATGATGACTCTTGCTATTGATTTTTACAGTCAGACATCCTCCCCTCCTTTCAACATACACAAAAGAGAGATCACCCAGAGTTGGGAGGGAATAATAAAGGACAGTGCACAGATTCCTCTAGAACCTGTCACCATGTTACCCTCTTGATGACAGCCCTGCATTTAACCCTTGCAGCTAAGAAAGACCCAGAAATTAGATTTCTCTCCTTAAGATCAGACATCAGCATCTCCCTCCTCTCATCACCTTGCTTTGAATAAATAAATACCTGCCTGGCATAGGACATAAAACTTGCATCACAAATTGTATCTATGAGCTTGCCTTAATGCTACGCAGCACTGAGACCTCAGTGCCACAGAAAAGCAGAAGTTCAGAGGAGCCCACACAGTCAGTGTTTCCTGATGGTGTGTGTTTCAGGATTCCCCATTCAGCACAGTCACTGCACAGTTTATGTTCCATTCTGCCTGGAATCACCTTGCTTGCATCAGGCAGCAAATTGAAGACATCTGGTGCCCCTCTGATCCCACTATTATATCAGTGTGTAAGGAATCACACAGATTCACAGAAACTTTCTAGTTGGAAAAGACCCTCAAGATCACCAAGTCTAAGCCTACTCTACAAAGTTGACCCTTGAACCATATCCTCAAGCACCACATCCAAACTTTTAAACACATCCAGGGTTGGTGACTCAACCACCTCCCTGGGAAGCCTATTTCAATGCCTGGCCACTCTCACTGGGGAAAAAATGTTACCTAATGTCCAGTCTAAACCAGCCCAGTTGCAGCTTAAGTCCTTTCTCTCTTGTTCTATCACTAGTTACCTGTAAGAAGAGACCAACAGCAGCTTCTCCACTACTATCCTTTCAGGTAACTGCATACATCTACGAGGTCTCCTCTCTGCCTTCTCTTTTCCAAACTAACCATCCCCAGCTCCCTCAGTAGCTCCTCATAAGATTTACTCTCCAGGCCCTTCCCCAGCTTCATTGCCTTCCTCTGCACTTGCTCCAGCACCTCCACATCCCTCTTTTAACGAGGTGCCCAAATCTGAACACAACACCTGAGGTGTGGCCACACCAGAGCCGAGTACAAGGGGACAATCATCTCTCTATGCTTGCTGGACAGAGCATTTCTAATGCAAGCTAGGATGCCATAAGCCTTCTCTGCCACCTGGGCACACTGCTTGCTCATATCAAGTTGTTTGTCTACTGCAACCCCCAGGTCTCTTTCTGACAGGCAGCTTTCCAGTCACACTCCTCGAAGCCTGTAGCTTTGCTTGGGGTTGTTATGGCCCAAGTGCAGGACCTGGCATTTGGCCTTATGGAATCTCATGCCATTGACATTGGCCCATTAATCCACTCAATCCAAGCCCCTCTGTAGAGCCTCCCTACCCTTGGTATCCTTGTTCAGATCAACACTGTCACCCAACTTGGTGTCATCTGCAAACTCACTGATGACACACTCTATGTCTTCATCAAGGTCATCAATAAAGATGTTAAACAGGAGTGTTAGGAGACCACTCAATCTATTTGTAGAATCATATAGGTATCGTCACTACAACAAGTACTTATAGAGTAGCAAATTCAGTAGCTAAACACTTAGGCCATCATAAGCATGGGGCAGCTGGAAACAGAGCCAGGCATAGGGTCTGCACTATACTGTATCCAGAAAAGGACAGGCCTCTTCGGTCACTTACACACCTCTCACAAAATTTTTAAGTTCATGTAGTTATAAAAGGGCTCCCAGGCTGAAGATGAGCCAGCAGTGTGCCCAGGTGGCCAAGAGGGCCAATGGCATCCTGGCCTGCATCAAGAACAGTGTGGCCAGTAAGATGAGGGAGGTTCTTCTTCCCCTGTACTCAACACTGGTCAGGCCACACCTTGACTCCTGTGTCCAGTTCTGGGCTCCTCAATTCAAGAGAGATGTTGAGGTGCTGGAATGTGTCCAGAGAAGGGCGACAAAGCTGGNCCCGGGGAAGTATAGGCTGGATGTTAGGAGGAAGTTGTTGGCAGAGAGAGTGATTGGCATTGGAATGGGCTGCCCAGGGAGGTGGTGGAGTCACCATCCCTGGGGGTGTTCAGGAAGAGCCTGGATGAGGCACTCAGTGCCATGGTCTAGTTGACTGGCTAGGGCTGGGTGCTAGGTTGGACTGGATGATCTTGGAGGTCTCTTCCAACCTGGTTGATTCTATTCTATTCTACTCCCTATTCAACTTCAAGAATCATGTCTGATGTCAAAATTCAACTTCTGACTGATGTGTCAGTTGAGGCATGCACTAACACAAGCACTGACAGGGCAGACAAACCCAAGAGTGAACAGAGGAGCCCAAGACTGTACGGAGTTTCTCTATATGCTGTTGTCTGCAGCAATTGCAAATTATGACTTTAAATTAGATCAAGTCCTGTGTAGACATTGCATCATAATATTTCTGTTTAATTGGGTTTTGTTTGTGTTCCTTCTCTGGGATAGTTTAAAGTATGCTTTGTTCTAGGGAAAAAAAATAATCTTCATCCAGGTGTTCACCAAATATTACATTACCTTAAAAATATGTATTAAAGCAGGTGCAAGTGCTGCAAAGGGAGCCATCAACCACAGAGACACATAAAACTTGTCTTTTTCTGGAAGAAGTGGGGAATTAGAATAGAATAGAATCAACCAGATTGGAAGAGACCTCCAAGATCATCCAGTACAACCTAGCACCCAGCCCTATCCAGTCAACCAGACCATGGCACTAAGTGCCTCACCCAGTCTTTTCCTGAACACCCCCAGGGACGGTGACTCCACCACCTCCCTGGGCAGCCCATTCCAATGCCAATCACTCTCTCTGCCAACAACTTCCTCCTAACATCCAGCCTATACTTCCCCTGGCACAGCTTGAGACTGTGTCCCCTTGTTCTGTTGCTGGTTGTCCAAGAGAAGAGACCAACCCCCACCTGGCTACAGCCTTCCTTCAGGTAGTTGTAGACAGCAATGAGGTCACCCCTGAGCCTCCTCTTCTCCAGGCTAAACAGCCTCTCCTCATAAGGTTTGAGTTCCAATAAACAGAATTGGTTCCAACAAACACAACTGGTTGGAGGCTGCCTAGGCTCCAGTGGCCACAAAATGATAATTACAATATCTGGGGCATCTTTAACATAAGGCATTCACAGTTTTGCCTGTTAAACAGTCTCTGCAGGTAATGACCAAACATGAATAAAGTTGTATGAACATACACACACACAAAAGGATGCTCAGCAGTACAACACAACTTGTAACCTTGTTAACGGGCTCAAAAGGGTATCCGGTGACTACTGCTGCCTGAAGACATAATTCTAGGGCCTTCAGTCAAACACCCTTCACTGTTACTAAATTCACTTCAGTACAGAAACAAAACTCAATTATAGCTTCCCCCGTCCCAACCAAACCCAAATCATAAAGAATAAAAAACATAGTTTGGGGCAAACTGTGGCAGCTGAAGTTTCAGGATTTGCTTAATGACACTGTACACCAAGGTATGCTGCCCAAGGCCTGGGTATAAAACAAGCTGTAACTTCACATTACATGATTATCTTTTAATTTTACTTGCCAGAGGGCTTGATGTTCAGTATTTTACTTAGCACAACAACAAAAACTGTATCTCTCCCAGAGCTTCCTATGGTTGGTTTAAGATGAAATTAAATTAAAATAGTGGAATTAGTAACATGGTCACAGAATCAAACAGATTGGAAAAGACCTTTGAGATCATTGAGTCCAATCTATCACCTAACACCTCCTAATTAACTAAACCATGGCACCAAGTGCCACATTCAGTCACCTTTTAAAGACCTCCAGCAACAGTGTCTCCACCACCTCCCTGGGCAGCCCAATCGCTCTTTCTGGGAAGAACTTCCTCCTAACATCCAGGCCAAACCTGCTGTGCTAGTTCGAAGCTAGCTAGAATGTTTTGGTGAGAAGAACTAGATTACAGGCTGTGGAAGGAAAACAAGGGTGATGTCTACTTCCCTCATAGGCTTGCTGAGATGTTTAAAAACAAAAAGCAAAACATAGATAACACTCTCGGCACTTCTGCTGCTGGCTGAGCTGCATCTCTAACCTCACTCTCCATTTCTTTTCTAATCCACTTTGCTTCCTAACCCCCTGGCCAAAGCTCCATTCTTCCTTGGGACTGGGTAAGGTTGAGAGGGGTAGGGGGAAGGTGAAGGGGTGGTTGAGAGCCCCTCCTGGGGACTCAGGTTTCTGGGCGGGGAGTTGTGTTTCTGTATTACCTTTTTTCACCTTGTATATTTCTGTATATAACTGTATGTACTGTAAATATCTGCTTGTATATTGTGCTAGCTGTAAATAATAAGCTTCATTCAATTTCCAGAGCTGGCTAAGTCTAGTCTGGGTGATTTCCAAAGCGTGGAGGGGCAGGGAACACCCAAACCATCACACCTGCCCTGGTGCAGTTTGAGGCTGTGTCCTCTTGTTCTGTCACTGAGTGCCGGGGAGAAGAGACCAACTCCCACTTAGCTACAATCTCCTTTCAGGTAGTTGTAGAGAGCAATAAGGTCTCCCTCGAGCCTTCTCTTCTCTGGGCTGAACAACTCCAGCTCCCTCAGCCCCTCCTTGCAAGGCTGTGCTCCAGCCTCTCACCCTATCTACTTACTGGTGGTGAACCCTAGTACCCCCCGAACTGATGTCTTATACCACATAATCATCCAGCGGTAGATCCAACATTTATTAAAGGAATATGAACCCAATGTGATACCAAGGGCTATACTTTGAACCTCAGATAGAAGTGCTATTCATGTTTAATACAACTAGGTCTTCTGGTGATGGAGGTGGACTCTATACAGAGCTCTGTGCAGAGCTGCAGAAAATTATCGTGAAATGAGGAAAGTCCAGCCCAAACAGCCTTTCCTAGGTGGAATCCTGACATCCTTCATGACCTAACAGAACCAATCCTGCTCTTGATCTTTCTGACTTTAAGGAAATTAAGATGTAAATTCAAACTTAAAGGTTTGTATGACTGGAGTACTCCTTTTCAGAGCTGTTTTCAAAATAAATTACTAACCAGGTGGCTTGCAAATATACAGGCTTCACTGTCCACCACAGATGGGACCAAGCATTATCACAGTGCTAGGGCGGCATGGTCTGCATCATTGCCTCAACAAAAGCACTCCAGGAGCATCAAGTGATGCTTTAAAATGCAAACATGGAGGAATTCTAGTTCAAGACACATTTAACAACGCCCACCATCTTCAGAGACCCTATACAGTGCCTTTAACCTTCTGCAAGCAGCAATCTAAGGCAACCTGGGGTGCAGGATGCGCAAGCCATATGATGTAGACCTGTACAAAGCCCTCTCTTCTGTCACCTCTAAGGCTTGTCTCTGGGTCCTAACTTTTAAAGGAAATCCCCCAACTTCCATCCACACTGCTTCCCCAGTTTGTCCAAATAATCTACCCATCTTTGTAAAGCTCCATTAATCCATCCCCAGGAAAGGGGTGTCCCTCTCTGCAGAGGCAGCAAAAGCCAGATCGGGGAGACACTTTATTTATCAACACAGAGTAATAAAGAACAGACAAAACTTTTGTATCAACAACCATTTTTTTTTCTTAATGTTAGCATCTGGTTGTTGGTACAAAACCATCAGAGTCTCCAAAACAGCCACTGGGGGCCTAATTATTGATTATATACATGATATAAAGCCAAAGCACATTACTACACTGAAGGGCAGAAGGGGCTTATCCTGCTGTTGGATTGCATTTATTCAATTGTAAAATAAGGAGCTTGACCAGTGGATCAGCTTTTCAAATAGAATCATAGAATTCTATTTAAAAGACAGTCCTGCAAATGGCAACAGAAAGGCACAGGAATATCTAAGCTCTATGTACATTATCATACAAGTAGTGTTGAACTTTCCTTCTCTCTTCCTCTCCAGAACTGACTGATGAGTCAATTTATGACTGGAAACAGAAAGCAAATATGCCTATACTGGGAATTGTATTGATACAGCTATTAGCAAAGCACCAGAGCTGTTATTCTATGCTTTAATAGGAAAAAGTCAAGAAAGCAACACTGGCAGGGTAGAAGGCAGCTGTTCAGTAGGCGGATAATGCTTAGAGATTATATACTGCTGAAACTTAAAATAGGTATTCAAGTTTCAAACAGAGGTATCCTTCCTCCTTCTGTGCAAGTGTTTTCCTATATAGGACTCTGGGTGCAAACAAGTGCTCAACCATTATTCAGCCCAGGAGCCAAGATGATTTTACCACAAGTGACTTAACTGGTCTCGCTGGGTTGGTCTCTAGTTTGCAGTCTCTGAATTCAGAGCGCAACACGCACAAGCTTCTCACCCAAAAAGTAACAAACACCTGAATTCAGTCTCTGAGTCCAAAAACATCAAACAACTTCAGAGGTGAACTAAGACCTGAGAAGCCAAAACAGTACAAAAAGCAGGGCATTCAGGAACAGACCTGATAGCTCATGTGAAGCTCAACAAGGTTTGTTGCCCCAGCACACCATAAAGAAGCACTAATGAAGACGTATGGATAATCACATTCAACACAGATTTCGTGTGCAACAGCAGTTCAAAGCTGGAGATGTCATTTCCTTGTTGTCAAGATCTCCAGAGGACTGGATTTTCTTATCCCAGGACATTTTCTTTTTTCTGGCTTAAACGTAATCTACTGAAGACTGGATTAGCATCACCACCAGAAACAAACAAAAACCCAAACAACAACAACACCCCACAAACCAATGAACAAAATCAACCACACAGAACCAACTAACCAACAAAAATAAAAACACCCAAACCAAGACACAGTTGCAGAAGTGGATCATTATAGGTTTCCAAACGCTAGTCCAGAACCATACAAGCCCCTTTCACTAGGGTCTTGTTAGCACTGCATATTCCATCCTCTTTATAACCCTGCTTACTTTGCATCTGTTCCTTGGTATCCTGCACATCCAGTCTTAATGATCTCAGAGGTCTTTTGAAGCCTCAATGATTCTGTGATCTTGTATAGAATGCTCAGGATAAAAGATAAAAGCTCTCTTCCTCTAAAAGCTTTGCATGCTACAGGGATTTTAAAGGACACTCCTCCACCATTTTCAGCTGAGTAAGAAAGCAAGTGTACCTGTGCAGCACAGATTTCAAGTGATTCCAAAACCAGCAAAAGGCTAAAAAGACTATATTCCCTTGAGCAAGTATTTATGAGCTTATGACAAAAAGCCACCCCATCATTAGAGCAGAATAGAATAGAATAGAATCAACCAGGTTGGAAGAGACCTCCAAGATCATCCAGTCCAACCTAGCACCCAGCCCTATCCAGTCAACTAGACCATGGCACTAACTGCCTCAGCCAGGCTTTTCTTGAACACCTCCAGGGACGGTGCCTCCACCACCTCCCTGGGCAGCCCATTTCTTGTAAGTACCTGCAATAACTAAATATCCTCAGAGAAGTAACCTTTTGCCAACAGAGCTGCAGATGGCTGCAGGAGACATACCACAGCTGATTTCAGTTTACTGTACCTCAGATATTGTCAAATTTATGGAAAAGCCCTGCTACACCAGTCTAAAAATCAATTTTGCTTTAAATTGCAGTGAAGTATTGCTGAGTTTGAGTATTTTGTCACTGTCATCCCACACACTGTTGACTGTATCAGATACTCAGTTACTTAAATATATTGAGAGCAAAAAAAAGCCCCCTCAGAAGAAACAACCAGACTTAATTCTAAATGGGTTTGGAAAACAAGGTCTTTTTATTTCCCCCAGAGTGGCACTAGAAGTCTGAAGATGGATAAAAAGTACACTCTGATTCTAAGAAATGAAACCCCAAGTGACTAAAAACGTCAGGATGCAGGCGATGGGAGCTGTATTTGTGACCAGCCTGAAAATTCATTTTACTCCAACGCAACATCTTCTGGAAGACTTACACAGACTGAAGTCAAAATATATTCTAAGGCATCAAGGTATAATCAATAGAATTTTATCTGTTACTAGCCTGAAAATTAATTTTACTACAATGTAACATATTCTGAAAGCCTTAAATACATCAAAGTGAAGATATGTCCCAGCAACGTGTTTTTTATTAACTGACACCAACAATAAAGCTTGTTGGGAAGACACTGCAGTACATACAAAAGTTTAGTCTCAGATTTATTTGATCTATCACCAGTTTCTTGTCCTCCAAAGATGCTGCTTCTCATTTCTCAAGCACAGCCTATGTGGTTGAAATACACCTAAAATAATTCAATTTTTCCACTTTCTTCTGGCCAGTTGGGTTCCAGTTAGAAGACTTTTAGCATGGGCATTTTAGCATTTGCCATTGGAATGGGCTGCCCAGGGAGGTGGTGGAGTCACCGTCCCTGGAGGTGTTCAGGAGAAGACTGGATGAGGCACTTAGTGCCATGGTCTAATTGACTGGATAGGGCTGGGTGCTAGGTTGGACTGGATGATCTTGGAGGTCTCTTCCAACCTGGCTGATTCTATTCTACACAATAGGAATGCAAAGTGTTATAAAATGAGACATGTCAAAGCAAAGATCACAGTTGCCTGTAAAAACTTTTAAACAGATTTCTAGTGCTGAGGCTGTTAGTTTTTTCAGCCCTACTAGTTTTTTACTGGCCCTACTAACCTCTAGATCTCCCACAACTATCTCACCTCTGCCTTTTGTCTTTTAGCTTCACAATTGCCATCTTCAGTTTCATTTGCATCTTTCCTCCAGATAGTGAAACAAACCACACTCTCACTGGTTACCTTCCCCCAGAGACTCCTGGATTAGTCTCCTTATTTTCTCTGTTCTGATGCTGGGCAGCTTTCAAGTAACTCAGTAAGTAAAGATTTTGCTTGGATTTTACCTGTCTACATGCTTCTTAAGTTTTGAATCCAGTGCACTCTCAATTTTTCACCCTTTGTTTCTTTAATTCTGCATCTTGTGCTTACATTTTGAAAGGAAATGTAGAATTGACCAGGTTGGAAGAGACCTCCAAGATCATCCAGTCTAACCTAACACCCAGCCCTAGCCAGTCAACTAGACCATGGCACTGAGTGCTTCATCCAGGCTTTTCTTGAACACCTCCAGGAACAGTGACTCCACCACCTCCCTGGGCAGCCCATTCCAATGCCAATCACTCTCTCTGGCAACAACTTCCTCCTAACTTATACTATACTTCCTATATATATATATACAGCCTATNACCAGTGTTGAGTACAGGGGAAGAATAACCTCCCTCCTCCTACTGGCCACACTGTTCCTGATACAGGCCAGGATGCCATTGGCCCTCTTGGCCACCTGGGCACACTGCTGGCTCACCTCCAGCTACTATCCACCAGTACCCCCAGGTCCCTTTCTTCCTGGCTGCTCTCTAGCTACTCTGTCCCCAGCCTGTAGCACTGCTTGGGGTTGTTGTGACCAAACATTACTGCTGGTGCAAATTTGATTTCCCTCTGCTCTCCACATTGTTTTCCCCACACTAAAATATCATGATTCTATTGCAAGATTATAACACATCATGGACATGCATCTGAATCAAGCCTGGATGTGCGTATCAGTAGCTTTTCATCTTAAGTACTGAAAAACATCCATTAGCAGAGGGTTCTGGTGAATTCCACAGTTGTCCTCAGCCTAACTGAGCCTCTGCCATCAGGCTGCGTCAGAAAGCTGAGTTATAACTTAACTACATTCTCCTGAGCCAAATAAAAGACAGCAGCTCTTTGCTTAGTCACAAAAAAGTTTCACAAAAGCCAAGGTATCAATGATGCAACTGAATGCTCTATACTGTAAAGCTCACCTTGCAACCTTCAAGACACTGAGAAACACCACTAAACTACTGAGGAACAGAGATGTTTCACCATTAGCAGCTTTATCTAACAAATCATCCTTTGCAAACAGCTCCTGTCCTAATTATGACTGATCAAAACCCCACACAGATCAGGAAAAAAAAAACCCACACAACATCCATTTGGAATGGAACCATAACAAAACACAAGTGACCTACAATTCACTGTTATCCTTTGCTCAATCATCCAGCCTGGCTCTCCCAGACAACTAGAGCCTGAGGCAGACACAAGATTTGACTCTTCATATTCCTAAAAACACTGACATTGATTTGCATTCAATCTGTTTATACTTGACAAACTTCTTTGATTCCTTCGATTTAGTCCATCAAGCTGGAATGCCAAGAAAATCAAGAGTGAACAGAAACAGCTCCACCTTCCTACTCAAGATTTAACACATATGGCAGAAATTTCTATTCCATTTAGACTAAGATATTTTGCTCTTAAGCAGGAATGTAAATTTGAGACCAAATTAAGAAACTGTTTTACATGCAAATAGAAATAACTTGCCCAAGCTGGATGCCTAAATTAATCACAGTATCACAGTATCACCAAGGTTGGAAGAGACCTCATAGATCATCACGTCCAACACATTACCACAGAGCTCAAGGCTAGACCATGGCACCAAGTGCCACGTCCAATCCTGCCTTGAACAGCTCCAGGGACGGCGACTCCACCACCTCCCTGGGCAGCCCATTCCAGTAGCCAATGACTCTCTCAGTGAAGAACTTTCTCCTCACCTCAAGCCTAAATTTCCCCTGGCGCAGCCTGAGGCTGTGTCCTCTTGTTCTGGTGCTGGCTGCCTGAGAGAAGAGAGCAACCTCCTCCTGGCTACAACCACCCCTCAGGTAGTTGTAGACAGCAATAAGGTCTCCCCTGAGCCTCCTCTTCTCCAGGCTAAACAATCCCAGCTCCCTCAGCCTCTCCTCGTAGGGCTGTGCTCGAGGCCTCTCACCAGCCTCGTTGCCCTTCTCTGGACACGTTCAAGCATCTCAATGTCCCTCTTAAACTGGGGGGCCCAGAACTGGACACAGTACTCAAGGTGTGGTCTAACCAGTGCAGAGTACAGGGGCAGAATGACCTCCCTGCTCCTGCTGGCCACACCATTCCTGATGCAGGCCAGGATGCCATTGGCTCTCTTGGCCACCTGGGCACACTGCTGGCTCATGTTCAGGCGGGTATTGATCAGCACCCCCAGATCCTTTTCTGTTTGGCTCCCTTTGGAGCCCTTTCTGTTTCTCTTTTTTTTTTGTAGTGCCTTTTTTCCCCCTCTTGTAATAAAATTATTTTTAAACCTCTAAGTTTGTTGCAGAAGACAACAATAAAATAAACAAAAACTCTCATACACTCAAACTACACCTTCCTATCTGACCCATCACCTCTGCTGACACTGCTTCAGGTCTCTAAGGTGATTCAGCCGTAAGACTACTTTTAAAAGGACAAAATGCCCTTTCTAACATGCAGTTGGTACAGAGAATCTGTGCTGAGGGAAATTGTACATAATATACATGCTAAAACTAAAAAAGAAAAACCCAACAGACTATATAGATGTTAGTCAAGAATTAAACCTTATTTTAAAGCACATCAGGCACAGCTTTGCAAAGGTGTTGTTCTGAGTCAGCTGAGCTGTCTCTGTTCACAGGGTGATGGGGGTAGGTTTAGTTCAGCAGCACCTTTGAGCAAAATATACATTTGTTACAATAACTGGAGCTTCACTGACCAGTGAGGTGTCACCTAGACATTTTGGAAAGCTCTGTTCCCACCTTTGGAACAGTCACAGTTCACTGGCCACTACTCACTCTGTAAGCAGTCAGCATTGAGCAAGTCTTGGCACTTCTCATGGCACTTGACTCCACATTCACCGCAGCGCATTCCCTGCCGTGCAATGCCCCACAGCAGCCCCTCACATTCGTAGCAGTAGGTGGGAGTTGTGGCTGTCCACACTTCAAAGTTGTGTGGGGTTGTACAAGAGATGGGGTAAATTAAGGCTTGCAAGGTCTTCTTGTAGACATGAGATTTCTGAAAGGCAAGACCACACATAGACCAACATCTAGGAAGATGACTGAACCTAATTTTGCTGGTTAACACTTCATTTTTAAGGGAAAAGGCACAAACAGTGCAGTAAATCTACACACTGGTGGTGGACAAATTCATTAAACTTTCACAACCAGCAGCAGAGGACGCTCTTCCAAAAATGCTTTTCTAAGCATTAAAAAAAGTAGAGGATACAGAAGAAAAGAATGAAAGTTCGTGGATGAGGAATGTCTTGTGTAAAGCAAGTTCTACATGCAATTCCCCACGGTAGATATCATGGAAGGGTCATACTGACACATTATAAGCTATTTTTTACAGCTTTTCTTTCTTTAAACAAGAAACTTTACATGTATATTTTTAGACATATGTGAAGCTGTCTCTATCCCAAAGAGCCAAATTCCCTTAGTTTGCTTACTAAAAGTTAACAGGAGCCAAACAACCCTCCCACTTACCAGCTCTTCATCTTTGAGAGATGTTCTAGTGGCCATTGCTGAGGTAATTCCGGCTTTCCGGGACTGAACCAGTGACTAAGGTGAAAGAAAGTTTGTTATTTACCAACAATATTCAGATCATGATCAAAGATCCGACCAAGGGGACCCTGCCATGCCAGACACCAAAACAGCAAACATTTAAGCAGTTCTCTTAACTGATAATTCACAACTCAGAAGAGTCAAATGCATACTCTGAAATGTCTCTGACTTGTTTCCATCTGCCCAGTACCACTCGGGCTCTAGCAAACATTTTTTTCTCTCCTAAAAGCTGTCAATGAAACCTGGGTTTGCACATCCACTACTGTGCTCTGGCAGCAATGACAGTTTTGCTATTACCTAAGACTGTGACATGGCATTCACTCTTCTATATCTAACTTCACTTACATCCTAAAGGAGATTGTTTCATCAACTTCACAAAACACACAACATTGCCAAATGTGGCAGTGAAAGGGTTACAAAATAAACAAGGGAAAAAAAGGACAGAGTGGGCTGGGAGCACAGGTTTGAATGTGCTGGCTTATCACATTCATCGGCCATCACTGAACACAATGAACAGCATTATCCCCTCAACATTGCCTTTTCCACATCAGGTTAAGGCTATGTTCTGCAGCCTTGGACAGCACTGCCTTCGGGCAGTGTCTCTGCAGCACCCTGAACTGGCACACAAAGCCATTCCAGTTAAAGGCAAAGGAGGAAATTAAAGCTAGTAACACCTGCTCTGAAATCACCAAATACTATCAAAGACCTCCATTTATGCTTTGCTTTATAGCCTTTGAGGACACGCTGAAAAAGTTCATTACATCAGTGATGGAGCAGGACAGAGCGCAAGATACGCATGCACTGCGATACCGCAGGTTCATGGACGGAAAATAAGGCAAAGGAAGTTTTGTTTCAGGTGAAGGCTGGATGGATAGTCTTTAGTTACACTTACCATGGCCTGTGGAGAGAGAGAGAATGAAGGCGTACAAAGAAAGTAACACAAGTTAATGGCATTATCGCAAAGATTTAAGAGACAAGCAGTAAGTAAGGAGCATATGAAAGCTTCCCATGCATAAGCTGGTAAGAGAGAGTCGCATGCATCCTTCCACATGAACTACAGGATCTGGAAATTCTGGTCTTTCAGCTATTCAAGCATTTCTCCCAAGTATAAACCTACTACGTGTACTGAACACAGCCAGCAGAAAGCTATTTGCCCTGCAAACATCTTATTTCACCATATCACACGAGCATATGAAACTTGTCCTCGTTGCTTCCTTGGTTCTTGTGCTTCCTTGGTACAGAAGCCTACTGGCAATATTGCAAATGGCTTTAAAAATCCAAGCACATATGCTGGTATATTTACCCTCTGAAACTCTAGCTTTCTGGTAAGTTGCCAAACCTCACACGGATATTATAACTTTCCCTAAAGTATGTGACTTTGGGTGAGGGGGGGAGGGGTTGGAAACTATTTGAAAATAATGCCAGTCTAAATTTAATCAAATATTCTGTGTAGGTTAAAAAGGGAAAGAGAAACTGTTTGGGGCTCCTCAGTTCAGGAGGGACAGGGATCTAGTTGAAAGTCCAACAAAGGGCTATGAAGATGATTAAGGGACTGGAGCACTGCTCTTTGAGGAGAGGCTGAAGGACCTGGGGCTTTTTGGTCTGGTGAAGAGAAGACTTAGAGGAGATCTAATCAGTGTTTATAAATATCTGAGGGCTGGGGGTCAAGAGGGAGAGGACAAACTCTGATCAATTGTGTTCTGGGATAGGACAAGGGGCAATGAGTATAAACTACAGCATAGGAAGTTCCACCTCAACATGAGGAAGAATTTCTTTACTATAAGAGTCACAGAGCACTGGAACAGGCTACCCAGAGAGGTTGTGGATTCTCCTTCTCTGGAGTCATCCAAGACCCATCTGGATGTATTCCTGTGCGACCTGTACTAGATTCTACGGTCCTGGTCTGGGAGGGGGGTTGGACTGGATGACCTCTGGAGGTCTCTTCTAACCTCTAACACCCTGTGATCACAAAAAAAAAAAAAAGTCTTAATTCTGTCAAATGAAGGAAACTGTCTACAAAAACCACAGCAAACTCTTAAGGAGATTTTTCTAAGTACATCTCCTAACTCTTTAGTGTAAGAAATAATTTAACAAGGCAGGAAAATCTTCAGCTTCTTGAAGTGCCAATGAACGTCACCATACATCAAAAAACAAAAGCCACTTGCAATAATGGCTACATGCCAGAAGGAAAAACAAATCTCTTACCAGGTCACTGACAAGTGGAATTGGCTTTTTTTTGCGTAGATCAGGCATGCTATCAATGCCATAGAGACCACCTGCAGGCCTGGAAATTTGGGGGAGGGGTGGGGAGGTGGAAAGGGAAACACATAAATGTATTAATCTTACCAGCAGTACAAAATTGACCAAAGAATTTTGTCTTACAACATGAGTCTCCTTACTAACATAGTCAATGAGAGCAGGAAGAATCACTCCACTGCAAAAGCAACTTTAGAATGAACCAAAGGTGTTGACACACACACAAAAAACAAAGATTATGCTCTCATCCTCTCTTCTGAGGTCTGAGATAGCTTGGAGTAGGCTGGATGCATGCTTGCAGAGCACCCAGTGCTTCAGACTGGCTCCCAGCCAGCACAGTGGACGAAACCAGACTTATCCCCACAGTTTTTGTAGGGCAGACTTGGCAAAAATACTTACCCAATGGTAGAAGCAGAGCTCTGTGGCAGCAATTCACACATGCATTATTCTGTGTGGTAGCTGACCCACATGTCTCTGATTTCAGAAGTTACCTTTTATTCCTTAAGGAGAACTTGGTTTATAGGTTACTACTGCCATTGAGCCTCATGGCAGGAAATAATGTGGAAGATGTCTTTTCCCTAGTCTTTCTCCATCCTCTTTCATTCTATTAATTATAGTAGGGTTGGAGATGTGAGGACAGGGATGCTTCACTGAAGGAAGCAAGATCAGATTATCCTTAAGAAAGTGCAAGATTAATGCTAAAAGCAACTGTTTACTCTCTTCACACACAGTAATTTAGATGTTCCAGTCTCGTGTCAGTGCTTGGGAGTGAGGATGTCAGAGTGGATCTGCACAAGAGCAGGATGCTGCCACCTGTCACCTGATTCTAGGCTAGAATGTACTTAAACTTGGCCCTCAAGGTCCACATAATAATTAGGAAAAAAACTTATATTTGAGGACAAAAGAGATCAATTTCTATAAAAGTGGCCACTTGTGGTGCTCAGCCTTTCAACCCCTGTAGACCTCTACACACAAGAACTGCCAATCATTAGAGGAAGTGGTGATGCAGCAACAGGGCCATTACCCTTGAAACACTCAGAGCCTAATGAAGTAGAACACTATAACCTGCTTCCCTCCCGCACTAGAATCCTGCTCTTCACTGGTAACATCACACTGATGTAAGCTTAAAGGCTTTTGCTCCCATTTAACCAACTGTATTCACCTGTAGGGCCTTAAGAGAATGCATTTTGCTAAGGCTGGGAACTGAGCAGGCATTTCTCTGCCGATGTAGCTTTCCTATTTATCTTAAACTGCAGAACAGACCTGTGGTGTGACTCTCTCCCTTTGACAAACACCCAAGACTGCTAGGCAAAACCTACAGCCCTTCTCAGCATCTCACTCAATTTTCCCCATCTACACACTGTCCTCAAGCATTGCAAAACAGTAAGAACAGGGTTCCTGGGACCTTTGTCTTGGGTGCAGAATGTAAAGGAACTCCCTCTCTCTTTACCCTTAGCCATTTGTTTCCACCCCATACCACAGTGGCTTACACTTTTTGCAGCTGTGTGACAGACTGGATGGCACTTTCAACCTGCATATCTTTCTGATTTGGTACACCACACCCAGCTGAAATGCTTTAGGACACAACTACAGGAAGGAGGAGTATGGAACTAAGTGTTCTTACTGCAATAAGAGACATATGTGGAGCAAGACTTTTAAAACTATCTAGGAAATCAAATTGCCACTACAAACCTGCACACGCCACGAAAGCCAGCAGGTTGGCAAGTGACGAGAGGCAACCTGCTCCCTCTGGCAAGCAGGATGTCACTCAAATCCCCTTTAAATACAGTGAAAGTAAAAAATAAAACAGCTTTCAGGGTGGCCAAGCCTACACCACAGGAGGTACACTGTAGTAAGGACAAGGATGTCACGCACAGCCCAGCGCAAGGCTGTGTCACAGAGGGGAAGAGTCTGCTATACACAGGAACACGTCATAGCACTGTAATGGTAAAACTGACGTTTTTGACAGGGTGTAGGAGGGTAACATGTCCGAGCCACAGCTGAGATGACAGCTGCTGCTGGCTAAACAAGGCTGGTGGGGAGGTGAGCAGTCACGTGTAACTGCAGACACGGTGACTCTGCGTGTCCCTTGAGTCACACTTGCACCTCAGCACCATGCAGGGTGCTCTGTGCTCCTACACGAAGAATGCAAACCGCCCACAGTCAGCTCTGGCAGCTAGACCTCACAGCTGGGACTGGAAGGCAAGCTCGAACATGACAGAGGTGGAGATTTACAGCAGTTAATTAAAACTACTGGAATCCCTGGCCAACAATAAGAACAGCGTTCAAATGCTGGAAATCCTTACAGAGAGACCACATTGTGTCTTTACCAGAGGATATCCTCATTTCCAATAAAGAATTGTGTCTAAATTTAGGTCGAGGGGGGCTCTCCTTCTCCTCTACTCTGCCCTGGGGAAGCCTCATCTGGAGTATTGTGTCCAGCGCTGGGCCCCCCAGCTCAAGAAGGACAGGGAGATGCTTGAGGGAGTCCAGTGCAGAGCCACAAAAATGATTAAGGAAGTTGATCTTCCTTATGAGGAGAGACTGAGGGAGCTAAGGCTTTTTGGTTTGGAGTGGAGGAGACTAAGGGGTGACCTGATTAATGTTTACAAATATGCAAGGGATGAGTGCCAGGAGGATGGAGCCAGCCTCTTCTCGGTGATGGCCAGTGACAGGACAAGCAGCAGTGGGTGGAAGTTGAGGCGTAGGAGGTTCCGTGTGAACCCGAGGAAGAATTTTTTCCCTACGAGGGTGACAGACCACTGGAACCAGCTGCCCAAGGAGGTTGCAGAGTCTTCCTCTCTGGAGACATGCAAGAACTGTCTGGATGCGTTCCAGCGTGATCTGCTCTAGGTGATCCTGCTCTGGCAGCGGGGCTGGACCAGATGATCTTTTGAGGTCCCTTCCAGCCCCTGATATTCTATGGTTCTATGATTATGCTGCAATCATCACTTCTGGATTATTATAAAATCTGACCCACATCAACAAATAAGCAATATCTGCATGAAGTGCAAAGTGTCAGAGCTAAGAGTGGTCATGCCAAGATCAAACACAGAATTTTGTCCTTCACCCTAATGTTACGAACCCTTCCCAATCATAGGATCACAGGATGTTAGGGGTTGGAAGGGACCCAAAGAGATCATCAAGTCCAACCCCCCTGCTGGAGCAGGACAACACTATCTAACACAGATCACAGAGGAACACATCCAGACAGGTCTTGAAAGTCTCCAGAGAAGGAGACTCTGCCACCTCCCTGGGGAGCCTGTTGCAGTGCTCTGTGACCCTTACAGTAAAGAAGTTATACTGGTGATAATGTTGTAGAGTAAAATAGGTGTCACAGACGACTACCCAGATGATGATGAGAGTCTAGCATTACTTAAAGCACAACCCTATTGGTAGGGTTTGAGCCAAAGATTTGTATCAAATCATCTGAATTATGAAAGTATGTGTAAAATAGAAGAGTCTGCAAACTGAGAAGATGTGACAAATGGTCACAAGTGAAAACTCAAGAGTCCATGCTCCTGCTAGAAGTCAGTGGCATAGCTGGGAACTTAGAATTCTTTTCTACATGATTTCCAGCTTTTAATTTACTTTTCAAAAAATCCAACTGAAACTCTGACAGTTTCTAGGAAAGAATAACATTAAAATTGTATGGTTTATAAATTCAGTTTGAGCCTAAATAAGTTACTGTGCTTGAGAAACCCGTCTAGTTTCAACTGAAGCATAAATCCAATATTTATCATGGGCTCTGGTTTATGATAGAACCAATTATAAGCCAGACTGACAGAGAACAAGCACATTTGAGAGGTGCTTGTGTTTGACACTGAAGAGAGGTATTCTAGTACCTACGTAGTCACACACTCAGATGACCTGCTTTTAACTTCATACTATTTTCCAGCAACAACTCTTTATTTTGGAGACTGCTCAACTCGTTGTGCTTTCAGCTGCCTCAGTCTCTTTTTTTCCCCAAGCACAATCTCTGCTCTATTTAAAATTAGTCTATTTAAAATTAGTGTTTGCAGAGACAGAAGTACTGACAATGCCTCAAATATGTACACAGCAGCTTTGTGTGTAACAGGATAACTTTCCTCTGCAACGCATGTAATATTTATAGCATCGTTACAGAGTGCTGTGTTGAGGAATGAACAGGATTTCTGCATGAGAAAGATCATTTGCACTAATAAATAAAATATATAGACATGAGATGCTCTACCCAGAGACTGATCTGTAATATCAATTGCACTTTTTCTTTAAAAACACTCTCTCTCCAAAGCCAGTGATTACAGACAAGGAGCTACTGTTGCATTATGCTAAAAGTGCAAATAGCTTTAAGCAAGTATCCATCTTCCAGTACAAGTTTCGTCACACAGATGCTTACACTGAATCTTGAAAATTCAAGCAAGCAAAGATGATTTGCAATGATAGAAGATTATTATATCCTTCGAAGAACATCACCTCTCCATAGAAGAACAACTTCAAACATAAATATGTTAACGTACTGTCCTGGAGGTCCCGTGTACCCCAGAAATTTCCTCTCCCTCTGTGGTTTGAATGGGAGAGGAAAAAGGTGCCAACAGACCTGTTTCTCCCCCCCTGCCCTGCAGGCGTGAAGGGGGGAGCAGGGGGGACCCTTCTGGCATGAGGAGTGCCCCGTGCCAGGCCCGCGCTGCACTCGGCTGAGGATTGGCTGTGAGCTTTTCGCGCCTAGGCAGTGGTAACTCTGCTCTTTGCCTGAGGAAGGGTATAAATATCGAGGGGTTCCCGCCTTGGGGTGTTCCCGCCTTGGGGTGCTCCTGCCGTGGAGTTCGCCCCCGCTTTGGATCGCGTTCCCGCCTTGGTGTGCCTGCTTGGAGTTCTTCTCCCCCCACCTGGATAACTTCTACACGGAGCCTTTGACACTCCGAAGACAAGCCCTGAAGGACTTCACTTTAAGCGTCCTTATTGTGCTGCTTATCGCTTCTTAACGACCCTGAAGGTTGCTGAAAAGACCACGGGACAGACCTTTGAATCGCCCTTCTTTTCAAGCCAGCTGTCGTGAGTAGCCTACGGCTCAGCCTATTTTGATAGTGGGGAACGCTATATATATTTAATAGCACAAATCCTTTTCCAATTACTGACTTAAAATCAGTCAGGTTTACCTGTGGCATCCTATTGTGTAGACATTCTCAAACAACCAAGAAAGAACCTGCTAATTAAATCTAAATTATCTTCTGTAGATAGTTTTGGGGGCAGTTTTTGGGAAAATAAAATAACTCTATTTTTATAAATTCCTGACTTGGCCAAATTAATTCCTGCCTCCATAACACGTACTTTGTAGCTAACAAACCTCAAGGCAGCTAAGTGTGTTAATTCAAGGTGGACCACCCACAACCATGTTTTCTGGAGATCCTTTGCATGAGGGCATACAGTGAATAAGCCAAACTTCTTCATTTATTTTTTTTTTCCCCAAAACTGCATTAACCAGTTTGCTTTGTTGCAGCTCGCAGAGAAAGAGAAAGATTACAGACTAGAGCAAACACTGCCTTGAATTGACAAAACACATTTAAAAGTATTTCAGGACCGTAGGTGTATTCATCTTTCATGCTGGAAAATCACTTTGTTTGTGTGAACCAATAAACTTGGTACACTGTCTGCTTGTTAAAGCAGGAGAAGGTGCTGTTTATAGTTAGAATAAATCACTGTCTTCTGCTCCTGGTAATTGCCAGTTCTCCTGCAGCCTGCTCAGTGAAGTCCTGGGCTCCTTAGGAAAGCGTGGGGTTGCTAGGCAGCCCCAGGCATCCACAGGTGTGGAGAATGCTTTGCAGGAATACTGACATTGCAGAACAACGATTCCAAAAGCAGAAAGCCCCACAATGAAGCCTTTGATTAAACTCTGCATTTTACTGGGGAAGTTTTCTCCATCAATATGAGAATTAACTCAGGCATGCAGCAAGCCAACCTCTTGGTGAGATTTCAGGGTAAATCTGCTCCCAAGTTAGATCCTAAAGAGCACACCACCCCCTAATCACGTACAAATACATAACCAAGCAGCTTATAAAATGTGTTGTCTTTTTCCCCCCCCCCTTTTTTTTTTTAAGTGAAGATTCCAGGAAAGCTACCATGCTGGTACCTATTATGCACAGATCATGCTGAAATTACCCACAATCAGAACTGGCCTGCTTCACTTTCTGTAACATGCTGATCACAGCAAGAGTGCCCACAGCCTCTCACTCTCACCTCTGCAAGAGATCACTGCTTTAAAAAGGACAAACTGCAGCGATTTCCAGAGTTACTGCAGTTTTGACTACTACAATGGCCACAGAAATCATTGCAAATACTTTTTTTTTTCTTTTAATAGCAAAAGACAGCAACCTTTCTGAGCTACTCTCCCCCTTCCCTCTACCATTAGTGACTAGCAGAGAAAAAAATTATCTCACTCAGACCTCTCTGTAGTGCTCAGAAAGGACTGTTTGATACTACTGCTGCAGTTATTTATGCCACCATCGTATGACTGATTATGCATTGCAGCTATACACCTGCCGTATAACCACACACCTCCCAAAGTGCTGCACAATCTGCCCCCAGCTGTCTAAGAGGGGACTCTGAAACACAGCTGCAGCCTGGCCCAAAGTGAGGTGTGGCCATTCCTGACAATAGCCATTAAAAACATCACAACTGCTGCTTTCATTTAGGTCAAACTGCAGCTCTCAAAGTACACTGTGATTATAAATATAGGGATAAAAAACACCACTTACCCTCCTTTGAGCCAAGGTGGTTTTGTTGGATCAGACTCATCTTGACCCTTAAATGGGGGAAGCAAAAGGAATAATACGAAGTTAGTTTCCAAAACCACCAGGAAAAACTATTCAACTTATATCTGAGGAAAGGATAACAGAGCACATTGCATGCAGGAAAATAAATGCGCACAGAAACTCACTCAAGCACCTCCAGTGATCAGCATGTCAGGACGAGTCATACAGACACAGACAGGCTATGCGATTTCATTGAACACCTAGGACTGGAACCTGAAGAGCCTGTTCAGTGCACCTCCTTTCCAAAGGCAGTCTCAAAGACCAGCTTTTGGTTTTTTTCCAGCCCAAGAAAAACATGAGTTACTGGAAAGCTCCTGTTACTACATTTCACCACTTAAGTGAACATGGTCATAATGAAGATGTAATAAATTGAAAGCACCCGTATGAAATGCAGAGAGAGGTAACTGACCAGCATGAAACTTTTGTATGAACACTTCTGAGCTTTGCTCATGCTCAAATGCAAAGACTCCTCAGCCCTTGAAGCACTGAGATCCCATTGCAGCTCTGCCCATTCATAAGCAAGTATTTAATTTCCAACAGGTGTCAAACAAGGGACATCTGTTGCAAGATGATTGCAGGTGAACTGGGATCTCACACTATGATGGAAAACACCACAGACTGCAAATATGAGGATTCTTATTCATGAAATCAAACCATGTTCTTATGTTCATATTAGGTGTGTATTTACAGAGTGATGTTTTGTTTCTTTGAAAATCTTCAGAGGACTGATTAGAGCTGAGAGGTGCTTAAACACCTGCAATGCACCTGGAGGAAACAAAAGGTTTCGGATAAGGGGAAATCGGTTACCTCTGGAAACCTCTTTATTCCAGCTTACAGTTCACACATTGTCCTGCACTCCCTGAAAGAAAAGCTGGTTTCAAGCAGGACCAAGCAAGACACACTGCTAATAGTTAAGTCTCCAACCTCAGCTGATCCTGTCTTCCAAGAGCATAAAGAGGCTGCAACTTGCGCACAGTTGAAAACAAAGTATTTCCAGCCATGGGAGTCACAAACTCTGAACTACAATAAAGGAGTATTTGTCAGGAAATAAGCTCCAGGATGATACAAGATAAAAGAATACAGATCCAAAAGAACGATTTTATTGTTTTCTGTTGGTTCTGCAATTTAGGTGAGCTCTGTGACCTCAGGTTGTGCACAGGCAACAGACAAGCTCTTCCAAGAAGAGTGGAAATAACCAAGGAACACAAGTTTCTATTTGAGGTCTTGACTTGTATAGTAGCAGAAGTACACAGTTTTTATTTGTTAGTTCTACAATTTCAGGGTTAGAGAGATCTGAAAATAACATCACTTTTATTACTTTAAACAGGCATGAACATGACAGGCATGTTGAAAAGACACTTGAGCTTTTCTAGGTGATCACACAGACCTGCAGACCAGGCAAGAGCCCACACCCATGGTGCAACACTGGTGGCTTTTTCTCTCCCAACCAGAGCAGCACACCAGGCTGTAGGGTCCTCCAGGATAGACTGTGCTAGAAGCATCTCTGCTCCAAGCTGTGCTTCCAAACCATCTCAGCCTGAAACCTGTGTTTCCTCTGAAATGATCTGAATTAACTGCTGCTTGCAACTTCATTAAGCAAATGCAACCACATCCTTCAAAAGGCACATCTCTGCCTCTGAACACTCGGAAGAGCTGTGGCTCAAAAGCAATCCTAAAACAAATCAGTGTTATATGCTGGACTGAGCTTGACACTGGTAGGTTTGGCTATACTGAGTGACAAAGAATGACAAACACAAACGTGTCAACATTTACAGAGGAGTGAAGTTAGTTTAACAGTTTTTAACCAGCTCATCTGAGAAACTCAAAATATAGGCAAACGATACTAAAGACATTAAAACATCAGAGGTAGCATGGGACCACAAGAGCATCAAGAACTCTGTTCAGGAAAAAAGGATCCAGGGAAAGATGTTGCCTAGCTGAGCAATAGTCATTTCCTGCAGGCAACCACGAGTCATCAGAGAATGGTCAAGAGTGTGGATGCAGAGAAGGACAGACAGCATGAATCTAGAGGAGGGTGACCACGATGATCAGAGGGCTGGAGCAGTTCTGCTATGAGGACAGGCTACAAGAGTTGGGGTCTTCAGCCTGGAGAAGAGAAGGCTTCAGGGAGACCCTAGAGTGGCCTTTCAGTATCTGAGGGGGGCCTACAGGAGGGCTGGGGAGGGACTATTGACAAGGCGTTGTAATGACAGGAGGAGGAGGAATGGGTTTAAAGTGGCAGAGGGGAGACTTAAGTTAGATGTTACGAAGAAGTTTTTTACAGTGAGGGTGGTGAAACACTGGCACAGGTTGCCCAGGGAGGTTGTGGCTGCTCCCTCCCTGGAAGTGTTCAAGGTCAGGTTGGATGAGGCCTTGAGCAACCTGTTCTAGTGGGAGGTGTCCCTGCCTATGGCCAGGGGGTTGGAATTGGATGATCACTGAGAGCCCTTCCAACCTAAACCATTCTGTGATTCTATAAGAAAGCAAGCTCCATCATCTCCCAGATTCTGAGACATACCAAGTAAGAATTTCTGAGATTTCAGATAACCTGTACTTCTGCTCATTTATTTTAATGAATTTTAGACATGCAAATAAGAAAATGATAAGAGGAAGAGCTTCTCTAAGGTTGAGATTAAAAAGATCAACTGGGTACAACAGCACAAAACAAAGGAAAGAGCTTCCTGTAAGTGACAATATTGATACAGGAGCCAAGTAGGCGATGGCTGTGTGGAAACAGGAGTTATCACCTGATGAAAGAGGTTAATTTGCTCCAAGCAGCATTTTTCCTGAGAAAATGCCAAGAGAACCAGCATCTGACACCCATCAAATGAGGGCTGATGCTTTGAGACTGTAGAAAAGCCAATGCATTACATGCATTTGAGTGAGGAAAGAAAATGTGATCTAGTCTTGTTACTGGCTTCAGCAGCTTGAAAAGCTCAGAGCAAACAAAGAGGAAAGAATTAACATGTAAGCAACTAGAAAACACCAGAAAAACAAAACAAAACAAAGCAACCACAAAGCACATCATGTTTTAAAGCATACCTTTCTGTTTGACATAAGGAACCATTTTCCTTTAGACTGTAAAATGAATTATCAACTGAATTTTCATGTCAGCAAAAAACTTTTGATGCAATGCCATGTGACATTAATGAGGCCAGAAATGCTAAAAAGAAGTAGGGAGCTTTGGAGTGAGGAAACAACTGTAACTGAACCAGTATGGGCAATGCAATAAGGAAGCTGGTGGGAGCAAGTAGGCTCTGCTGGTAAAATCCCCTATGATAAACACAGAAGCACCGATGCAGAACTCAGATGCCCAGTGCAAAGAACTAATGTTAGAGAAGATCACAACGAAGGAGGATTAAACTTGGTATAAATGGCAAGGTTATGGCCTCAAAGCCTGCTGTGAATTTGATTGCATATAAGGTGTTCCTTGGTGGACAAAAGAAGATGACACTGGCCTGAATTTCTTGTCATCACATTGGCCATAGGCCTCTGATACACCCATGTAAGGAGAGAACATCATCCATGAAGTATGTCCAATGAAATGTCTCCATAGAAATAAAAGCATGAATACCTCTGCACTATGCTGGCAGAAATGCACACAAAACCTTTTTATTCTACATCAAAGTCAAAAAAAAAAAAAAAATCACAAAGGAAAATAGTAAAAGCAGCCCAAGACAGTACCAGAAAAGGAGAAAACAACATCCTGCTTTCTCTAGCAAAAAGAACCTTTTTCTGTGCTGATGCAAGAGACAGGACACACTGCCTTAAAGAACTGCAGCTAAATACAAAACAGGATGACAATCCAGAGGTGTCTTAGCTACGACAGCTCTATAGTAGTCTTTCAAAAGGAGAAGCAGACACCAGACATAACCATTTTTGAAGATGAAAAATGGGTGGTTTATACATGAAGTAAAGGCACGGCATCACAGTGGCAGAGCAACAAGAAGTTCTTTGCAGTCTCCTGTTGAACTGACATACATAAAGTACCAGAGGCTGCATTACCTACAAGCATTGGCATGAGAGTTAACAGGATGCAGACAGCTCCAGGAGCGCCAGTCAAAGCAAACTACAGCTTGCACCACCCCTGTGGTGTGGAACAACAATGCTGTGTAGATGGATTTGCTGCATCCGGGGAGATTCCTTCCCGCTAAAAGCAGCACTCACACCAGGATACAGCAGGGCTCCAGGTCTTGTATCAGCCACAGACCTGCTTGGCTTCAGCTCAAAACAGACAGGCTCAATTAGAGCCTGGGCAAGGAGAGGAAACAACAGGCAGATGAGAACAAAAATCTGGAACAACTGTAAGAGTCCTTAGCATTGCTCTTCCCAAAACAGGAGGGCAAAGTGAAAGTAGACATATTACTACCTAGATACCTGCATGCTGCGCATCATAGCAAGTGTTTGCTAGCTTATGCTTCACTTCTCTGCACAGCAGTGTTCCTTCATCCCTCCTTGAAAGCAGTCAGGATCTGATTTTTGTTTTAACTCCAGCAAACACATACAGCAGCACAGAAAAGATGGAGAATCAAATATGTAAATAAAACAGCCCACCACATCTCTTCTTCTTTTTTTTTATGATGTCAGTGATGACAGTTTGACACCCACAGTCCACCAAATCCTTTAAGCCAGGAAAGTGCTTGTCACCACTGCTTAATGCAGTATACTCATTCACAGTAAAACAAGCTGCACTCAGTTGGAAGGTCTTCTCCAGGTAAATAATGTTTCTTTTCAACCAAGATCCAGTTAGCAAAATAATACCAGTGACAGAATAGCAAAAATGTAATACCTTGGATTAAACAACTCAACGGACATAATCATTTAAGGAACGTTATTTGGTCACAGGGAAGGGAAGTTTGGTGAAGCCTAACAGGGAAACTAACAGTTTTGCTCAGTCAGGCAAAGCAGCAGCTAGGCTTACAAGTAATTTGAGAAGTTACTTCATCAAGGTGCAATTTCTGAGTTTCACATTTCATACACAAGAAGATCTTTCACTGGACAGAACACACAATAACATAATTCCACACAAGAAAAAGTCCATTAAATGGACAGGGAAGTATAGAATAATAGACATATATATATATGTATATATTTTAATCTGGAGCAGCAAAAAGAAGAAAAACCCCATATCCATTAGCCTTCTCCGTATAAATCCACCTCTCCACATGAAAGTTTTTTGAACAATGTAACTCTTCATCCTATTTAAGTACTGTGTCCAGCACATTATCTTCTTAGATAAAAAAGAGATGTAAAACATGGAAAGCTGCTTTATTTAAACAGATAAGGAAAAAAGAAATCAGTGACCTTTTGTTTGTTTTGAAATTCATGCTAACTTGTTTTCAAACACCATGCTTCATTATTAAACATCAAAGACCTCAATTTCGCTTCAGGTTAATCTGAATCAGTCTAAAATAAGAGGCAACTATTTCAGTTTAAACTTATGGTCATGCCTAATTAGACTATTTTGTCAAGGGTATCAGCAGAATCAGATTGAACTAAATCCTCCCAATTAAATTGGTTGGTCTTGTGGTGCAGTGTCTTTGCTGACTCAAGCATGCTGAATTTTACATGGAATCCAAAGCAATAAGCCAAGTCATTATTTTAAAGTTCACTGTGTTCTGGAACAGCGTCAATGTAAATAAAGACTGAAAAGCTTCAAAGCAAGCTCCTTCCAACTGATGTATGTTCCAGTGCCAGTCTTCCAGCTGACAGATCAGAAGCTTAAAAGAGGCTGAATGTTTTTATACTGAAACTATAAAAGGATAGAACTTTACACCAGTATTTGACACCAGATATCTCTGCATTTATGAGAAAGCATTAATGGACAGACATGAACCAGTAAGAACAAAAGAAAACTGCTGCTACACAAGCCAATAAAACTTGGAAATACAAATTCACCAAACTCGAAGATGAGATCTGTACAGAGGCTGAAAAGTCCAGTCCAGGAAGGTGATTTAGCCTGATTCATACAACTAAAGGCGGAAGCACAGCACTGAAGTCACACTGCATAAATTCAAGAAGGTAAAACAAGTGAGAATTTAAGAGACAGAAAAATATCTATATAAGGTACAGCTGGGGAAAAAAAATCCACAAAACCAAAACAAACAAACAAAAAAAACCCCTAAGATAGTGCACAGAAGTCAACAAAAAAGTTCTGTGGATCCTCCCAGGAGGAAAGAGTTACCTGTTGCCCACAGGGCAATGAGGAGAACCAACAAGTCCATAAGCAGAGAGGCAACAGCTGTAGGTATTAAGGGGAAAAATCTTGCCTTTCTCATGGGGCACACATCTCTGATCAAAGCAAAATGCAGTGGAGTGCAGCTAGCTTTGATTTTTGCTAGTGTAGCTAGCTAAAAAGGCAGGGGATCTGCATCAAACACCTCCCAGAACCCATAGTCTTGCTTAATCTCAGCACAGTGGTACTTCTGACACTAATTGCTGTAAACTTAAGAAGCCGATAGAGATGGAGTGAAAATAATACAGCTGAGGAAGAATAAGGAAATACTTATTCATAAAGAGAAGACTGGAAGAGACAAGTTAACCTACCCTGCTAACACGGTGCCTGTGCACATTACACACGCCTCACAGAGCACTGAAGGGAGGAGACCACTCCAAGCATTCATGTTTTCCTCTTTGTACAAGGTGATAAGCACTGAACAGACTCTTAACTCAAACACAGCGTTAGCAATTCCTCCAACAACCATAACATGCTGAACTGAATCTCAGCACCACAGCAGGAGCAATTGGCTACATGAAGACAAGGCATGCACACACAGGAGTTTCAGAAAGAGATGCTGGTTACAAGGGACAACAGGTACAACCTGGAGCTCTCCTCTACCTCCTTCTGTGAAGGGAAAAAGAGAAGGAGAGGAACAAAAGTTAATAGACCAGACTTCTGCCATGAACTTTGTGAGATTATTTCAAAAGTGGTGAAAACATTTGCCACAAGCTGATAAAACGTTTGTGCAGTAGGAGTTTTCCTGTCTGCTTCCTGGGATGTACAGCAGTTAAATCACTACCTGCTAATCTCAAGTTACACTGATCAAATGTCATCCGTAACCGCACCTGAATTAAAACATATGCTTTTGAGAGCCGATTTTTTAGAGTTACTGTTTCATTAACTCATGAATGTTAAGCAATCTTAATACAGAATTAGAGAGCTATTATTTGCCACACTGGAAAAAGAACCTGTGTTTATTATGGATAGGAACAGGTTTGTTCCCCCTTTCACCAGACTCCATCTGTATTTGAAGCATCCTCCCTCCTTCCCTCCTCACCCCCTGTACATTGTGCCCATTACGAGGAAACTCGTAGCTCCCACAGATCATGTTTTGCCTTCACAAATAACCACAATGCAGAGAGGTATTTTTTTCTGGTGTCATAAATCTAGGCAACTCTTCTTTGAGGGAAAAAAAAAAAAAGACTTAAAAAAAATCCAGAAGCCTCCTACACTAAATCTCATGTTTATGGATTGGCAATTTCAAGGCTAGTAAAGTTATATGAGAATCCAATTCAAAACTTCCGGTGCAGACATGGTGTGGTTTTAAGTTTTCCAAACAGATAATTCTGTATCTGCAGAGAAGCATTATATTACTTATTTGCATATGAAAGATGGAGGGTAAGAAATATCTTCATGGCAACAGGCAACAAGGGCCACTCAAATTGGTCTAAAAGCTAAAATAGTTCTGAAAATTACTGTCTATATGGGTGTAATTATACAAATGCCATCGCTAAGACAGAAAAATAGAGAAGCTATTTTAACTCAATCACTAAGGAGTGAAGTCAAATTACTGTAGCAAATGAAAATCTGGATTGTAGCTAAAGTAAAAACTCAGTTCTACACCTCAAGACATGCCTGCATGGATCCTTGTGAGGGAAAAAAAACCAAACCAACAGACCATTCTGCTGGCCTCTCCTTCCTGAGCTAATGGAGGGGAAAATATAAGCAGCATGTTGTTGCTGTCTTCTTTATCACAGCCAGTGTTGCAGGAATGCCATGTTTTGGCAGTCAGCTCTGCACAGAGTTGCTGTCCTAGGGAACCTGAAGAAACCTGGGGTTCATCCTAGATTCAGACAGGAACATGCTTTTTGGGGTGCACACATTGCTGACTGCTCCCCTCTGATTTTCTACATCTCCTGCTGGGCTCGTCTACTGAACAAAACTTTCTCACCTATGAGACCCCATTACACTTCATACCCTCTGTTTTTTTCATTCTTTTTGCAGAGCCTTTCCAAATCTATCAAGGCCAAGCCGAATCTCTCCTGAAGATTGGTCCCTGAAGGTTGCTTCCCTATGTCCCAGGCAGATCCAGACTTCCCTCATCCCTATTTTTTTTTTCCAGCCCCTTTGTTTCTCGACCAGTTTCTTTCCTGATGTGCCTCCCATAAAGTCTTCTGAGAAGAAGATTCAGAAGACTTGAACTTGTGTCTTCTCTCAGGTCAGCCATGGCTCTCAGACATGCCAAGCAGGGAAAGCCTTGCTTTAACCCACTCTGTGGAAATAGCAAAGGACAGATGGAGTCTCTGGCAGCTCAACAGCTCAGCTGTAGCATAGCAGTGAGCATATGCAAACTACACATTTTTCAGAAGCTTATTCACTTCACCCAATTGGGGTAGATTTTCCACAGGAAAAAAACCTCGACACAGGCCAGCACCGACAAATTTTAAGGCCTGAGAGCTCTGGAGTTTCTCAGATAGAGATAAACCTTACTTTTATACAAACATAAAGCAATATATCTTGCATTTATTTAAGACAAAATGAAAAAAAGGCGGGGGGGAGGGAGGAAAAGGAGAGGAAAAAAATAATTCTCTTGACTTCAATTTCATACATATTTTAGGATTCTAATCTCTTTCAGTTTAAAGCTGTTCAGAACAGTTTCAAATACATGACCAAACTCTGACAAATTGCAGAGAAAGATGCAAATTTTTCTGGTTATGTCTTGTTACAGCAAGTGCACTCACAGCATCACCAGGAGTGACTAACTAGGTTAAACCTCAAATCATACCTACAAAAATCTCTAGTGTTTCATGCCTTTTTTTCAAGCATATACAAAGCTGAACCATCTTCATCTTCACTTAGCCATTTTTTTTTTCTTTTTTTTCCTCAAATTAAAACTTTAAAACCTCACTCAGATATTCAGGGGATACTTTTATTTTTTACTCTTTCAATTTCAAATTAAACTTAACAATAATGTGCGTGCATCTGTTAAGTTCTAAATTGTTCTGGCAATTTGCAGTATGTACAACTATAAATAATTTAAACCTTTATGCCAGTGCATCATGTCTGAATCACCAAAACACACAGATTTATCAACAACTTCAAAGCTATCACCCATTCCTTTGCCGCAGACTGCTGCCAAACACTTTAAATAAAATACCTTGAACTGAACTTTCAAGCATGCAGGAGGAATAAAGCAGCCCAGGCTGAGAACCAAAAAGCTAGCAAACAGAACTGGATTTTCAGTGGACCTGCCCCAGGAACTTCGAAGAACAGATTATAGTTTTAAAGTAATACACAAAAACTCCTCTGCAGCTGGGGGGGGGGGAAAGCAAATGAACAACCTCTCATTGCCTTCCACGTATGACGTTTTTTCCAAAGGAAGAAAATAAGAGCTTAGCTCAAATTTATGTAGAGTTCAGTGAAGAATCACATAACATTGTTGCTTCACTGCCTCTGAAAATGCACAACAAAACAACAGTATTTCATACAGAACAGCTATATGATTAATTTTGCCCTGTCCTACAGCCTTTGGCAATACACCTCTAAGGTCCCTTCCACATGAAACCATTCTATGAATCACTCTCACCCTGGCTACTGCCAAGAGGTTATTCACCCACTGCTTCCTTGCCTGCTTGTTCCATTCTATGCACGCAGTGCTGCTTGGACTATGCCCTTCACTACTTACCTTCATTCTGGACAGATACACTTCCCAGCTCCTCTGCCTTGCTCTGGCAGTTTGGGCTGCTTCACTTCCTAACATGCTTTCCAGGGCTTTCTTCCATATTCTCTTCCTTTCATTGTGCCTTACCCAGTGTTTTCCGCTACACTGGACTACTTTAGACTCCTTCTATTTCACAGAGCACACTTCCTTATTGTCCTGCCTACCATATAGATACGCCTTTACTCCAGCGTCACACAAGCATCAACTCTTTGTCACATCCCTAGATGATGTGGAGAAGAACTGAACCAGGGAGGCTCAGGAATGCCAATCCACTGTGGAGTCAGATCTAAGGTATCAAAAGCCCAGCTGTGACTCTTCCTTAACCACTCTGGCTATTTCTCGCCTTCTGAGAGTGCATACACTGTTCAAACCCTACTGAGATAAGAAGTCTCCTCTCATATTCAGAAACAGGTTATTTCAGTACTGGAGGGTGTTTTGTTTTGTTGTTGTTGTTGGGGGGGTTGGGGTTATGTTTTGGGCTTTTTTTCTTTTTGCACTGTGGCAAATGCTAATTCAAACCACTGTCTGCTCCCTTGCATCCTTAAATTAGGATATCCATACAAAAATTGAGCACGACCTAAATGCTAAAAAACAAACAAACAAACAAAGCCTTCTGAATTAAAATAAAAGATCAGTTTCACCTGTACTATCTTTATTTTAGTACTCCACAAATTCCCTTGAAACATAAAAATATGTATGTACCCATGCCAGGCTTGCTAACAAATCCTAGCATTTTTCTCACTAAAAATCTATTGTTTGAATCCACTCTATACTAAGGACCTCATGGAAAATAGGAATGCAACAAGCTGATTACAAGCTTTATGAGCTGCATAACTGAGAAGGTCACTGGTACAAAAATCAAATGGGGATTGACAGAGAAAGCACAGTCACTGGAAAAGATACCTGTAGAGAGACAACTCTTTCAATGGCAAAAAGAGCACACTAATTCTCGTTAGCTTGCATGACTGCAAGAAGAAAAGGCAGTATTTGATACACAAAGCTTCATAACAGGGGAAGTGAGGATTTCAAGCTGTAGTGCCAGTAACTTTCACTTTTGAAGCAAGGCCTCTTCCCTTAACTGTGTAGTGATTTGGACAGAGCCGGCTCTGAAAAAGTTTCGTCACTGCATGGAGAGGGAGGAGGCAGATGGATCTGTGTTTCAAGGTTAGGTTTTGTTTTACCAAACCAAACGTGACCCATCACAGCATGTTGGGCATTTCTATCTCCCACGTCTTCAGGAAAGGGTTAAGCAGCACAGCTCCACAGCTCTATTGGCTTACACATCTGTGGTCAAAACACTACCTTCTCTGTGCTGGCAAAAAAAGGAGAGTTTCTCATTCATGAACAGGTAACACAATACCAAAACAGAGGTCTCAATTTTTCTTCTCTTCTACTTTTTATTTTTATTTTAAAGGTCTCCACTAGAATAACAACTAGCAGTGATTAAACACTTGAGAACTCCCACTTTGCAATGCAGCCACTTGAAGCCTGGATCCACTCAACTCCCAAAACTGCAAATGTGGCTACTTATAGCTTAAACACACACTTTGTTATCACATGTCTTAAGTGTTCAACGAGAAAGAAACCAAGTCACGAATTATGATGAAAAACTCTTCACACCTGCTATTTTAAAGATGCACTGCAAATCTTCCTCTTTCTCCCAAACAAACAAATGAAACAAAACAAAAGAGAAGAGGTGAAGCCTGCTAACTTGCATTTCAGGGAGTTGATAAATTGTTAATGGCACAGCTGTAGGAAGTATGCATTCGCCTTCGTAACTGTTTGCTCACAACTTCTATCTAACAAGCTGCTCACGCACAGACTGAGGTGCTGGCTGCTGCCTGCACAAATACCAGATTTTGACACCTCCTTAAAAAAAAACATTTTTTTTCTTTCAGTTTACCTGAGTTGGTCTCCTCAGCAGAAGTCCAGTTTCCTTCCTGCGCTAACTCTTTTAAGAGTCGCCTACGCATTTGTCTCTTTTCCCTCAGAACGTTTTTGAAGTTGTTGATGCACTTGTTCAGGTAGATGGTTTCTGCGCACACCTTGTCTAGGCTCATGGGTCTGCACTCCTTTGCTGGCTCAGGTAGAGAGTTCACATCTCCTGCCGTCTCCTCAGAAGGCGAGCGGTGCTCAGTGGGGATTTCACCGTCCAGTGATGACATCAGACCGGATACAGGAAGGTCATGCGGAACCGAGGAAAGACTGGAAGGAATAAACTGCATCTGAGCAGATGCTTCACTGTTGACAGCTGGGTTTGCCTGGCTCTCAGAGGACAGACTAAGAGGGGTTTCTGTGAAGTTGTCAGAGCTGCCACACATACCAGAACTGGTCAGCATAAGTGTATTGTCATCATCCATCTGTAAGCCACTATCATTTTCCAGAAGGATTTCGGAATCGCTTGACTCCAGTTTGTGAAACACCACCTGCAGAGCAGACCTGAAGTGATTAATAGCTTTCCCAAGCTTATTAGTGTAAAACTTCATGTCTACCAGATCAATGTTATCCCGGGAATGGTCAAGAAAATACTGGGAATTCTCCAGGACATCCCTAAAAACCTGATCAGTTGGGTCTTGATCGTTCAAGTCCATTTGGATCATATCTTTCAAGCTATCACTACTATAGGCCATTTCGTCAGTTGTACGATCGTAGCTAATAGTTGTCATCCCACTAGAAACATCTTCTCTTTGAGTATCAACTTTCTCCACACTGGTAAATTTGCAGGGGGTATCACAGTCTATTTCAGTTTCTTCCGTGGCTACCCTCTCATTTTTGTCTAGAAGGGAAGAACAATTCTCAGTGACGCTTTCAATGTCGAGCCTGGGCTCACTACCATTGCTCGAAGCACACATCTGCCTTGCATGGTCCAAAGAGCCAGCTAAATGACAGTAATTTCCATGACCTGGCTTGGCCAAATTGGTCACCTGTGGATTTTGTAGAGGTTCACAAAGAGCCTGCTGAATGTCACTGTCATCTGCAGGCTGCTCACTGCTGCTTATTGTTTTGGCATCCTTCCCAGTTTCAGGTATCAAGTCGTTTTTCTTAGTCAGGTTTGTTTTCTGCACAGAATCAAGTCTCTCCTCTGTGCACTGTGTTTTCCTGCTCGTGCTTTTATATTTAACCTGGTGTGATTCTATCTGAAGGGGCCCAGTGGCAGCAGTTTTCTGAGCTGCGTCAGGACTCACTGAGTTGCAATGATTGCTCTTGAAGTCAGACTGCAAAGAGACTGGATCTGTTTTGTGGCCCCTCTGGCCATTCTGCTGTTTTTGGTCTTCACTGGTAGCAATTCGGACCCCTGAGCTTTGCAGAAGAATAGACTTCTGTAAAATAAAGTCTCTCTGTTCACTATTAACAAGTTTCACAACTGCTGGTCTTGGTGTTAATGGCTTGCCTGTACCAGTATCTGATCTATAAGCATCTTTGATATACTTACTGCATTGAATACCATTGAAACAGTGATATTCAGACAAGAAGCTGCAGATAAGCTCTACTGTGTTTTCACCATCTTTTTCTGGGATGCCATAAAAATATAACACTGGTTCTTCCTTGTGCACCTCTCTAATAGGCTTTTGAGCATGTGTACCCAGGGTTTTGCCACTGGAACCACCTTGCAGGCCTTCTATCTCACTCAAGACTGTATCCACACAGCTGGAGACTTCATCCACAGAGCCTTTTATCAAGGTGAGGTGCTGCCGGAGCTCTGCAATCTCTGTTTGGATCCGGCTTATTCCCTGGAGCTCTTTGACAATGTAATCAACCACATCGGCTGAACGATCTCGTGAATGCCGTCTAGGACTCTTGTATGCAAAGGGCTTTTCCTGGGGCAAACACCCTTGCCTTTCAGCTACCTCCCCCCAGCTCATGGTAATGCTCACAGAAGAAAGGTCTTGCCCCTCAGATGCTCTCTCCTTTCTTTCACAAGAGGTCTGCGCGGTACCATCAGAAGAATTTCCTTGCAAGTCCTTCTTGTTCCGTTGAACCGAGCAGGGTATTTTGACATAGCCATCCCAGTTCAACTCAACCTCACCAACACACACTTCGCTCACTCCCCTGGAATCATGACCTTCATCCTGATGGAAGTCCCCTCCAGCAGTGGAAAACTCAGTGCTTGCAGAGCTCCTCTTTATTCCACAAACAAACATGTCCGTTTCGATCTCCAGAGGGGAAAGTTGGCAGTGATGAGTGTGGTTTGGATTCTCGTCTACCTGGCTGTGAAGAAGCCTCTTCATCTTGTCTCGCAGAAACAAATGGAGTTTTTGCTTCCAGAATTGCTTCCTGCCCCACAGTTTTACAACAGGTTTTCTGTGCAGAAGTGCAATTTCATTTTCTTCCTTTTTCAATCTACTTCTAGCAAACATCATCAGCAGCTGCACCTGTGTTTCTCATAGTGATACAAGCTGCACAAGCACACATCAATCACTTCCCAATGCACAACTCACATCCAGTTTTTATTCTGTCACGAAGCAGCTACCGAAAGAGGGGAAAAAACATTACTGTTTGCTTCAGAGTACCTTAAGCAGTAAAACAAAATAAAAACAGCATCCACGTAAAATCAGACAAAAAGAGGATGTGCTGTTTAAAATGTACAGACAATATCTCTGCTCTGACCACCTTCCTAGATCAGGTACTTTCTCAGAATAATTTTTTTTTATTCCCTCCTCTATCCATAAAAGGGAGGGGGTGATGGAGGAAAAAAGGAGCAATTCTGTGACCACTCCCTTTTTTAACAGGTTCACAAATTAGCCTCAGCTGAGCTCCTGGCAATGGTGCACTGTGTGATTTAATTAACACTCTGAATACAGAATTCTGACAATTCTGCACATTTTCTTTCCTTTCAAATCCGCAGTCTTCATCCTTTATTGCTTCAAACCAAAGCAAAGATCCAGTTTAGCTTGGCGCAGTACCTGCTGCCCCACAAGAACTGCACAAAGTGACGTAAAGTGGCAGGAAGACTGGATGACAAATTTTGAGTGTGAAACCTTTTTGCTATTTTGATGCATTTTATTTTATTATTTTTTTTTTAAATCTTAATACTGTGCTACTAAGCACTAAAAAAAACCCCAACACTTCAAAGCTTGCAAGCTCCCAAGCTAACCTGCAGTTAAATATGCCACACTCAGCATATGTACAAACAGGCTGAGCTGACAGCATGAAGATTCTGCATGTCAGTTCTACCCGAACCCTCAAGATTTTGCAGTGGATCGTTTCCCCCACTTAAATCCCCTCTGTAAAGAGCAAAACAAATTAGAAAAATACTACATTGGCTACTTAAAACTTTCCTGTGTCTTCACCACTGTACTTATTAAGCAATACATAACTGGCTTTTCCCTCCACAGTGTAAGGCAGACAGAGATCCATACAATCCTCCTGGAGCCAAGGTGACCAGAGAGTGCAACACCTATGACAATGCAGTTTACACTTGCTGCTAAAGCACATATTCTTTCTTGCACTCTTGTTCAAGGCCTAGACTAACTGCCTTTCACTTGTGATTAGTCAGTTGTAGAACAAAAACAAATTTAAGCTCCACAACACACAAATCAGTCATCACACACAACTTTCAGCATAACTCAGATTTTGCCAAGCACATCCAGCTTTGCATTTTTCTGCCATGTTGAAAGGAGTAGAAACTGTTTCTCATCGGTTTTGGTTTAACAGTGTTAAGGATAATGTGCTAGGGTTCATAACAAGATGGCTTTTGCAGCTCCATTCACACCTTCTTTAAGATTTGGTAACCTTGGCTGTCCTAATGTTGCCTTTGCAACCCTGAATACTTCTATAGCAAGAGTCATATTTCCCAGCTGCAGCCACTGGAGAACTCTGTGAAATTTTTGGGCTCAACACCCAATCTCATGCTAAGTGAAGAACTGGACACTACAATATATGTGTCTACACTAGACTGAGGCCTTGATCTAAGGCCCAACAAACTCATTCCAAGCATTCTGACTGTCCAAGAGACAGCTACAGACCTCACAGACCCTTTCCTGCAGTGCCTTTTGGAGATGTCACACAACAGTTCCCATCTTGAAAGCACTAACACACAGTTTCTACATCTGCAGCAATCTGAAGCTGACACAATGCAGAAACCCTACTTAACACATCCTCCATCTCCACCTGACAGCCAGTTAGGCTACTGCCAGCATTCTATTGTGAGTGAGCACTTCCATCTTGGTGAATACCTCGCTTTTTAATTTCTGTTGTTTCACTCTGGGGTCAGAGGAGGAGAGAGTAGGATTTGATTTGGAGGAAGCAGCACTTGAAAACATGAATCTTTATAACCAGATCTCAACAACTGGTTATAATAGAGGCTGCATCTCTTCTTCAAGTTTAAGCCCCATGATCCATAATTCAGCATCCCAGCTGAACTTCCATGCCAAAGATACCTTAGCCCTTACATAGGCTAAAAAATTTCCTGTTTGATTGTCAATTTCTTAAATAAAACAGGCTTTAATTTCATAGATTTTTTTTTTTTTTTTGCCATTGGTGTATGAAGATCAGGTTTTCTTTTCAGTGACTTTCTTATCTAATGCCTCAGAGACTGAGGTTGGATCCACAAAATATTTTCTCAGGCTCCCCCACCATTTACAGAGTTTACTTTTCACTAGAGCGCCTCACTGGTATTCAACACCAGAGAAATGCTTGTGTCAATATTAAGAAGCGAACCCTCAAAAAGCAGGCATCTGAACTCAATGGCAGCCAAGAGGGGCAGCTCTAGAGCTCCAGAGCTACTGCTCCCCACACATGCTGTTTGAGGTTAGCACACAGAGATGCTCATTTCAGGTTATCTACCTGTGTCTTGAGCCTTAAGCGCTGGCAGAAAATCCTACACATGCTCATGCAAAGATTCCCTCAGAACACTCAGTTCCATCAAGCTTCCTTCTGCGAACAGCTTTCAAAGTACCAGAGGGCTTAATAATTTTAGTTGAAAAAAAGAAACCAGTTCAAGATGGAGTCCACTGTAATTCCTCTGTCTGCTGCAATATTCAACTGTACCAGTTTGTTTTTTCCTCCTGAATACCTCCTTGCAGGTCTGCAGCTGTTCCTAAGCAGGCAACTCAGTGCGAAGGAAGGAAGGAAGGAAGGAAGGAAGGAAGGAAGGAAGGAAGGAAGGAAGGAAGGAAGGAAGGGAGGGACAGAGTATTTGTGGGGAGTGTATGTGTGTGTTTATATGTATAAATCTGCATGTATGACCAATGATACAAAACTGGGAGGAGTGGGTGAGAGACCCGAAGTCTGTACTGGCACTCAGCAAGACCTGGACAGGTTGGAGTGTTGGGTGGACAGAAGTCTAGTGAAATACAACAAGGGCAGGTGTAGTCTTCCATTTGGGAAAGAACAACTCCAGGTATCAGTATAGGTTGGGGACTGAGCTGTTAAAGAGGAGCACATAGGAGAGGGGCCTGGGGGTCCTGGTGCATGGAAGGATGACCATGAGCCAGCAATGTGCCCTTGCGACCAAGGTGGTCAATGCTATTCTGGGGTGTATTAGGAGGGCTGTGGTTAGTAGGTCAAGAGAGGTTCTCCTCCCCCTATACTCTGCTCTCATGAGGCCACATCTGGAATATTGTGTCCAGCTCCTGGCCCCTCAGTTTAAGAGGGACACAGAAATTTTGAGATTAGTGTAGAGCCACAAAGACGATTAAGAAAGTGGAATATCTTAATTGTGAGGAAAGGCTGAGGAAACTAAGAGGTGACTTCATTAGTGCTTATAAAAAACTGAAGAGCAAGTCAGGACAACGGAGCCAAGCTCTTTCCAGTGATGTTCAACAACAGAGACAAGGGGAAACGGGTTTGAAAGCTGGAGCATGGGAGGTTCCACAGCAACATGAGGAAAAATTTTCACTGTGAGAGTGCCAGAACACTGGAGCAGGCTGCCCAGAGAGGTTGTGGAGTCTCCTCTGGAGACACTCAAAACGTGCCTGCATGCACTCCTGTGTGACCTACTCTAGTTGATCCTGCTCTAGAAGAGGGTTGGACTCAATGATCACTCAAGGTCCCTCCCAAGCCCTAATGTTCTGGATTCTGCATGCGCTTACTTCATCCGAGATTTTCAAAACTGCATCTTTGATTTCACATACCAGTAAGACTTCTCCAGCTTGTCCCAAGAGAGACAGGAGCTGTTTCCTTCCGGTCTGGGAACACAGCCAGAGCAGAACACGAGGACAGCAGCTCTGGCTCACAGGGAAGCCTCCCCACCTCTCCCTACAGTGGGTGGAAGTGAACAGAAATCTCTATTTCCACCAAAGAGTAAATCACTGCCCACTTACAAGCATGTCAAGAAGCAGGTAAGAGAATCGCCCTCATTGCACTTCTCCCACAGGCTTCCTTCTTCTCTTCCCTTTCTTCTGCTACCCTAGAACCACACTCAGACCTTGAACTCTGGTTATTCACCCACTCCATCCTGTGAGCTGGCCCCACAGTGCCTCTGCATCTCCTGCCAGGGTCCTTCACTCCTCCTCCTCACACAAGGTAGCTTGTGTGCTTCAGTTCCCTTTCACTGCTCCAGACCAGGTGTTCTGCAGTCACTTATCCCATATAAAGATTCCTTATTTGTCTAGCACTGTCTATAATAGGCTCATGCTTCCTCGTAGCACAAATGAGCAAAGTGACAACAAAAGTCAATGTCAGTTCATCCAAGAAGAAAAAAATCTAATCTGGATGCAAATTCTTGCTAAAGTCTTTTTCTCTTCCAGAATCACTCCAGGAATCACATTAACACATAACAAGAAACCAACTCTTTAAAGAAAGAGTATGTGCTTTCTGGTATCCTGCCAGATACTGCAAACCCTTACTGACTACACAAGCTTTATTCTGACTGTCTTTTTAGCAGGCATTTCACTTCAGGAGAACTCCATGCTTGGTTCAGCACAGCTGTTTCTGTGCAGGCTGCTGAGCAACACGGACAGGTATTACCATTTTGGCACTTTTTATTCTGATATATGGATTTGTGATGACAATAAAAGCAAAAGTATGGCATGCCAGCATCAATGGATGAGAAAAAAAATATGTGAGACATCTAATGAAAATCAGAATGCAATGAGATCTCTGCTCATCAGCTGGGGATCAGCCATACCTTAAACACAGAGCACCATGGAGAAGGTCAGGCTGTCATCAAAGAAATTGAGAGCTGGCTGTGACTGCCTCGGAGCAGTATCTTCACTTCTGTGAGGCACTGGGCAAACATGGTTCAAAACAAAGACAGTGCTATGACTGCAGCATGTGCCCACACAGCAGTGAGCTGGCTACAGTCATGTGGAAGGGCAAGGGGTAAGAGCATAACCCCTATGACCATTAAACCTCTGCTAAAATTAGGTTGGTTTCTTTTTCTGGCTATCTAGCATTCAGCAGACTAAGGGAGACACCTTTACCCCACATCTTCATGTTACAAGGTGCTGGTACTCCAGAGTAGATGTGATGTTCAGAGTCACCAAGAAAAAAAAAAGGTATAAAAAGGATTCACTGAGATCACAACCAGACATTCCACAGCAGCCTCTCTGGTTATCGACTCATGCCATCACAGCACTGACTGAAGTCTTTTAGATTAGATTGTATTTACAGTATCTTCCGCGCAAAGTGGTATTGCATTACCTGTACTAGAAATTCCATTAGGAAAATCAATAAAATGGCTGATAAATGGCCTTGCTACTTTATAAAGAACCATTTACACATGAAGAATGCCAATAACTGAAATGCTGGACATTCTGGGGAAAGAAGGGGTTTGGCATTAACAAGAGAAAGAAATCACGGCTAAGGCTGCCATAGCAACATCGCCCCAGCACTCTGCATGCTGAAACATCGACTCTTCCTGGGGATACTGTAGCATTTAAAAACACATTAATTGCTAAAAGATCCTAACAACAAGGCGAGACAGAGATACGAAGGGTTACTGCCAGCTTTGCTGATGTAGGGCTTCTGGAGGTGAGCATGCAATTTTCTAATTAACGTGATTAGATTTAATTTGGGGCTGGATCCTATCTAAACATGGCATCATTGCTTGCTTCTGACAACGTGTCTCTTTTCAAACATTCTCCTGACACCTAAAAAAACTTAAACTTTTGAGACACGAATCATTAGAACAAGAAGGTGCTGAGCTGAGTGCTGCTAGGTGAAGAGCTGCAGGACTGGAGAACAAAGCATACTCTTGAAGAAGGTGTTTGCCTTAGAACATTTCATCTAAAGGTAAGGTGCAGCAGACACACACACAGCACTTCACAATGGATTAAAGAGGAAATACAGCCATGCCATTAAAAAGACAATAGCTACAAAAGCATGAAAATTAGCTTTAAAACAAAACAATGAGGGCAAAAAAATCTAACCCCTCCATAATCCTTTTACAGTCACTTTGCAGCCAAGCTACGTTCTTGTTGAAAAATCACTGCACGAGCAGTAAAACCACATCCCAGCCCCATTTGTAGAACCTTTGGAAATGAAGAGGAGAGGCTGAGGGAGCTGGGGTTGTTTAGCCTGGAGAAGAGGAGGCTCAGGGCAGACCTCACTGCTGGCTACAACTACCTGAAGGGAGGTTGTAGCCAGGTGGGGGTTGGTCTCTTCTCCCAGGCAAGCAGCAACAGAACAAGGGGACACAGCCTCAAGTTGTGCCAGGGGAAGTATAGGCTGGATGTTAGGAGGAAGTTCTTCACAGAGAGAGTGATTGGCATTGGAATGGGCTGCCCAGGGAGGTGGTGGAGTCACCGTCCCTGGAGGTGTTCAGGAAAAGCCTGGATGAGGCACTTAGTGCCATGGTCTGGTTGACTGGATAGGGCTGGGTGCTAGGTTGGACTGGATGATCTTGGAGGTCTCTTCCAACCTGATTGATTCTATTCTATTCTATTCTAAGCACTTCCAATGATCCTTTCTGGATTTCACCTGTACCTACAAAGTTTCAAAGCAGCTAAGCAAAAACTGTTTCAGAAGACTTGAATGCTGACATCAATCAGCGTCAGCCTTCCCACCTGTCACACCCTAGGAAAGAAAACCCACACTTCAAATCTTTCTAAAGCTGTTTGAAAGGTGCAGCAGGAGGTCATGGCTGGCCAGTCACCATCTCTCTTGGTGCAAAACTGATCCAGAGAACAGTGCACATCGGCTGAATTAATTACGTGGTTCTGCACCTCCCACATCACCATTATTTTCTTACTTCTTACGCAAGGCCACTCCACTGAGCCAAAAAGATAACTCTGAATAATATTTTGCTGCACCAGCAAGTTATCAGTGTAGGTACAAAGTAAAGGAACAGTAAAAAATGAGAAGTGTGAGGGCAAAAACACCCACTGAATTGGTGCAAGTGCATTCAGTAACATAAAAAAGGGTTCTGTTGCAAAATCACATGAAATTCTATTCATGTAATTAAAGATTATCACTGGGTGGCAGGGCAAGGCGACAGCACACCCTGCCTTAACTCCTTAATACCCCCTACCAATGCAGGGCAGACCACCAAAGTTGCTGTGTGTGCCTCAGCTTTTTGTAAAATGGGACTGAAGTCAGCCATCCACTTGGCATCACTTCTGCAAGCCAGATGGAGAGGCATTGTGATGTACGGGCCTTCTGAGTCCAGCTGTCCTGGAAGCCCCCCAGAGCACACCATGGCAGCAGGCAGCCCAGCCCTTCTCTGAGATGTGCCGCATCTTTTATCACAGCTAAAAGCACCAGTGGCTGGCACAGTGATGCACTAGTTGCAGTAACAAATGAGGTCTCTCGTTACCTGGCAGCCAAGAAAAGGCAGCATCCAGAGACAGGAACAGGGGTTGTCCCCAAGCACAGAGGGAGGCACGGCTTGAAGCTGCCTCTCACAGAAGCACAAGACTCATGCCTAACCAGCAGCAAGCTAAGCCTAAGGCACCTACCTAATTCTGAGACCAACCTGTCCTGAGAAAAAGGAAAAAAAGAATGACTACTAAAAAAAAAAAAACCCAAGAGAGATCACAGCTACTTCTGTCACTCTAACTTAAAGTTACTTCATTCCTTAGCAGCAAATACAAAACCCGAGCAGCAGTTCTCCGCAGCCTAAAAGACAGTTGAGAAGCAATTAAATTCAATGGTCCCCTTGTTTCCAGAGCATGGGGCTTTTGTACCCGGCTGACTCAAACAGTAAATGGTTTACCTATGGTAACATAAAGCACTAGTTACTCCTCAAAAGAGATTTTTCCCAAATCAGGATCTGAAAGACCAAGTATTGAACAGATGAGCCAGAACTAACTTTTGGTTTAGTGAAAGACCACCAAGAACTGAAACACAAGTATGACAGCATGTTGACAAGTTGGCTGGCCTTGGGATCAGAACTGTAGACATGTCTGCTAGGCTCTGGGGAAATGCTTCCAATTATTTAGCTACATCTAACCAGAGAGCAGACTGACAGCGCTGCCACTACGGACCCAGAACTTCTGGTTTTAAACAAAAGTTTGTGTTCACCACTATGGAAATCCTGAAGGACTCTAAGAGCATTGTCTAGAGTAACAGCAAAAGAACATGTTGTACCTTTACTTGTAATCTGATTTACAACCCAGTGCTGGAAACACTAGTGGGAACTCTCCAAATACTGCATTTCTCACAAGAACCGCCAGGAAACACTCATGCCTAAGAATTTTCTCAAAACTCTGATTACTCACTGAGGAGGTCTGGAGCTGGTTTTCCATTTAACAGTGCCTCAGCTCACAGGGACACTGATGTAGGGGAGAGGCAGACAGCACGCTTAAACTCAGGGTGATGAACTGGAGATCAAAACTTCTATTGTCAGAGCAGTGCTAGCACAGCTGTAGTACAGACTAGTGCTGCATGATCTTGCTCACTGTTTCTGCCCTCTTTTAAAGTAGATGTTGGGCATCACTCAGCCAGGCTGGGCAAAGTTAACGTGGGCAGATGATAGAATAATTAGAGTTTTCCAGCTCATGCTGCTAAACTGCAGCACTCGGCAACTAAAATCCTCTGGGCTAAAACTACAGCTTTTTTTCTATAAGCTTTCTCCTTTCATCTTGAGGACAGAAGACCTTAGCATCTGAATTAAGTCCTGATGTTTATTCCCCAAAGGCTTGCTCCATTAGCAAAAAAAAACAAAACAAAACAAAAAAAAAAAAAAAAAAAAACCAAAAAAAAAAAACAGCTGCCCTTATAAAAAGAATGAAAACTGAAAAGATATCTGAAACAGTCACACCATCTGCTCTGATTCACGATCCTATACAGCATCCTCATCACTCCTGCATGCCAGTCATTTCATCTCATCACCTCACAAGCTTCTCAGCACAGGAAATCAGGCCAATGACAAATACCCTTGGCTAAAAGCAAGACTCCTTTTAAGTGACATTTAAGGAATATAAACCAGTAATTTAATTACTCTCGGGCTATTTGCTTTTCAGGTGATCAAATTTAAATTATCCCCAAATTCCTGTCCCCTTAACTCTCCTTCACAGAGTGATTTTTCATGTCAAATTCCAGCTAAGATATAAACCCTCCTAGCAGAAAAGTATGAGAAGTAAATAGACACAACCTCAATTAAGCAGCAATAAGACAGCTACAATTACTGTCTAACAGGTGAACACAAACCCTGCGAAACAGAGCATACAAATGAACATATCGAGAGTAAACTGTTTTTGCAAAGCACACGTTTAAATCCAGTCACTTGTAATGGAGCTATTGTATTGCTAAAGTAAACACATGCATACCCACACATGCATACCCACACATACAGACACACAAAGCTCACTCCAGAATTACAGAACAATTCTCCTTTGTTGCTGCCTACTTGCAGTTTATACACAGCCACTTCGTCTGTTCCAGTCATTAACTTACCTTGCTGCTTCAAAATAAAACGAAAGGTTAAAATGTAAATTTATATAATTAATAGAAAACTACAGAACACAACAGCTTGCTCTCAAGGAAAAGACAAGTCCTGAAGAATTCCTAATCTTGTTAAAGGTGCACCAGACAATGAACTTTCACTATGGAGATTATCAACACATAGTTGGTGTCCCATTTCAAGCATCGGGGAAAGCAGCGTTAAAGGCACCGAGAGTATCTTGTTCCACGGCAGCACTACGACGAGAACCTACATAAAGTTGAAGGCATGTTTTGAAGGGGGAAAAAAATGCAAACAGCTACTGAAAATCCAAAAAAAAAGGGCAAAACCCAGCAGAAATCAATGAATGTAAAAGCCAAAATTGCAGAAATCCTCTCAGCTTCCAGGAGTATCCCTCTTTAGTTCACTGCCACAGTGCTTCTTTTTCCTTTCTCAGGCAGTACCAAGTACAGTTAAAACTTCATCGTTCTCTTCAGTTGTGACTCAACAGAAAATATTGTACTTCAGGGGCAGAGAGAAAGCTGTGCAGCTATTGCTACTTTACTCCTCCTCGTCAGCTGCTTACTGCCTAGCTCCTCACACACGCAGCCTCCCCACTTCACTCGCACACCAACACTCCTCTCCTCGCAATGATTCTCCCCTTTATTATCCATTCAGAAGGAAATAGGAACTGATGGAGCCAATCCGACTAAAGACAAAGCACACTCCTTTAGCATTACGAGAGCAGGCAGCGCAGCGCAGCGAGCCGACCTCTGCTGGAAAAGCACTCAGCCTGGCTACTGGCATCCTGCAGGGGCTGGGGAGGAAGACGAAAGAAGGGGGATAAAACAGGGAGGGGGGGGGAAGACAGCTCCAAGAAGATTTCTTCGTCCAGCTCTGATATAGTTGTTTGTATCTCCTGCTCACCCCGAGCCTAACCCACAAGACTCTGCAATGCCCTTGCTGAAATGAATTGCATCCCGTTTCCAAGGAAGGCTAGTACCAGTTCTGCTGTGAGTGTGGGGGATTGAGAACACCCGTTGATCTTGCCTTTCCCAAAAATAAAAGTCACATTGTTACATAAAAGAATGACTGCAGAATTGTTATGCACAGAATCAGATCCACTCACGCTGTACAGACACTTCTCTCCTGAGAGTGAGCAGCAAGGAGCAGGCATTCATCTTTCAGAAAAAAAAAAAAAAAAAAAAAACGAAGAAGAAAGAAAGAAAGAAAAAGATTGAATTTAAGGTACCACTTATTTGCCCCACAAGCTGCTCAAGTTGTTCTAAGGGCACCCAACACACTGCTGCTAAGAAAGTCTTCCCGGCCAGCTGATCTACACTCACATCCTCCTTTTCACAAATGCTCCCTTCATCCTCTCCCCTTCCTTGTGCACTCCAAACAAGCACCCACTTTCTTCCCAAATGCCGTCTCTATGACTTTACCACCAAAAATCAGCACACAGGAGCTGTGCACACTTCCTGGTATTGCTCAAGGACAACTCACTGCATCTTTCAAAACAGTGTTTTCACAATGTGGGGTGGGATTTTGAAGAGGCCTATATGACTTAGCTGTGGAAATGCCACTATCCTCCCATCTGCTCAAATACCTCCTACCTCCTTCTGAGCCATCCTTGCTGTGAATGATGCCGCCTCTCCAAACTCTTAACCTACACATCAACTTTTATTCACCACTTCCTTCACGAGCACCGTTGTGCTCCCTGCCCTGCTCTTGCTGCATAGGATATTCTTCTGGCACCTTCTGCTCTCCGGTCTCACAGCTCCAACCCAGCACTTAAGTGAAGTTTCAGCTGACAGCAGCTAGACAGGCATTCCCATCACCTGCTTTGCACACAGGTAAACCAAAGCCACAGTTCACAACGCTGCGTCTCGGTAGCACCGCGAGTGAACAGCGCCCTCCAGCTTTTCCCGTGCGCAGCCACAGCACTGCCCCTTGCGGCCAGGCACAAAAGCTAGGCCACCAGACTCCTTTCAGACCCCCTCTTTTCCTGTGGTTACACATATTCTCCATCCCACAGAAAACCTCCCCTCTTTTTGCTCTTTCCCTTGCTGCAGACACAGGGACCACAAGTCAGACTTTTAGAAGAGCTTTAGCTTTAAATGATTTTAAGCCAGACCCCCAAGTTTGTCACATGCATTCACACCCCATCAGAGGAACAAGGCTCATACCCAACTGAGGGCACTGAGTTCCACTGCAATAGAAATGATTGCTACTAAACACCAATTACGGCACTTGAGCTCAGAGCTGAAGCTCCGTATCAAATTCATCCACGCAAGGATGAAGACTGCCCAACCGAGAAAATAAAAATGCAATCCGGGATTTGTGTGGCTCTTAGTATCTTCAAAGCTCCACACAGGAATTAGACCAAAAAGATCTTGCCAGGGGTCTCTTTTGCAGCAATGGTTTTTAAAAGAATTAAAAAGTAAGCATCCATCAGACAGCTCTTTCTTCTTGGCATTAACCCTCTGTAGCACCTGAAGCAACCATTAGAGAGCCTCCCATGCCTTGCAATTTCCAAAGATCCTACTAAAAATGCAGCCAATGTCATCCTGCCAGTGTTGTCTCTGTCTTTCACATCTCTTCCTTCCCGGGTCTTTGCCCATCCCTGCAGTCACCAGCACCAGACACTAGCAGATCCAAGTCCAAAATGCACTGTGGAAAACACAACCCTCCAGCCACAGCCTGAGATGAAGGGAGCCTGTGCAAATGTCCAAGCACTGCCACATGAAATCTGAACAATCCCAGGGTTCCCTTACAGACACGAGCAGAGAAAACATGGGAAAAGGGAGTAAGTCTCACCAGACAGAGACAGGAGACATTACCAGTGGAGGCCATGAGCAATGTAGTGCTGAGGAGTGTCACTGGTGGGGGGGCTGGTGAGGGGCCTGGAACACAAACCCTATGAGGAGAGGCTGAGGGAGCTGGGGTTGTTTAGCCTGGAGAGGAGGAGGCTCAGGGCAGACCTCACTGCTGGCTACAACTACCTGAAGGGAGGTTGTAGCCAGGTGGGGGTTGGTCTCTTCTCCCAGGCAACCAGCAACAGAACAAGGGGACACAGCCTCAAGTTGTGCCGGGGGAAGTATAGGCTGGATGTTAGGAGGAAGTTGTTGGCAGAGAGAGTGATTGGCATTGGAATGGGCTGCCCAGGGAGGTGGTGGAGTCACAGTCCCTGAGGGTGTTCACGAAAAGCCTGGCTGAGGCACATAGTGCCATGGTTTAGTTGACTGGATAGGGCTGGGCGATAGTTTGGACTGGATGATCTTGGATATCTCTTCCAACCTGACTGATTCTATTCTATCCTATCCTATTCTATCCTATCCTATTCTATCCTATTCTATTCTATCCTATTCTATCCTATTCTATTCTATTCTATTCTATTCTATTCACTGCCCTCAACACAGCTCACGAGAAACTGGAGAGAATGACGTGGCAAAAATGCAGCTACCGAAAGACAAAACCCAGTTGCCCTCAGAAGGAAGGAAGATTGGGCCTTTAAAACGTTTAAACCCCCTTAGCTAATGCACAGGAGACTGAGACAGGATTTGCTTTTCAGGGATGTTCTGTTTACTGCAATAATTAAGATAATTCAGGACTGAGAAAAATAGGCATGACTTGTATCTAAGAAAAAAAAGAAGGCTATGAGAAAGAGTGTGCTTTACCTTAAGGTCCAGAGCACTGAGATATTTGCCTTCTGCCAGAGAAATAAACTTCCACTTAAAAATTAAAATACTTCTTACTGTGATTTTTTTTTTTTTTTAATTCACCAACAGATTTTAATTTTAGGTTGAGCCAGCAGGGAATTATTAAAACTGATAAAGCCAGGCTCAGCTATATAGGCCAAATGCTTTGATGTCTGTGAGGTATACATTACTCTTTCTTCTTTTTCAATCCTCATTATCTGTTTCATTCCAACTTTCTGTAAAGTACTGAGTTGCTGATAAAATTATAAAAGTAAGCAATTCCTTCACGAGCATGGGTGGATTAACCAAAGGAAAATGAGAGCTTTTCAAGCACGGGTCTTGCTCCTCCCTCTCCTACACTCACACTTCTTCTACCTTCAGGAAGACAAGCAATAAGATTTCCAAAGTCCTGGCTTGGGGAAGTACAAAACTGGGTGCCTAAGCAAATTAAAGGGTAAGAATGTTAGACAGAGGTGAAACAACGAGGTAAGAGGGGGAAAAAGAAGTCAAAATTGAAGAGGTAAAATTCAAAGGAGAGAGCATGTCCAGACCAGTAGGGATAAATCCTGTCCAACTCACACATGCATTTCACAAATGGCTTCAGACAACTCTGATCAAAAAGCCCTCTGAGACAATTTTTTTTGTTGTTTGTTTAACTGGAAGAAAAGTAAGAACTATGCATCCTAAATTAAACTGTCTGCTGCACCCCTTTAAAGACAAAATTCTCAGACAGTTAGAGTTCAGCGCTGCCTTAGACCTTAGGAGATCAAACACACAGTGTAAAGATCATCAATTCACTCAGCAGTGAAAACATGCTATTTATTATCTTCTTCAAAGCCATGAGAAGATCAGATCAACCAGCAGTCTAAAGACAAGTGTTAATGAAAAAGCAATGACCCCCTGCTGTTTGACAGCTGCCCTCAGTGAATACCATCCCTAGAGAAGCTGTTCATCGCCACAGCCTAAGCAGTGCTGCAGAGACAGAAACCTGGAACAGAGATTTTATATTCCAAGGCACTTAGAAGTACGCTGTCAATACAGTTCCTGCTGTTACATTAGCTCCAGAACACATTTACGAAACTGATTAAGATACTGCTTTCAGATGAAAGACCAAGCTTCTTTAAGAAGGTGTCACTCAAAGCACTGATTTCTTTCCCTTTCCCCTTAGGAAAGAGTATAGAATCATAGAACCACAGAATGGTTTAGGCTGGAAGGGACCTCAAGGATCATCCAGCTCCAACCCCTGCCATAGGCAGGGACACCTCCCACTAGAACAGGTTGCTCAAGGCCTCATCCAGCCTGGCTTTAAACGCCTCCAGGGAGGAAGTATCCACAACCTCCCTGGGCAACCTGTTCCAGTGTCTTACCACCCTCACTGTAAAGAACTTCCTCCTAATATCCAGTCTAAATCTCCCCTCTTCCAGCTTAAACCCATTCCCCCTCGTCCTGACATTACTAGACCTTGTCAATAGTCCCTCCCCAGCCTTCCTGTAGGCTCCCTTCAGATACTGGAAAGCAAGACGAGATGCAGGGGCAACTACAAGCTTATAAGGGAATAAAGGCACAAGTACTTCCTACAGCACCTGGAGCACCTTGGAAACTGGTAACGGCCTGACATTAGCCTTGAAACACTTGAAGAAAAACAAGGAGATAATCTTGCCCAAAGTCTCAAAGTTTCTATCTCCATAAAAATGGCTTTGTTCTTCTCATTTAAAAGAAGTTTGCATTATTTGGTTTATAGAAAGACAACATCAATAGCATTTGGACATTGGATAATTGTTAAAGATCAGCAAATATTGGGTATGTTTACATTCCAGTCAAACAGGAGATTTCCCTTCGTGAATAGGTGATATCAAACCACTGGCTGACTCCTAAGATGTTTACACTCCATGTGTTAACATTATTTGATTGTAAGGTTTTTCTGCTGAAGTCTGAGACAGGAGCACTTCTGATCTAATAGAAGGAAAGACTTTTCATGCTGCCTGGATACAAAGGATATTTTCAAGGCCAAAAATGTAGTCAGATTCAGGGAGCGGAAATTTTATAAGGTTAATGAAAAAAAATGAGTCAGCATAGCACCAACTTCTTGGAAGAGGTATTAATATTTACATGTCATAGTATAGGTCAATTTATATCAGAATCATAGAATCAACCAGGTTGGAAGAGACCTCCAAGATCAGCCAGTCCAACCTAGCACCCAGCCCTAGCCAGTCAACCAGACCATGGCACTAAGTGCCTCA
>WAAF01009382.1:0-28684 GCA_013400475.1 Tricholaema leucomelas | reverse complement strand
GCTGCTCTCCTTGGCCTCCCTCCCGCAGGGTGCTGCTGACTGACCCTGAGCCCTGTCTGTCTGCATCGACTTCTGCTGCCACCCAGAGTCACGTCAGAGCTCTCCTCATCCCCTGCCATGAGGAATTTGGCCTGGAAGTGTGTGGGGCTGAGCTGCCTGCCCCTGGTAGAGTCTCTGCCTATTGAGCTGAGGAGTTTTGTCATCCCCTTGCAGCTAGGACTTGGCTGGGGGGGGGTCAGAATTGGGGCTGGGGTCCCGATCTCATGGGGCTATTGAGCCCTCCCTCTATGCTAGGAAATGCTGCAGAGCACTGAACTATTCCTCTGGAACACATCTCTGGGTGGTCCTGACACCAATGCCCTCCAGCCTGTCCTTGTTGGCACTGCCAACCCTCTCTTTCTTCTGCAGAGGGTTGAGTGTTCCATGGCACTCCTGCTGCCTGCATCTGGATGCACTGCCCTTTGGGATGGTGTCTGAAGCAGACCTGCTGGGGACCCACAGGGAGGAGGAAAGTAGATGGCTCTGGGATGTCCTTGGGCCCCAGTGTCTGCCCTGGTGTGGAGGGAGCCTCGGCTGCATCTGAGGCCATGGTGGGGGAAGCAGAGCAGAGTCCTTGCCTGTGCTGGTGTTTGGGGGCCTACAGGTGCTGCTCCCATGGATGAGAGGGGAAGGAGCCCAGCTGGATTCTCCAGAGGGGGATGCCTGGAAGCACAGAAGGGTTAGAGGCCAAGAGCAGAGCTTGGAAAGCCTGAGCCAGCCTGAGCAGCTCGATAGGAAGAGCTGAGGCCATGCTTGGTCCTCTGCAGGAGACTGGTTGGCAGCCTGGCCTCTAATGACAGGGTGGGAAGGGAAGGAGGCCACAAATCAGTGGAGAAAACCTCAAAACAAGCCCTGGGAGAGTGAGATGTTGGCATCATGGGGTGAGGCAAAGCCATCCCTTTCCCTTTGTCTTCATCTTCCTCACTTCTGTGTCATTTTCAATTGAAAGCTTTGGGCCTCTAATTCTGAGAGTTGAAAGGAGCCTGCGTGGCCGAGGGCAGCTGCGAGGACAGGGAAATGCGAAGGCAGCGGCAGGGAGCAGCAGCAGTGGCCTCGTTTCTCTAATGGGGCTGTTTTGCATGCAGATGAGTTGCTGGCAAAGACATTCCATGGGCAAAGGAGCCTCTGGGCCTGGGGCACTGTGGGTGCTATAAAAGGCAGCCCTGAGCAGGCTCCCTCATCCTGCTCCTGCCTTCTCCTCTGTGGTGACCAAGGTGAGCTGCCTGCACCTTTGCCTCGCTGCTTCTCCTTCTCTCAGCCTCCTCTTTGTCTTTTGGCCTTGGCCAAGTCTTTGCCTCCTTCTGGCTTTGGCTCCCTGACCTGCTCACAGCATTTCTGCTCTTCCTGCCACGCCGGGAGGGAGGTGGAGCAGGTCTTGGGCTGTCTTTGCAGGGCTCCCTTCCTGCTCTTCCATCTCTCTTCCAGCTCTCTTCCAGCTCTCTTCCAGCTCTCTCCCTCCCTACTCAGCCCCGTGCTGCTCCCCAGCCTGTGCCTGTGCCTGTGCCTGTGCCGTGCCCAGCAGGCTGCCAGGCTGCCCCTGACGCTGCCTGTCTCTGCCTGCCCTCTCTCCAGGTCCAGCTGCAGCCCTCAGCCATGTCCTGCTACGATCTGTGCCGCCCCTGTGGGCCAACCCCTCTGGCCAACAGCTGCAACGAGCCCTGTGTCAGGCAGTGCCAGGACTCCCGCGTGGTGATCCAGCCCTCGCCCGTGGTGGTGACCCTGCCAGGACCCATCCTCAGCTCCTTCCCCCAGAACACTGCCGTGGGCTCCACCACCTCTGCTGCTGTGGGCAGCATCCTGAGTGAGAGTGGAGTGCCCATCAGCTCCGGGGGCTTTGGGCTGTCTGGCCTGGGTGGGCGCTACTGCGGCAGACGCTGCCTGCCCTGCTAGAGCCGAGCCCGAGCCCAGGGAGGCCTGGACCAGGGAGCCCCGAGCCAGGTGCTGGGCTGAGGCTGGAGCTGCTGGGCAGGCTTTGCAGCTGGGCTGAGCACCCTCTCGAGCTGCTGCCCAGGAGGGAGGCAGCAAGGTGCCAGCCTGTGGTGTCTGCAAGGGCCTCCAGCAGGTGTCTGCTGCTGCTGCTGCTGCTTTCTTCTGCCCATCCTGAGTCCCTGCTGTCTGCTGCCGGCCTGTGCCAGGGCTCCCTGCTGAAGCAAGCTGCCAGGGGCCCTGCTGCTGGCCCTGTGCCCACCTGTGTGTGAAGAAGACTCGTGTGCCATGCTGTGGAGGGGGCCTGGCTGCCAGCTGCCCTTGCAGCAGCCTGGCCTGTGTCCCTTCCCCGGGCACTGCTCTGTTCCCCTCTTTTGACTCATTAAAGTTTATGCTGCACTGTAGCTGATGGCTCCTCCTGTTCCTGCCCCCTGCTTCCGTGGGCACTGGGATGTTCTGGGAGGGAAAGCTTTGGGTGTCTAAGGGTTAATATTCCACCTCCTTACCTGAGCAGAGCTGAGTCTCCCAAGGGCCATGGCCATCGGAGGAGTCATGGGAAGGTGGAGCAGGCTGTGGCATTCTCTGGATATGCAATGGGTGCCCAGGACCTCCCCCAGGGGATGTTTGAGCAACAGCTGTGGGTGGCTGCTGGCTGCCATTTGCTGCGGGAAGTCATTGGCCTGCCCAAAGCCATTTGTGTGCAGCCAAACAAGCCCTGCCCGAGGCTTTGGCTGCACCTTAACCCCTCTCAGTGTGTCCCTTCCCTGTTGCAAGCCCTGGAACTGGAAGGAGCCCTCAGGAAGCTGAAGGGTGAGGAGCAGCCTGGGCAGCGGTGTGGAGAGGGGAATCCTCTGCAGCATAACTGCACAGTGGGGCTGGGGTGCCCATGGGGCACAGGATCACAGATCTCAGATGTCAGGGATTGGAAGGGACCCAAAATGCTCATCCAGTCCAACCCCTGCCAGAGCAGGACCACCCAGGCTGGCTCAGGGCACACAGAAACACATCCAGACAGGGCTGGGAAGGTTCCAGGGAAGGAGACTCCACAACCTCTCTGGGCAGCCTGTGCCAGGCTCTGGGACCTTACAGCAAAGAAGTTCCCTCTTGTGTGGAGCTGCAACCTCCTGAGCTGCAGCTTCCATCCACTGCTCCTTGTCCTGTCCCAGGGAGCAGTGAGCAGAGCCTGTCCCCCTTCTCCTGACCCCCAGAGCCTGTCCCCCTCCTCCTGACCCCCAGCCCTCAGATAATTCCAGACATTGATTCAATCCCCTCTCAGTCTCCTCCAGACTCTCAGCCCCAGTCCCCTCAGCCTCTCCTCACCAGGCAGTTCCAGTCCCCTCATCACCCTCACAGCCCTCCCTTGGACTCTCTCCAGCAGTTCCTGTCCTTCTTCAACTGGGAAGTCCCAAACTGAAGGCAGAGCTCAAGATGGGCTCTCAGCAGGGCAGAGCAGAGGGGCAGGAGAACCTCCCTGGATCTGCTGGATGCACTCTGCTTGATGCCTCCTAGGGCCCCACTGCATCCATTGCTGCCCATGGATCTTCTCCCCCAGCACTCCCAGCTCCCTCTCCCCAGGGCTGCTCTCCAGCAGCCACCTCCCATCCTGTCCTGCTGCAGTTTATTCTTTGTCTCCTGGTGCAGGACTCTGCACTTGGCCTTGCTGAACCTCATTTGGTTCCTCTGTGCCCAGCTCTCTCTGCCCAAGTCTCTGTGCCCAGCTCTCTGTGCCCAGGTCTCTCTGCATGCCAGCACAGCCTGCAGCTGTCTCAGCCAATCCTCCCAGTTCGGTGCCATCATCAAACTTGCTGAGCAGACTCTGTCTGCCTGTGCCCTCATTAGTGCATTGATGAAGATATTGGACAGGACTGGCCCCAGCACTGATCCCTGGGAGACTCCACTGGTTACAGCTCTCCAGCTGGACCTGGCACCATTGAGCACCACTCTTTGAACTCTGTCTTGTAACCAGCTCCTAATGCACCTCCCTGCCTGCTCTGCCATCCCACACTGCCTCAGCTTACTCACCAGGATGTCATGGGAGACAGTGCCAGAGGCCTTGTAAGGTCGAGGTAAACTCCATCCACTGCTCTCCCTGCATCTACCCATTCAGTTATGACATCACAGAATGCTACCAGGTTAGTCAATGGGTGTGGGAGAGGGGCACAGGAGCAGCATGGGCACACACTTCACAGTCTCTCTTCTCTGGAGGAGCTGAGAGCTGCTGGAGGCAGCCTCAGAAGTGTGTGCAGAGAGTGACAGGAGCAGGCAAAGCCTATTCGCCTCAACAAAGTCCTGTGGTCAAAAGCCTGAGGCACTGTGAAGCCTTTCTGCGTGGTCACTGTGTCCTGGAAGGACCTGAGCCTGCAGCAGCTGCGCAAGAGATCCGCAGAGCCGCCAGGAGGTGGCTTCTGTCCTTCCGCCAAGGCTGCGGCAGAGGTGCCTGAGGCAGTGCAAACTCAACAGCTCTGCTCTGCTGCCTCCTTCTCAAGCCTTGTCCACCACAGGCAACGCTTCAGTGCTTGGGGTCTGGTTGTGCTTGAGGCAGAGCAGGAGGCAGCTCTTGTGCTATGCTCCTCTGTCCTTGCAGGGATTCGTGGCCCCTGCCTGCTGCTGGGCAGGATTTGGGTCCTCTGGAAACGCTGCAGGGCTGTGGCCATGCCTGGAGTGCCAACAGCCTGGGTGGGAAGAGCAGGAGTTGTGGCAAGGACAGAGGTAGCAAGGAGGAGGTTTGTAGCTTGCCCAGCACAGCCTTGGCCACGGAGGTGCCTCCAGATGTTTCAGAAGACTCAAGTGTGGGGAGGGGAAGAACTTCAGTTGTGCCCGGAGGGCCTGTGCTGACCAAGGAGGGCAGGGAAGAAGGAGAGAAGGGCAATGGATGGGCAGAGTGCTGCCGAGATCAAAGCTGAGCCTCAGGCAGAGAGGGACAAAGAGCCCAAAGCAGAGGAGCTCTGCTGCGCAAGGTGGTGCCTGACAGTGGGCACAGGAGAGAGGCAGTGAGGGACGAGCCAAGCCTGGCATGGCCAGGCTGAAGCTTTCCACTGAGGAGCCCTGCCCCAGCCATCAGGAGACACTTTAAAGGGAGGCCCTGGAGGGCAAGGGCCTGGCACCACCTGCTGAGGTGGGACTCTGCCCATCCCTGGCCGCATCATCAGCCTGTGCTGATGTGGCACTGCCCTGGGACCATTCCTGGCCTCTAATTCTGAGAGTTGAAAGGAGCCTGCGTGGCCGAGGGCAGCTGCGAGGACAGGGAAATGCGAAGGCAGCGGCAGGGAGCAGCAGCAGTGGCCTCGTTTCTCTAATGGGGCTGTTTTGCATGCAGATGAGTTGCTGGCAAAGACATTCCATGGGCAAAGGAGCCTCTGGGCCTGGGGCACTGTGGGTGCTATAAAAGGCAGCCCTGAGCAGGCTCCCTCATCCTGCTCCTGCCTTCTCCTCTGTGGTGACCAAGGTGAGCTGCCTGCACCTTTGCCTTGCTGCTTCTCCTTCTCTGTCTCTGGGGCTCAGTGCAGCCTTTGCCGAGATGCTGTGGTTGTCTTCCTGACCCACAGCTCCTTGCCATGACCACATGGAAGAGGGAGCAGGTCTTGGGCTGTCTTTGCAGGGCTCCCTTCCTGCTCTTCCATCTCTCTCCCATCTCTCTCCCATCTCTCTCCCTCCCTACTCAGCCCCGCGCTGCTCCCCAGCCTGTGCCTGTGCCTGTGCCTGTGCCTGTGCCGTGCCCAGCAGGCTGCCAGGCTGCCCCTGACGCTGCCTGTCTCTGCCTGCCCTCTCTCCAGGTCCAGCTGCAGCCCTCAGCCATGTCCTGCTACGATCTGTGCCGCCCCTGTGGGCCAACCCCTCTGGCCAACAGCTGCAACGAGCCCTGTGTCAGGCAGTGCCAGGACTCCCGCGTGGTGATCCAGCCCTCGCCCGTGGTGGTGACCCTGCCAGGACCCATCCTCAGCTCCTTCCCCCAGAACACTGCCGTGGGCTCCACCACCTCTGCTGCTGTGGGCAGCATCCTGAGTGAGAGTGGAGTGCCCATCAGCTCCGGGGGCTTTGGGCTGTCTGGCCTGGGTGGGCGCTACTGCGGCAGACGCTGCCTGCCCTGCTAGAGCCGAGCCCGAGCCCAGGGAGGCCTGGACCAGGGAGCCCCGAGCCAGGTGCTGGGCTGAGGCTGGAGCTGCTGGGCAGGCTTTGCAGCTGGGCTGAGCACCCTCTCGAGCTGCTGCCCAGGAGGGAGGCAGCAAGGTGCCAGCCTGTGGTGTCTGCAAGGGCCTCCAGCAGGTGTCTGCTGCTGCTGCTGCTGCTTTCTTCTGCCCGTCCTGAGTCCCTGCTGTCTGCTGCCGGCCTGTGCCAGGGCTCCCTGCTGAAGCAAGCTGCCAGGGGCCCTGCTGCTGGCCCTGTGCCCGCCTGTGTGTGAAGAAGACTCGTGTGCCATGCTGTGGAGGGGGCCTGGCTGCCAGCTGCCCTTGCAGCAGCCTGGCCTGTGTCCCTTCCCCGGGCACTGCTCTGTTCCCCTCTTTTGACTCATTAAAGTTTATGCTGCACTGTAGCTGATGGCTCCTCCTGTTCCTGCCCCTGCCGTTCCTGCCCAAGCTCTCTGTGGGCACTGGGGTGCCCTGCAGGGTAGGGGGTGGCTGAGGGCATGTAATTGATTTGAGCCTTTCCTGGGGCACCAGGAGTGGGTATGCAATGGCAGTGGTGGCCTGGAGGGGACTGTTCTGGAAATCCACCTGACGAAGTCTTCACAAAGCCTCCACAACTCTTTGTCCTCCCTACAAGATGTTTGTCCTTTAGCAAACCCTCTCCTGCTCTCCATGGCCTTTAGCAAACCCTGTCCAGCTCTCTGTGGCTCTCACCCTGCCTGCAAGAGCAGGGCAGGGAATTGTCCTCCTGCTCTAAGCAATCCTCAGGCCACACTTCAAATCCTGGGATTATTTTTGGGGCCTCACTCCAAGAAGGACACTGAAGGGCTGGAAAAGGTCCAGAGAAGAGCAGGCAAACTGATAAATCTTCTAGAGAAGTCTTCTGCTGAGAGGTTGAGTGATCTGGGGTGGTTTGGTGTGGAGAAGAGGCTGAGGAGAGACCTTCTGGCTCCTTACAACTCCCTGAGAGGAGGTTTGGGTGAGGTTGGTCTCCTCTCCCACTTCCCAAGCTAGGACAAGTGGAAATGGCCTCCAGGTGCACCAGAGGATGTTCAGTTTGGGCACGAGGAACAATTTGTTCTTTCAGAGTGGTCAGGCACTGGCACAGCCTGCCCAGGGCCGTGGTGGAGGTGTTAAAGAAGATGTAGAGGTGGCACTGGGGCCATGGTTTGGTGCCCATGGTGGTGCTGGGTCAATGATCTCAGAGACCTCTCCTGACCTCACTGCTTCTGTTGCTGCCATTTGATGATGCAGGTGATCAGAGTCAGGTGCCCAAGGAGCACTTTACTACTGCCCCCAAACCACCTCTCTGCCATCCCAGACCACCTCTCTGTCACCCCGAACCATCTCTCTACCACCCCAGACTGATCTCTCACTCACTCTCCACTGTTTGTGTCTGTTCAGTCACTACCTGGAAGATTCTGTGATAGTGCCCAGAGGGCATTTTGCCAGCCCCACACTGCCCCTCTGCTCTGAGCTGTGGGAGGTGATAGAAGGGAGGGCAGGACCTTGCCTGTGCCTGGGGCTCTCCTGGAGCTGCTGCAAGAAGCTCCCCGGGGACGTGGTGGTTGCTGCTGCCACAGGGGCTGTGCCCAATGCCAGGCTGCCTGTCCCATGCACCCCACAGCCTCTTGGCCTCCACAGGGCATGGTTTGGTGCCAGAGGTGCCAGTACTGCTCCAGGCTGAATGAGGGGCAGCCACTGTGGGGAGCGCAGCAGTGCCCATGCAGGAGGCCAGCAGTGCCTGCCCTGCAAGAGCTGCTGCCAGCCCCAGCTCCTGTGCCCTGCCCTGCAGCAAGGCCCTCAGCAGGTGGAGGATGCTGCAGCCTCCTGAGCTCTGCTGGGACAAGAGAAGTAGCAGGGGGGGAAGAGCTGGCAGCAGGGAGGGCGACATCATCTGGAGCCTGTGCTGGCAGGGAGCAGGAGGTGGCAGGACACTGGGGCCTTGGGCAGAGCCTCAGCACAGGCACTGGCTGTGGGGTGCCAAGGTCTGGTCGGAGCCTCCAGCTGTGGATCTGCTGGGCTGGGATTTGGCTGAATGGAGCCTGAGGAGACAGAACTGGAATCAGCTTCGCCTCTTGGAGGAGCTTCTCCTGTCCTCCACTGCCGGGGGGTGCAGCTGGTGCCTGTGTCCCAGCTGCAGAGATGTCCTCTCCTTGCCCACCAGTGCCCTGAGTGCAGGAACACCATGCCCAAGGGCTCCTAAGAGCCTCACCTGGAGTCTCTTCCTCCTGCCTCTTGCCTTCGGCCCAGGCTCTGTTTAACTCTGTTGTGGACCCACAGCCCTGCCCCACAGGCTCTGCCCTGCTTGAGCCCATCCCTGCTCTGTCCCCATGGGCTTGATGTGTGAGCTGGGCTCTGGGCTGCACCTGGGCGCTGGCACTGCACGTTCCTCACCCTGGCACTGGGCAGTGAGGCCCTTTCTGCTGAGGCTGCTGAGGCTGCTGCTCTCCTTGGCCTCCCTCCCGCAGGGTCTCCTCCTCCTGCCTGTTCCCTTGGCCCAGGATCTGCTTTAGCTCTTTCCTCAGCTTGGTGTCTGGGGTAGAAGCTTTCTGTGCTCTGCAGAGCTCTTGTGGCTTGCCAGGAGGCTTCCTTGAGCCGCACCCTGAGGGGTCTCTGCAGCTTTCTGGCCAACATGGACAGCTCTGCTCTGCTCCTGTCCCCTGGGCTGCTGCCCTGCTTGAGTTCATTCCTGCTCTGTCACCAGGGGCTCAGAGGCTCAGCTGGACTCGGGGCTGCACCTGAGCACTGTCTGCGTTTTCCTAACTCAGGTATTTTGCCTCAGGATTAGTCTTAATTTACTCCTGTGTCATTTTCCCTGGGACCATTCCTGGCCTCTAATTCTGAGAGTTGAAAGGAGCCTGCGTGGCCGAGGGCAGCTGCGAGGACAGGGAAATGCGAAGGCAGCGGCAGGGAGCAGCAGCAGTGGCCTCGTTTCTCTAATGGGGCTGTTTTGCATGCAGATGAGTTGCTGGCAAAGACATTCCATGGGCAAAGGAGCCTCTGGGCCTGGGGCACTGTGGGTGCTATAAAAGGCAGCCCTGAGCAGGCTCCCTCATCCTGCTCCTGCCTTCTCCTCTGTGGTGACCAAGGTGAGCTGCCTGCACCTTTGCCTCGCTGCTTCTCCTTCTCTCAGCCTCCTCTTTGTCTTTTGGCCTTGGCCAAGTCTTTGCCTCCTTCTGGCTTTGGCTCCCTGACCTGCTCACAGCATTTCTGCTCTTCCTGCCACGCCGGGAGGGAGGTGGAGCAGGTCTTGGGCTGTCTTTGCAGGGCTCCCTTCCTGCTCTTCCATCTCTCTTCCAGCTCTCTTCCAGCTCTCTCCCTCCCTACTCAGCCCCGCGCTGCTCCCCAGCCTGTGCCTGTGCCTGTGCCTGTGCCGTGCCCAGCAGGCTGCCAGGCTGCCCCTGACGCTGCCTGTCTCTGCCTGCCCTCTCTCCAGGTCCAGCTGCAGCCCTCAGCCATGTCCTGCTACGATCTGTGCCGCCCCTGTGGGCCAACCCCTCTGGCCAACAGCTGCAACGAGCCCTGTGTCAGGCAGTGCCAGGACTCCCGCGTGGTGATCCAGCCCTCGCCCGTGGTGGTGACCCTGCCAGGACCCATCCTCAGCTCCTTCCCCCAGAACACTGCCGTGGGCTCCACCACCTCTGCTGCTGTGGGCAGCATCCTGAGTGAGAGTGGAGTGCCCATCAGCTCCGGGGGCTTTGGGCTGTCTGGCCTGGGTGGGCGCTACTGCGGCAGACGCTGCCTGCCCTGCTAGAGCCGAGCCCGAGCCCAGGGAGGCCTGGACCAGGGAGCCCCGAGCCAGGTGCTGGGCTGAGGCTGGAGCTGCTGGGCAGGCTTTGCAGCTGGGCTGAGCACCCTCTCGAGCTGCTGCCCAGGAGGGAGGCAGCAAGGTGCTCTCTGGACTCTTGGCCAACCTCTGTCTTGGTCTTGAAATGCTTTCGGTGCCTTTCCTTGTGTCTGTGATTTGCATTTCACACTGCTGTGGTCTGATGCTGTCCTGTCAGTCAGTGCTGGGGGAAGTTAGTCAGGACTGAAGGAACAGTGGAGTTTTGCTTGCTGTCTTCCAGCTGGAAGGGTTCAGATGTGTCCTTCCCTTGTGGCATCCTGGAATGTGTTCTGTTTGTTGTGCAGAATCCCTCTTGACTTTGTATCATTAAACTGAATTTGCATCTGGATTTGAGTTCCTTTGTGCTTCTCTCCCTCTTCTCATTCCCCTGACCAGGAATGTTTCATCACATGGAAAATCCTCTCAGAGTGTCCTGCTCAGCTGGAACCTCCTGGGGTCCACTTTGTGCCCTTGCCTCTTGTCCTGTCCCTCGGCACCACTGAGCAGAGTCTGGCCCCAGCCTCTTGCCCCCCAGCCCCTTGAACTCTTGCTGAGCATTGAGCAGATCCCCTCTGGGGCTGCTCTCCTGCAGGCTCTCAGCCGTTGCTCCTCACAGAGATGGTGTCCTGGAGCAGGCTGCCCAGAGCTTGTGGAGTTTCCTTCTCTGAACACTTTCAAGCTCCCCCTGGACATGTTCCTGTGTGGCCTGCCCTGGGTGGCCCTGCTCTGGAGGGGGTTCTGGATGAGTTGATCTCTGGAGGTCCCTTCCAACCCTTGCCATGCCATGAGCTGGTGCAGCCTGAGTGGAGTCTCTGGGGGAAAATCAGCTCCCCAGAGGTGTTTCTCTGCTTAGGGCACTGAAGGGTCTGGTTTGTGCCCAGGGACCCTCTGGTGCTGTCACACAGCTTCTGTGACTGAGGCTGTTTGCTGCTCCTCTGCTCCCTGAGGAGTCACCCCCTGGACATTAATGGGCTCCTGCTTGGTGCCAGGAAGGTGCCCTCCTGCTATGCAAATGGGGCAGGGAACAGAGAGAGTCCAGCAGTTAATGTTAGGAGAATGAAATGGCAGCTGGAGAGGCCTGGACCCAGCAGCAAGTCCTGAAAGGGACTTTCGTGGTGCCTGTTGTGAATGGAAGGGCCTGGAGAGCTGCTCCCTGCCCTAAGCCTGGGTGAGGACTGCAGGCTGGGTGGGATCTTGATCTGCTTGAGGACAGGAAGACTCCACGAGGGACAAGCCAGGCTAGAGCCATGGGCTGAGGCCAGTGGGATGAGGTTCAACAAGGCCAAGTGCTGGGTCCTGCATTTGGGTCACCACAACCTCATGGATGCTGCAGGCTGGGGGCAGTGGCTGGAAACACCCTGGGGGAGCTGGGTGAGAACAGCTGGAGAGGAGCTGCTGTGCCCAGCAGGAGCAGGGCAGGGATTGTCCTCCTGTGCTGGGCACTGGGGAGGCCATCCCTGGAGTGTGGGGTTCAGTATTGGGGTCCTCCCTCCAATAAAGACATTGAGGGGCTGGGGTGGGCCCAGCTGAATGCCCACGGCTGGAGGGGTTTCAGGCAGCGTGGCAGATGGAGCCCCTGAGCAGGAGAGGAGGAGGTGCCCATCACTGGCAGCCAGGTCCCTTCTGTGTGTGAGGGCTGCAGTGGAGAGCTGCAGAGCAGTTCTGGAGCCCCTGGGACAAGAGGGACATGGAGGTGCTGGAAGGGGTCCAGAGAAGAGCCACAAGGATGAGCAGAGGGTTGGAGCTGCTCTGCTGTGAGCAGAGGCTGAGGCAGTTGGGGCTGTGCAGTCTGAAGAGAAGGCTCCCAGAGGACCTCATTGTGACCTTGCAGTGTCTGCAGGGGCTACAAGAGAGCTGGGGAGGGACTTCTTAGGCTGTCAGGCAGTGACAGGACTGGGGGGGATGGAACCAAGCTGGAAATGAGGAGAGTCAGACTGGAGGTGAGGAAGAAGCTCTTCAGCAGGAGGGTGGTGAGAGCCTGGCAGGGGTTGCCCAGGGAGGTGGTGGAAGCCTGATCCCTGGAGGGGTTTCAGGCCAGGCTGGCTGAGGCTGTGGGCAGCCTGACCTGGTGTGAGATGTCCCTGCCATGGCAGGGGTTGGCACTGGGTGGTCCTTGTGGTCCCTTCCTACCCTGACTGATTCTATGGAGCAGGAGCTCTGCCTGTGCAGCTTTGCTCCTCCAGGCCTCCCTCTTTGCAGGACTCAGTTCCCAGGCTGATTTTTGCAGGTGGAACCTCCTGGAGATAATGAAAGGGGTTTGCTGCTGGCTCCCAGTCTGGGCTCAGCATGAGAAGCAGGTCTGGACATCAGAAATTCTTTCATCTTCCCCAGTTCTGGGCACTTAATTTTGGCTGCTTTCAGACTGACTTCATTAGCCTCAGTGTGTGCTGGCTCCGACCTTGGCTCTCACAGAGACCTTTTTGGCTCCTTGGCAATTTGGGAGCAAATCTAACACCAGACAAGACCTTTCCTAAAACTCTTTCCACTTCCCTGTCTGAGCCACTTAACAACACTTCATTTGCTCACCATCTCTAGCCAAACAGCCTCCCAGGAGCCTCTTGGGTGAGTGCTTTGAGGTAGTCAGACTAAGCTGGGGTTGAGTCATGACCAGGAGACAGCTCAGGAGGATCTTTGAAAGGGCTGCAGAGACCTCTGATATCAGAGTTGGGCTGTGAAACGTGAGTCAGCAGAGCCAAAAGAAGCTCTTGGGTGCACTGAGGGGAGTGTGGGCAGCAGGGCAAGGGAGAGTCTCCTGCACATCTTCTCTGACCCAGTGAGGCCATCTCTGCAGTGCTGGGGCCAGTGCTGGACTCCCCCCAGCTGCAGAGGGACTGGGAGCTACTGGAGAGAGTCCAGGGGAGGCTGGGAAGGTGCTGAGGGGTCTGGAGCAGCTCAGTGAGGAGCAAAGGCTGAGCCCTGGGGCTGAGAGCCTGGCAAAGACCATCACAGGAGCTGTGCTGAGCTCTTGGCAGCACGGCCCAGGCTCTGCTGTACTTCGTGTGGGGGAACTGCTTCTGGCAGTGCTGAGGCTGTGTTCAGAAGGCTCTGAGGTGTTGCTGCATGACCTTTTTGTATGGACACCTCCACAGAGGTGTTCAGGGACAGGCTGGATGAGGCCTGGAGCAACCTGGGCTGGTGGGAGATGTCCCTGCCCATGGCAGGGGATGGGAACTGGATGATCTTGAAGGTCTCTTCCAACCCAACCCATTCTATGAAACTGAATCTGTGAGTCCAGTTCCAGACCCCTGCCATGGGCACCTCCACCAGCCCAGGTTGCTCCAGGCCTCAACCACCCTGGCCTTGAACATCCCCAGAGAGGAAGCATCCAGAGCTTCCCCGGGCAGCCTGTGCCAGTGCCTGCCCACCCTCACTGCCAAGAATTTCTCCCTCCTCTCCAGTCCCAGTCTCCCCTCTCCCAGCCCAAAGCCATTGTCCCTCATCCTGGCACCCCCAGCCCCTGGCACAGTCCCTCCCCAGCTCTCCTGCAGCCCCTTCAGGTGCTGGAGTCTCCCTGCTCTGCGACCTGGTTGCATTTGTCTCTGAGCTCCAGGCAGGGCTCTGGCTCTGCTCTGGGGTCAGCAGGACCTGGGGCTCTTTGGCAAGACCTTCCTTAAGAGCAGAGCTTCAGCCTGGATTCTCCTTCTGCTTGGCCAGAACCAGAGCTTGGCAAACACTGGTGTGGCCCAGAGTTGGTCAGGGGTTTCCACTCCTGCTCCTGGTGACAACACTGCAGCAGGGGAGTGATGCACTGTCAGAGCTCTCCTTAATTGGCTTCCCCCCAGACTGAAGCCAAGCAATTGGAGAGGGAATTTTGTTGGGCCTGCAAGGTGGCAGTGGCATAAACTTGGTCCAGAACTCCAGCAGATGAGAGGTTGGGTGAGGGAATCTGTGTCAGAAGATAACACAAAGGACCAGCAGCAGGAGAAGGCCTTTAATGGGCTGGGAGCATTTTGCATTTGGGACGCAGTGGCTGGGAGCTAATTTGCTGCTCAAAGGCTGTCTGAGCTCCTCAGGCCATCCTGGGTGCACTATAAAAGCCAACTCCACTCCAGCTCCTGCCTGCCACTTCTCTTCCCCTCTTCCTCTTTTGTGAGCCAGGTTAGTCCCAGTCTTCTTCTCCTTCTCTGCTTGCTCAGTTCTTGCCTTCAGAGCACCTTGGCTGTTGTCCTCCTCACTCTGCTGGCTGCTGGCTGGGGGAGGTGGTGTGGGGAAGGCTTCTCTTGAGGAGGTTGGGGCTGGCTGCTGGAGTGCAGCCTCTGCTGGAGCCAGGGTCTGGGCTGAAAGGGATCTCCAGGCTGCTTGTGAGTCCTGGCACAGAGCCTTGCATGGTGGTGCTGAATCACTCAGGGGTTGGCTTTCAGGTGTGCTAAAGGTCTGAAGAGCTGTGTCCAAAAGGTCACCAATCAGCCTGGCTTGGGGCAGCCACAGTCAGCAGGAGCAGGGCAGAGACTGTCCCCCTGGACTGGGCACTGGTGAGGCCACTCCTGGAGTGCTGTGTCCAGTTCTGGGCACCTCAGTACAAGAGAGATGTGGAGGTGCTGGATCCAGGGCAGAGGAGGGTAAGGGAGCAGTGAAGGGCCTGGAGAATAAATCTGATGAAGGGGCTGGGGCTGCCTGCTATGGAAAAGAGGAGGCTGAGGGCAGACCTGATGGCTCCCTGCAGCTCCCTGATAGGAGGCTATGGGGAGAGGTTGGAGCTGCTCTCTGCTCACAGCTCACCAGCGACAGGACAAGAGGCAATGGCTTCCAGCTGCAGCAGGACAGGCCCAGGTTGGACATCAGGAAGAGCTTTTTCACAGCAGGAGTGGGCAGGCACTGGAGCAGGCTGCCCAGGGAGCTGCTGGAGTTGCTCAGAGGTGGTGCTTGGGGATGTGGTTCTGGGGTGAACTCTGCAGAGTTGGACTGGATGACCCCAAGGGTCTTTTCCAACCTGAATGCTTCTGTGGTTCTGGGAAGCTGAGGCAGAGCAGGGTCAGGCTAGAGCTGAGGAAGAAGCTCCCCAGTACCAGGGTGCTCAGGCTTGGGCACAGGCTGCCCAGGGAGGCTGTGGATGACTCCTCCTTTGGGGGTGTTCAAGGCCTTGAGCAGCTGAGTCTGGCTTGGGAGATGTCCCTGCCTATGGTGGGGAGGTTGGAGGAGATGAGCTCTGAGCTCCCTTCCACCCTGAGCCCTTCCATGGTTCTGTGAAGCATTGGCAGCTCCAAGGCTGATGACCTGCACTGAAGTTTGTGCCTCTGTAGGCAAAGCTGGAACTGGGAAGCAATTCTTTCATTTTCCAGGTGTCTGTTGAGCTCTCTCCAGAGGAAGCTTTGTGGTGAGATGCTCCTCATAATTACCTTCTCTCCAGCACTCTGAGTCCCTGGGGCTGGAGCTCAGCTCTGTCTTTCCAGACACAGTCAAGAGAAATACTGATATTAAAGTGGTGCTCTGGGAATGGCTTCTTCTGTTCTGCTGCCAGCTCTGTGCTGGGTCATCAACAGCCCAGGGAGGATTCTTTCAGCCTGCATCTTCTCTTGGCATAGTTAAGAGCTCAGATTCCTCCTCGAGCTGTTCCTCACTCAGCTCCAAAAAAAGGATCTCTGGAGATCTGTGATCTTGAGCTGAGTGAACCTGAGTGTGGTAAGGGCCAGACTGGGTGAGGCCTTGAGCAGCTGAGTCTAGCTGAGAGGTCTCCCTGCCCACAGTGGGGGGGGTTGGAGCTGATGAGCTCTGAGCTCCCTTCCAGCCTGAGCCATGACCATTCTCTGATGTCTCTCCACACTTCTGGTCCTGTCTTTCAGACTCAGCTGCAGCCATGTCCTGCTACGAGCGATGTCCTTCCAGCTCCTGCGGGCCAACGCCTCTGGCCAACAGCTGCAGCGAGCCCTGCGTCAGGCAGTGCCAGGACTCCACGGTGGTGATCCAGCCCTCGCCCGTGGTGGTGACCCTGCCAGGACCCATCCTCAGCTCCTTCCCCCAGAACACCACCGTGGGCTCCTCAGCCTCTGCGGCCATTGGCAGTGCTCTCAGCGCTGAGGGGGTGCCCATCAGCTCTGGCAGCTCCTTGGGCCTGGGCAGCTTTGGGTACCCGGGGCTGGGCAGTGGGTACAGCCGCCCCAGCCGGCGCTACCCCTCCTACCGGGGCGGCTTCTACGGACCCTGCTGAAGCCGGAGGAGCCAGCAGGAGGAGGTGATCAGGAACGCTGAGGCACGACCCCACACAGGACTGAGCTCATGGCCATGGCTTCCAGAGGTGATGTCAGGTGCCCACAGCTCCACCTGAAGCTGGGGGGGCAGTGGGAGCTTGGCACCTCCTAGAACCAGGCCTGTGCTTGTCCTTCGTTACCCTTCACTTTGTATTTCTGACCAGGTTGTTTGTCCTCTCCAGTAAGGGAGGGGGAGGAATTGCCCTGCCCAGCTGGGGCAGCACAGCCCACTCCATTGAGAAGGAAGACCTCAGCTTGCTGAGTGTGCCACCGTGAGTGGATGAGTGGGCACCGTCCTCAGTGGGCCGTGGAAATGTCTCCTTACACTTTGTGTCGCTTCCTTCCGTTCTTCAGCCTCATTAAATCTGTGCTGCAGCAAACCCAGAGTCTCTCTGTCCTTCCCCCCTCTCCTGCCCCCTTGCCCAGCCTGCCTGTGCTGGGACAGGGCCTGCTGCAGGGCATCGGTTCCAAAAGGCATCCTGCAGCGGCCTCAGGCCAAGGGCCAGAGGAGAACAACTCAGGATGCAGCTGTGGGAAGAGTTCTGCTTCTGTCTCCGCCTGGCAAATGCAGCCTGAGGCATCTGGCAAGGGCTAGAGCAAGCTGAGGTGCTCCTGCTGAGGTGCTCCTGCTGAGGTGCCCCTACTGAGGTGCCCTTTGCACTCCAAAGAGCTGGGAGAGGCTCTTTAGCTGCCCTGGCACTGCTCTGTGGTGGGAGCTGCAGGTCCTGGGTGAGGGACAAGAGTGGGGCAGTGAGATGGTTTAGGAAGGGGCTCAGCTGCCCCGAGTGAGCCTGAGCTCAAGGGGAAGCTCTCTGAGGGCAGTGCTGCTCCTCCTTGTCCTTCTGTGGCTGCAGATAGGAGATCCTGCGGAGCAAAGAGGGCAGAGTGGTGCAGCAGGACCGGCAGGGATGAACCTCCTCCAGAGGCACTGCCTCCCCTCAGCTCAGCTGGCACAGGTGGGACAGGTTGCTCCTGCCTGGGCACACTGGCAGAGGACTGTGGCTTGCTTCAGCCTCTCTCTGAAAATCAACAAAAGCTCTTGAGAGGGAGGAGGCTGCTCCCGGGCACAGCTGAGCCTGCTCAGGGCTGAGGTGGGAGAGTGGCCACAAGCTTGGGCACCCCTGGGAGAGCAGCTCAGAGCTTTCTGCTGGGTGCAGGAACCCTGGCAGCTGAGAACAGGCCCTGGTTAGGTCCTGGGGAAGGGAAAGGAAAGAGAGGGGGAAGGGAAAGGGAGGAAAGGGAAGGGGAGGGGATGGGAGGGAAGGGGACGGAAGGAAGAAAGGGAGGAAAGGAAGAGAGGGGGAAAGAGAGAGGGGAGGATGGGAAGGGGAAAGAAGGAAAGAGGAGGTGAAGGGAAAGGGAGAGAAGGAAAGAGGGGAAGGAGAAGAAGGGGAGGCTGTTGTGATGTTTGCAAGAGGATTGCCTTTGAAATGTGCTGGCCCTGGGCAGCAAGTCTGAGGGAAGGAGATTAAAGGCTTCGAAGCTCTAACCCACTCCTGGGAGGCCTTCACAAACTGTCCCTGCTGTGCCTGGTGGATCTGAGGTCTCTCAGGCCTTGTTGTGCTCCCCCTTGGCCACCTGTGCTGCCACAGAGCTGCTGTGCAGGGGCTGGGAGCTTTGGTCCCTAAAGGAAGAAGGTTTGAAAAGCTCTACCTGGAGGCTCTGGTGACTCAGGGTCCTGCCAGGCCGTGCAGCCCCCAGCCTGGTATCTCTGAGCTGTCTGGCTTGGAGTCTCAGTCTGTGTCTGTAGAGGCTGCTGCTGACCTGTAATTAAAGCTGCAGTCATTAGTGGAGCTCAATTAAAGGAGGCAGATCAGCTCCCTGGCAGGATCCAGGCTTTGGAGGAGCAGAGAGAGGGGAACAGCTGAGCCCCTGCTGGTGTCACGCAGCAGAAGGTTGCTCTGAGCTCCACGGGGAAAGGATTTTTGCCATCCCAGCTGAAGTCTCTGCTGGGTCACAGAGGACACCTCCCAGAGAAGTCCTCACTCATCAGAGGTGGTGGCAAAAAGGTTTTCTTTCAGGGAGGGCAACTCCTGTGCCCGGCACAGAGAGCAGGCACAGCCCCTGCAGAGTGGCACCGAGGGAGCAGGGCTGGCACACTGCACTGGAGGCATCTTGGAGAGGTTCAGGTGGACAGCTGCAGACACTTCCCACTGCAAGGCTCCCTCCTGGAGGAGCTGAGACATCCTTGCACATTCACTAATTACCTCCTGCATTAATTGGCTTGGGTTGATTTGCATGTGGCTGCCCCCCCCAGTGGAGTTGTGTTACTGTTTGTGTTTACTGCTGGCCCTGGATGGCAGCCACAGTCCCTGGGGCCTCTTTCATCTCTGGTTTGCATCCATTACTCCAGGCCTGACTCCACCTTCCCCAAATGGGGATGAGTCCAAGCTGGATTTGGTTAGGAATTTTGGCTCATGGGAGTCCACCTGCAGCAGCTTTCCACTTGGGTCATGAGTGAGCAATTCCTCCTCTGAGGAGTGAGAGAATCCCAGACTTGTAGAATCCTGGAATCAGAGAAGGGTTTAGGTTGGGAGCTCAAAGCTCAGCCAGGTCCAACCACTGCCATAGGCAGGGACACCTCCCACTGGAACAGGTCGCTCCAGGCCTCATCCAACCTGATCCTGAACACCTCCAGGGAGGTTGTGGAGCAAAGAAGCACAGAATGTGCCAGGGCCTCACCACCCTCAACCTGTGCCAGGGTCTCACCACCTGCACTGTAAACAACTTCCTCACATCCATTCCTCTTCCTCCTCCTCTCATCACCAGACCTTGTCCACAGTCCCTCCCCAGCCCTCCTGCAGCCCCCTTCAGATCCTGCAAGGCCACTCCAAGGGCTCCTGGAAGCCTTCTCCTCTGCAGGCTGCAGAGCCCCAACTCTCTCAGCCTGTGCTCAGAGCAGAGCTGCTGCAGCTCTCTCAGCATCTTGGTGGCCTCCTCTGGACTGGCTCCAACACTTCCATGTCCTGCTTGTGCTGGGGGCTCCAGAACTGCACTCAGGACTGCAGGTGGGGTCTGAGGAGAGCAGAGCCAAGGGGCAGAATCCCCTCCCTTGCCCTGTGGCCACACTGCTCTGGCTGCAGCCCAGCCCAGGGTTGCTGTCTGGGCTGCACTCACCCTGCAGGCTCCTGTGGAGCTTTGCATCAGCCCAGACCCCCAGGACCTGTTCCCCAGGGCTGCTCTCAGCCATTCCCCACCCAGCCTGGAGTTGTGCTTGGGATTGTGCCCACCCAGGTGCAGGACTTTACACTTGGCCTTGTTGAATGCCATGAGGTTGGCCTGGGCACAGCTCTGCAGCCTGCCCAGGTCTCTCTGGATGGATCCCTGCCCTCTAGTAAGTGGCTGTGCCATACAGCTTGGTGCCTCCTGCAGACCTGCTGAGGGTGCCCTGATTGCTCTGCCCATGGCACTGACACTACAGAATCCCAGAACAGTTTTGGATGGCAAAGGCCTTTGAGCTCCTCCAGTCCAACCATTCTCTGACTCTGCCAAGGCTGGGGCTAAACCCTGGCCCTCAGCACCACAGCTCTGCCTCTTGGAAGCCCCTCCAGGGGTTCAGGCTCTCTGTTCTATGGGATGTTGATCGTTGGAATATTGCAAAGCCTTTGGCTCCCGGGATGGAAGGCTGAGGCAGCCAGGCCTGCCTGGCTTACGACCTCCATCAGCAGAGGACCTGAGCTCATTTTAGCATCCCTGCACCCTCTGGAGTTCGTTTTCCCAAGCGCCCTGCCTCTGCCCGTGCTCAGCGGAGTCCTTGCCGTAAGGGAATGCATTTCTGTGTCCTTCTGATGTGCAATCAAACTCTAATTGCATCCAAGCAGCGTCACAGACCTGCACATTTCCTGCCCTGTAATCGTCAGGGAGCCACAGAACGGCTCAGGCTGGAGGGGACCTCAGAGATCATCTGCCCGAACCTCCCCTGTTTGCATGTCTGAGCTGCTGCCGAAGCTCCGCTGTGAACCTGGCGGACTTCTGCTCTTCAGAAGTGAGCAATCAGCGTTTGCTTCCCAGGCTTGCTCCGCGGAGCTGCAGTTCAGGGACATTTTGCATCTCCACCTGATTAACCATCGGGAGAGGAGGGCTTGGGTCCTGCTCCCTGCCCTGGAGCCTGCTGCGTGGCTGCTTCTCAGGCTGGAACTGTCTTTGAAACAGAGATGGAATCGCTGCACCTCAGCAGCCCCTTTGGGCTGGTGCCAAACGGAGACAGCCTCATTTGCTTTCAAAAGAGGGAAATGGGGAAAGAAGATTCTAAACTTCTCTAATGAGCTGCCATTAATTAGCAGCATAATTGCGTGTAATGGCCCAGGACACGGCAGAGGGAAGCAGCCATTTAGTGGCAGATGTAAATAAAACTCTTTGGCGTCTTTAATGAGGCCATGAGCGAGTTTGTGGTGGACTCGGAGTGCCCCTGGCTCTGACTAGCCTCAAACCCACAAGATTCCTCAACCCGACCTGATTCCTGCTTGTTCCCCCGCGGTGTTTGATGTAGAAAGCAAACTCCGGCTGCAGACTGCGTAGATGAAGGACTTGGCCGCTCAGCTCCCAAATTGCAGAGCTGTGTCTCCGGAGCCTCCCCGGCATGGTTTGATGTTGAAGGAGCGGCTCGGGCTGCGGTGGCCTTTCATCTGCCGGCAGGGAAGTCAAAGCTCTCCTCCCCTCAAATGATCTCTGTCCCAGGAAGCCCCTCTGGGGCTGGTGGGGTGCAGTCAGCTCTCTGTAGCCGCTTTCCTCCCGAAGCTGTGCTGCTGTCTGCCTGCTTGAGAGGGGTTTGGCGAACCTGTGAGTCAGACTGGAGTCAGAATCAGCCAATTCTGACCTCTTTGGAGAGAGCTGTGCCCAAAAGCTCATGAAGAGGGAGGGGGATTTGAGAAGGGAGCTCACAGTGGATCACGCCAAGGGCCGTGGGGAGCCTGCAGTGCCCTCAGGGTGCAGAAGAATCTCTTTAGGGGAAATGAATTACTTTGATTTGGCCAGGGATGAGCTGCAGATAAAAGCAGCCTCTGGAGCGGAACGCAGACGAGGTGGGGAGGAAATGAAATCAAGGCACAAACACAAACAGGGGGTGGGGGGAGAAATTAACTCATCAGCTGGGGGTGCTTTGCATACGAGAAGGCTCCGGCAATTGGCTGGCGAATGGCTACGTGCTCGGAGCTGGGTCTGAGCTCCTCGCGTGTTGCAGGACAGGGTATAAAAGCCCAGCACCGGCAGAGCTGCTCCCATCCTCTTCTCCTGCTTCTCTCTGCTTGGGGAAAGGGTAAGTCCGGAGCTGCTTCCCAGCTGCCCGTGTCTTGGGCTGCTGCCTTCGCTGTATTTTGACTCTTCCTCTGTTTTGTCTGTGCCCTTTGCCTGCGCTGAGGACACCTGCAGGTACCTCCTCCCCTCGGGGTCCTTGCAGGGGGCAGCTGCTGGGCACAGGACTTCAGGCTCATTTTTCCATCCCTGTCAGCAGCTCAGCCAGGTCTGAGGGGTTCAGATCCTGGCAGCCAGCAGTGGGTGTGGAGAATCGTACAGGGGGGGTTGCTTTCTTGGGGGTGCTCTGGAGACAGGCAAGGCAAAAGGGTGCAGAGGAGCAGTGGTGTTCATCTCTCCCTGCACCAGGAGCCAGGAAATTCTCCCTTCTTCACCCCAAAGACCTTTGGGACCAGAAATATTTGAAACCTCTTCTAAAATGCTCTGAACGTTTTGGCTCCAGGCCTGCACTGCAGGAACCTGGAGCTGAACTGTCAGCAGTGAGGCTTTCCCTGTTCTCGTTTCTGATCAAGTCATTGTGGATGGCCTCAACTTCCAGTGTCCTCTCTTCAGAAGAGGGCAGAAAGTTGCTCTCTGTAAGGCTGGGGTGAGGTAAGCAGCACAGAGCAGGGGGTGGATGAGGTGAGAATCAGGCAGAATATTGCTGCTTTTGCTGCTCCTCTGGGAGGAGGACACCAGGGAGAGTCACCTCAGCAGATTATTGCCCTGCTCAGGCATTTCTTCTTCTTCCCTTTGTTGTAGGTGAAGTTCCTCCTTGCTTTGTCATGCAGGAGGTCCTGAGCTCAGTCCCTCACTTTCCCACCCACTGCAGGGCTGCCAAGAGCCCTGGAGGAGTCCTGTGGGAAATGATCTACCACAGGGTGCTCAGAGGCTGTCCCTTGAGCTCTCTTCTGTAGCATGGAAGAGGTTTGGTGTTCACTGAGGTCTCTTTCCTAGCCCGGAACTCCATTCTCCATACAGTCTCTGGTTAGTTTCTTGTGCTCTCTATCATCTGGTCAGCAGGACAAGGAAGGGGATTCTGCCCCTTGGCTCTGCTGTCCTCAGACCCCACCTGCAGTCCTGAGTGCAGTTCTGGAGCCCCCAGCACAAGCAGGACATGGAAGTGTTGGAGCCAGCCCAGAGGAGGTCACCAAAATGCTGAGAGAGCTGCAGCAGCTCTGCTCTGAGCACAGGTTGAGAGAGTTGGGGCTCTGCAGCCTGGAGAGAAGGCTTCCAGGAGCCCTTGGAGTGGCCTTGCAGGATCTGAAGGGGGCTGCAGGAGGGCTGGGGAGGGACTATTGAGAAGGTCTGGTGGTGACAGGAGGAGGAGGAGTGGGTTTGAATGGCAGAGAGGAGATTGAAACTGGATGCGAGGAAGAAGCTCTTTACAGTGCAGGTGGTGAGACCCTGGCACAGGCTGCCCAGGGAGGTTGTGGCTGCTTCTTCCCTGGAGGTGTTCAAGGCCAGGTTGGATGAGGCCTTGAGTGACCTGTTCTAGTGGGAGGTGTTCCTGCCTATGGCAGTGGTTGGACCTGGCTGAGCTTTGAGCTCCCTTCCAACCTAAACCATTCTCTGATCTCTTGGAGGCCTCATTCCATGACTGCAGCTGCAATGTCTTTCTTGTACCTCCTCCCTTCCTTGTGTTCCAGACCCACTCCCTCCTGCAGCCATGTCCTGCTATGACCTGTGTCCCCCCAGCTCCTGTGGGCCAACGCCTCTGGCCAACAGCTGCAACGAGCCCTGCGTCAGGCAGTGCCAGGACTCCACCTACGTCATCCAGCCCTCGCCCGTGGTCGTGACGCTGCCAGGACCCATCCTCAGCTCCTTCCCCCAGAACACCACCGTGGGCTCCTCAGCATCTGCAGCTGTGGGGGATGCTCTCAGTGCTGGAGGGGTCCCCATCAACTCTGGCAGCTCCTCAGGACTGGGGGCCCTTGGCTACTCGGCTCTGGGTGGCCTCTATGGGAGGCCCTCCAGGCGCTACAACCGGTGTGGGCCATGACGCCTCAGGGGAACAACAGGAGCTTGGAAGCGTTGACTCGGATCAGGACTGGATTCATGACCACGGCCACTTGCTTGCTGCCGCCCCCCCCTCAGCTTGCCCCCAGGCAGGAGCTTGGCATTGCTGATTTTCTGTTGTTAATGAGGTGCAAGAGTGCCACTTTGGCTGTTGCATGCAGGAGTTGGAGTCCAGCTGCGAAGCGTTGCCTGGATCTGGATGATTTGGTCAGGTCCAGCTCAACCCTTTGCTTTCTTTACGTTTGTAATGATTTTGTTGCTGGTTGTTTTTTAACCATTCTCTTTCTTACTCATTAAATTTGTGGTGCATCATTATCAGGCCTGTCTGGGAGTGCTCTGCTCATGCTGCCTCCTTTGGAGCCTTCTCTAGGAGGGGTTTTGCCTGTGCACAAATTGCCAGAAGGAGGCAAACCTTCACTTAACTCATCCTGTGTTAATTAGCAAGGAGGTGATCAGAGAGAAAGTGATGCAGTGGGCAAGGAGGGGAGGCTGAGAGCCTGGAGAAGAGCAGCCCCAGAGGGGATCTGATCAGTGCTCAGCAGGAGCTACAGGGGCTGGGGAGGGAAGAGGCTGGGGCCAGACTCTGCCCACTGGTGCCCAGGTACAGGGCAAAGTGGAACCCAGGAGGTTGCAGCTGAGCAGGAGAAAGTTGTTTGGGGTGAGGGTGCAGGAGGCCTGGAGCAGCTGCCCAGAGAGGTTGTGGAGTCTCCTTCTATGCAGAGCTTCCAACCTCCCCTGGGCATTGTGCCCCTGAGCAAGCCTGTGGGTGCCCTGCTGGGGTGGGGTGTGTGTGTGCAGGATATGATCTCCAGACATCCCTACCCAAGCCACTGGGTTGGCATTCTCTGTTACACCTTTTTTTGCCAGGTTGTTTTCCCTTAGTTGCCCTTAGGCTGCCCATAGCAGTGGTGGAGTCCCTACCCCTGGAGGGGTTTCAGAGCTGTGGAGATGTGCTGAGGGCCATGGGTTGGTGGTGAGCTGGCAGTGGAGAGTTAAGGGTTGGACTCGATGATCTTGGAGGTCTCTTTCAACCCCAATGATTCTGTGCCCTACTGTGCAGTATCCTGGCACTCCACCTCCTTGGAAATCCCAGTAGTCCTCAGAGATAATGACTCCTGGATTGCTACACAAACCCTCAGTACTCTGCTGCTGCTGCGGGGATGCCAATGAAACTTTCACTCCTCCTTTGCAGCAGAGGCTGAGCTGGGCAGATCCCTGACAAATGAACTCAGCCCAGGAGGGAAGATTGCTCCAGGAGGAGGCTGAAGGACAAATGAGAACCAGAGCAGCTCTTGCACAGCACCACAGGGGTTTAATGTGGGAGAGCAGCAGAGCAGCCACTGGCAGCAAACCAAGGGACTGCAACCCAAGGCAAGAGGCCATTTGGGCATCCTTTCTGTAGCTGCCAGGCTCTCACCCCTGGGGTCTTCCTGAGATGGTACAAGGAGAGAGAGAGAGAGACAGAACTGCGATGCCAGAAACATTTATTGTGCTCAGAGGGGCAGGAGGGGTTGCCATAGAGATGGTGGGCAAGGGCCAGCAGGTCTGCTCCCAGGTGTTGGTGCCATCAGAGGGATCTTCTCCAAAGCATTACTCCACATGGGGGTGATGATGAGGTGAGGCTGGGGACAGGGCCCGGGGCTGGTGTGTGCCTAGCAGGGCCCACAGGTGTCCCAGAGCTTCTTGCTGTAGCGAGGCAGCAGGCAGGGGCTGCAGGCAGGAGCAGCTCTGGGGAAGGTGCAGAGCCCCCCCGAGCCCTGGGTGGCGCCGGCGCCGTAGAGGCCTCCCAGCCCCAGGGAGCCCCCAAAGGCAGGAGCTCCGGAGGAGCCAACCACGGCCTGCTGGGGGAAGGAGCTGAGGATGGGGCCGGGGAAGGTGACGACGACGGGGGGCGGCTGGATGAAGGCCGTGGAGTCGGGGCACTGGCGGGCACACAGCTCGTTGCAGCTCTCGGCGATGGGCTGGGGCACGGCCACGCTGGCGCGGGGTGGGCACAGGTCGGCCTTGGGCGGGCACAGGTCGTAGCAGGACATGGCTGGTCGGGATGGAAGGGAGCTCTGCAAGAGGGCACAGGCGGCAGGTCAGCAGCAGAGCGGAGTGCCCCGGGCAGAGGGGCAGGGGCTGCAGCAGAGGGCAGCAGCACTGCCACACTTACCCTGTTCCCCGAGGAGAAGGTGGCCAGAGCAGTGGATGGCACAGACTGGCACTGGCACGGCTTTTATAGGGGCTCTGCTGCTGCTCAGCACCAGCTGGGCCAATCGGAGGAGAGGCCACTCCCTGGTTCACCATCATCAGTTCTTTCATCTCGAGTCTGGAGCAGTTCTTGGTGTCACAAAGTGATCTCAGTGGCATCTCCATGAGCATGGAGCTGACTCTGCAGCTCTCTTCTTCCTCCACAGAGCTGCCCCAAAGTTGTTTGCTCAGAGCTTTTGTAAGACTCCTCCTTGGCTGACAGGGACATTCTTCCCCAGGAGCCCTTCAGGCTTATCTGGTCAATTAAGTCAGGCAGGGAGCAGCTTAGCCTCGGCCATTACCCAGGAATTTGTCTTATCCATCGTTAATTTCAGTGGGGCCTCATTCACCTGAGGTGGATTTCGAGAGATCAGGAAAATCAGGTGAGGTCATGGGATGCTCATCCCATAGCCAGCAGCTTTCATCAGGAGGAGCAGCCCTTGGATGCAGACTCAGCTCTGCATAAAATCAGAATCAGAGGATCCTTGAATCTTTGAGGCAGGAGAAGCTCTGAGACCACCCAGTCCAACCAGCAACCCAATACCACCACGGCCACTACGCCCTGCCCCAGAGCCATCCCTACACGATTTTTGATGCCTTCCAGGGTTGGTGACTCCAGCACCTCCCTGGGCAGCCTGTGCCAGTCCCTGACTGCTCTTGCAGCAAAGAATTTAGTAATAGTTTTGTTTCACTAAAAGATTTGGAATGCAAATTGAAATTCAGCTTAGCAGGGCCCCGTGGTGCTGCTGCTGCTGGTCTGAGCCAGGACACGAGGAAAATCACCCCCTAGAAGCGTTTGAAGCTCCACTTCTGCCTACAGCCTACAGGAGTGGGCACAATTTGGATGGAAGACCCAAAGCAGCAGATTCTTTCCTGGCTTTGTGGAGCTGCTGTGGGAGTTAGCTCTTAGCAGCAGTGTGCCCAGGTGGGCAGCAGAGCCAATGGCATCCTGGGCTGGCTCAGGAGCAGTGTGGCCAGCAGGACAAGGGAGGTTCTTGTGCCCCTGTGCTCAGCACTGCTCAGGCCACACCTTGAGTGCTGTGCCCAGTTCTGGGCTCCTCCAGTCAAGAGAGATGTTGAGGTGCTGGAAGGTGCCCAGAGAAGGGCAGCAAGGCTGGGGAGGGGGCACAGCCCTGTGAGGAGAGGCTGAGGGAGCTGGGGAGGTGCAGCCTGGCACAGAGCAGGCTCAGGGCAGAGCTGATTGCTGTCTGCAGCTCCCTGCAGGGAGGTTGTGGCCTGGTGGGGTTGGGCTCTGCTGCCAGGCCCCCAGGGCCAGAAGAAGGGGACACAGCCTCAAGCTGTGCCAGGGCAGGGTCAGGTTGGATGTTAGGAAGAAGTTGTGCCCAGAGAGAATGATTTGCACTGGAATGGGCTGCCCAGGGAGGTGGTAGAATTGCCATGCCTAGAGGTGTTGAAGCCAAGCCTGGCTGGGGCACTGAGTGCCATGGTCTGGTTGGTTGGGTAGGGATGGGTGAGAGGTTGGCACGGGTGAGCTTGGAGCTCTCTGCCAACCTGCTTGATTCTATGATTCTGTGATTCTGGGACTTGCTGAGGAAGTGCTTGGTCATGGTTTAGCAGCACTCATTAGCTGCTGTTCAGCTGTTGTGCTAATGGGTACCAGTGTGGAGGTGATTGAGACACGCCAGGGTTACACAACCACATCTGCTCTCTGCAGGACACCAGGAGCTGCACAGCATTTCCTTTAATTACATCATTAACTTCTGCCCCTGGCAGCCATGGAGCAACCTGGATGCAGCTTTGCCTTCATTAAAAGGCTGCTTGCAACACTCATGATCAATTCCTCTGTTCGCAGCTGTCACACAGGCAGAAGGGCACAAAGGAGAGCCAGGAGGTTGCAGCTGAGCAGGAGGAGAAAGGTGCTTGGAGTGAGGGCGCTGGAGGCCTGGAGCAGGCTGCCCAGAGAGGTTGTGGAGTGTCCTTGTGTGGAGAGATTCCAACCTCCGCCATGGCATTGTGCTGCTGGGCAAGCTGCTGTGGGTGCCCTCTGGAGCAGAATCCTGGGGCAGGTGATGGATTTCTGCACTTCGAGCAGAGCTGGGCGGGGAAGTGGAGACAACAACTGGCTAAGGGCAAAAGCTGCCCTGCACTAGTGCAGGGGAGGGCAACCCCAACTCTGCAGGAGCAGAAAGTGACCACCTGCAGTCCCCAGCTCAGGGAGAATCTTCCTTACCTGGGCTCAGCTCTTCACCAAGCCTGCAAGGCAGAACAAGTTCCTCTTGGCTGTGCCTCAAGGCACCAAAGCCCTCTCTTTCCTCTCTGTCCTTCATCACTGCTTTGGATTCAATCACATCGCGGTTGAGCTGCTCCACTGAGCTGGACAAGGGCATCTGGGGGTTCCCTCGAGGGAAAAGACAAAAAGGTGGAAATGAAAAGTGCTTAGTGCGGCTCTGAGCACCGAAGGACATCAAAGCACTTCAGACACCCTGACCAATGATCTCTGCCTCTTGCTTTGTGGTCAGAATGGGGCTTACACCTCCCAGTTCTGTTTTGTCTGCACTGAATCTGTGTGAAATTGACCAAAGTGCTGCTGGAAACAACCCACAGCAGAGAACAACTTACAGGAGCGAATGCACCGCAGCGTGAGTGGGACGCGGAGAACGTGGAGCATGGCAGGGAGCTGAGCCACAGCTGTGCCACAGGCAGGGCTGCAGGCAGGGGAACAGGCAGCAAAGAAATACCCCAAAATGACTCAAATTTTGATGCATAAAAGATTTATTGAGCAAAACATCAGGGTGTAAAATCAGAAAGTGCAAGAGGCAGAGGAAGATAAGAGGAGGAGGAGCTGTGACAAAATGTAGGTGAAAGTTTCTACTCTTGCAAGGTTGAACAATCAGGGCAAAATACAGCAAATATTTTACAGGAGGAGCCAGACATAAACAAAAGCAGAAACTGAAGGAAGCCTGAAAACACAAAGCGAAACCAATTTACACAGGAGCACAGAAGGGGAGAGGGAAACTAAGCAGAAGGGAAAGGATCAAACCCCCAGAGAAGAGTGCTGGGGAAAAGCCAAAGGATTCCAGACGAGAGAATGGGAAAAGGCTGCTAGGATGCTGCAGGGTCCCGGCTCTAGCAGGGCCCAC
>WAAF01009380.1:31021-116862 GCA_013400475.1 Tricholaema leucomelas | reverse complement strand
TTAAAGGGGAAAGAGGAAACCCTTCATTCAGTGTTGCGGCCAGCTGGCATGAGCAGGACAGGACGACACATCAGTGTGATGCAAATCCAAATCCAACTTTAATAGGGAAGTTATGCACCTTATATACCATTCACAGTCCCGTACATACGACCACCTACCCAGCATGTATACAATGATTGGTTAATCTATCTTAATCACGCGTCTTAAGCAGAGTAATAATTGGTAGAAGCAACAGTCACTCTTCTACGTGTAGCTACTGTTATCGGAGACCTGTTTCTATTTTGGCAGCAACCGTCCTGTTGTTTTGTGGGAAACATCCTCTTGTTTTGTGGGAAAGTATCCTGCTACTGCAGGCACTGTGTAACATTCACAGTGTCTTTGCTCTTTAACTGACCTATCTTGCTTCTTTATAATCATGCAGTACAGTCTGGTCCCCAACATCTCCCCCCTTCTTTTCTTTTGAGCAACCCACACTTGATTTTACATAGGCTGTGTTTGACACAGGTGTGAATAGTACAGGTACAAATCAATGATGCTAAAATTGGAAACAGAATACACTTGTTAGAGCTCTCTGCCAGTAGCATTAGTGTGGCAAGCTAACCACCCAAGCTTAGCTAAGTCCCAGAAGCTTTTCCTGCAAGCGACAGTAAGTCATGTGTTCAAAAACCAAAAGTCCAGACGATCATCACAGTCACAGGAGAGTAAATATGTGCCACGCCTTCACTGGCTGTGTCGCAGTCAATGCTGTAGAGTTGCAGATGTATCTCGTTGTCCAGTATTCCTCCTCCAACTCCTGTTGTTCTGGATTCACTCTGTAATTCTCAGAAATCTTGATGTTTTCATTACACTCCTTAGCTATGAGCTGCGTCTGTCTATTGTGCTGAAGAACCACTAATTTCTAAATGTGATACAAAGATATGCCCTAGATGTTACTTTCAGGCTGACCTATTAGACCTTATTCCCACAGTCCTTCATTTGCTTCAAAAAATTTAAGGCAGTGTTTCTCATCTTTTTGAAGGGCCCTTTGCAAAAAGATAACAAGCACATTGCTATGTGTGTCAATTAAGTGGGTTTTGGCCCTTACAACAGGTGCTAAACCGATTTCTATTTTGCTGTTATCCATTCATCAAACCTTGTGAAAATATCCAAATTCCTTAACCATGATCAAAGCCTTATAACCTAGACACACACAATCATTATTTCAGTACTTCTTTCAAGATCTTTCCATAATTCTGTCATCTGAGCAAGGTTTCTGCTTGCTGTAAGCAAACAGGGTGTTCTCCATTTAAGCCTGTGAACATGAATGAACAAGCATACAAACAAATACAGAAAACAAATGCAAACATATTCATTGTCTAGGCTAACAAATCCTTTGACCTTGTCTGTATGATGTAACTACAGAAACTCTTCTTCTCTCCTTCCTTCTCTTCTTTCTATCTCCTTTCCTCCTTCTTTCCTTTTCCTCTTCTCTTTCTCTTCTCCTTCTACTCTCCTCCTTCCACTCTCCCTTTTTTTTTTACATGACCCTAGTGCTATCTAAATATGCAGAAAAATCTTAAAAAATATTCTACAAGATTCCTATTTACTAAAATCCTACAAGTGTCTTATTACAAACTCTTATCCTTAGCTTTACTGTCTTAGCAACTTAAAAACCTAGCAACTAAAGGAAATTAAACCATTAACTCAGTACTGAGGAAAAAACAAAGAAAATCAAAAAAGATATTACAGTCATGGAATTCCTTTGAAAATACTCTGGTACCAGAAAAGGAAAGACTCTTAAATCACAGCTTATACACTTATAAACAACTCTCACATGTTCAGCTACCAAGTACCTAACATAATTACTTAACTCTACTGTTACCTAGTGAAATCCCTGCTAAACTTATCCTATTATAATTAATATCCTATCCAGCAAGCTCTCAATTTCCAAAATCCACTACAATCAAAACCAGATTACAAATTAAGCCTGTTTCTTTAAGAGCTGAATACTCTTGTCCGCAGCAGCTGGAGGCTGCTCTGCTGAAGGGAGGGTGATAACGCTGGGGGATGGGGGAGGAGAAGGCAGGCCAGCTTGCATTCTCAGATTTGTCGATCGGCCGTCTCCCAGCCCCCATTTTGAATACTTGGAGCCCTGTTTTCCGTTCTCTCCACATCCTAGCCCGGGATGCAATGCACCATTCTACTCCTTTCTAGGACCCTCACACACTGGTAAAAGACATTTGCTTCTAGGTCGTTATGGTTTCCTTTTAAATCTCATCGTGTTCCCTTCAGCTGCTGTATGGCCCAGCATGAAAACTGCTTATAAACTCAGCTGTTCATTTCACTGATAACTCCAGCCAGGAATGGCCTAGCCCTGAATATCATGCACCATCAGGTTAGGGTTAGGGGTTAGGGTTAGGGGTCAGGGTGTTAGGGTTAGCGGACGGGTTAGGGTTAGGGTCAGGAATAGGGTTAGGATTGGGCATTAGAGTTAGGGTTAGGTTCAGAGTCAGAGTTTAGGGTTAGGTTTAGGGTCGGGGTTAGAGTTAGGGTGAGGTTTAGGGTTAGGGTTAGGTTTGTGTTAGGTTTAGGGTTAGAATTAGGGGTTACGGTTAGGGATAGGGGATAGGGTTAGGGTGAGCAAGGGTTACGGTTAGGGTTAAGGTTCATTAAGGTTAGGGTTAGGATTAGGGGTTTAGGATTAGGATTAGGGGTTAGGTTTAAATCACACCGTGTTACCTTCGGCTACAGTCGGGACCAGCACAAAAACTGCTTTATAAACTTAGCCCTTCATTCCGCTGATAACTCCAACCAGGAATGGCCTAGCACCGAATACCATGCACCATTCTACTCCTTTATAGGATCCTCACACACTGGTAAAAAATGTTTGCTTCTAGGTCATTGTCATTTCCTTTCTGATGTGATCCTGTTCCACTTGAACGCTGCTAGGACCGTCACAAAATCTGCTGAGAAAACGCAGCTCTTCATTCCGTTAATAAATCAGAAGGTTTAGCATTTAGGGTAAGGGTTACGTTTAGGGCTTACGATTAGTGGTAGGTTTAGGGGTTAAGGTTAGGGGTCAGGGTTAGGGTTAGGGTGAGGGTTAGGTTCAGGGTTAGGGTTGTTTTAGGTTTAGGGTTAATATTAGGGGTTACAATTAGGGTTAGGGTGAGCGAGGGTTATGGTTAGGAGTTACGGTTAGGCGTTAGGGTTAGGTTTAGGGCTAGTGTGATGGGAGGGTTAGACTTAGGGTTAGGTTTAGGGTGAGGGGGTTTGGGTCAGGTTAGGGTCAGAGTTAGGGTTAGGGTGCGGGTTAGCGTTAGGGTTAGGGTTGTGTTAGCCTTACGGTTAGGGTTAGGTGTTAGGGTTAAATCCCACCCTGTTCCCTACAGCTGCTGTCCAGACCAGCACAAAACCCGCTTATAAACTCAACCATTCATTCCACTGGTAACTCCAGCCAGGAATAGCCTAGGCCTGAATACCATGCACCCTTCTGCTCCTTTCTAGAACCCTCACACGCTGGCAAAAGACATTTGCTTCTAGGTTGTTCTGGTTTCATTTTAAATGTGATCGTCTTCCCCTCACCTGCTGTTAGGAACAGCACAAAATCTGCTTAGAAAACGCAGCCATTCATTCCTTTGATAACTCTAGCCAGGAATGGGCTGGCCCTGCATGCTATGCACCATAGGATTAGGGTGAGCGTTGGGTTAGGATTAGGGTTAGGGGTTATTGTCAGAGTTAGGGGTTATGGTGTTAGGGTTAGCAGACGTTTTAGGGTTAGGGGTTAGGGTTCAGGTTAGGTTTAGGGTTAGCATAAGAGGTTAGGGGTATGCTTAGGCTTCGGTTTTAGGGTTAGGGATGGGTTAGGATCAGGGTTAGTGTTAGGGTGACGTTAGGTTTAGTATTAGGTTTGTGTTAGATTTAGGTTTAGGATTAGGGGTTACAGTTAGGGCAAGGGTTAAGTGGTAAGGTTTGGGTGAGCGAGGGTTACGGTTAGAATAAGTGTTAGGGGTTAGGGTTCGGGTCCTTTAGGGTTAGGGAGTATGGGTTAGGGTTAGTTTGAGTGTTAGGATTAGGTTTAGGGGTTAGGGATAGGGTTAGGGTTAAACCCCACCATGTTCCCTTCGACTGCTGTCCGGACCAGCACAAAACCCGCTTATAAACTTAGCCCTTCATTCTGCTGATAACTCCAGACAGGAATGGCCTAGGCCTGAGCACCATGCACCATTCTTCTCCTTTCTACGACCCTCACACACTGGTGAAAGACATTTGCTTCTAGGTCGTTCTGGTTTAATTTTAAAGCTGATCATGTTCCCCTCGACTGCTGCTTGGACCAGCACAAAATCTGATGAGAAAAAGCAGCTCTTCATTCCTTTGATAACTCCAGCCAGGAATGGCCTAGCCCTGAATACCATGCACCCTTCTACTCCTTTCTAGAACCCTCACACACTGGTAAAAGACATTTGCTTCTAGGTTGTTCTGGTTTCATTTTAAATGTGATCGTCTTCCCCTCACCTGCTGTTAGGAACAGCACAAAATCTGCTTAGAAAACGCAGCCATTCATTCCTTTGATAACTCCAGCCAGGAATGGGCTGGCCCTGCATGCCATGCACCATAGGGTTAGGGGTTAGGATGTTAGGATTAGGGGACGTTTCAGGGTTAGGGGTCAGGTTACGTTTAGGGTTAGGGTTTAGGATTAGGGTTAGCATGAGAGGTTAGGGTTATGTTAACGCTTCGGTGTTAGGGTTGGGTTAGGATCAGGGTTAGTGTTAGGTTTGTGTTAGATTTAGGTTTAGGGGTTACGGTTAGGGTAAGGGTTAAGTGTTAGGGTTTGGGTGAGCGAGGGTTACGGTTAGAACTAGTGATAGGGGTTAGGGTTCATTAGGGTTAGGGTGAGCGAGGGTTACAGTTAGAAGTAGTGTTAGGGGTTAGGGTTCATTAGGGTTAGGGTGAGCGAGGGTTACAGTTAGAACTAGCATTAGGGGTTAGGGCTAGGGTCTATTAGGGTTAGGGGGTAAGGGTTAGAGTCAGTGAGAGCGTTAGGTTTAGGGGTTAGGGATAGGGTTAAACCCCACCCTGTTCCCTTCGACTGCTGTCCGGACTAGCACAAAAAATGCTTATAAACTCAGCCCTTCATTCCACTGATAACTCCAGACAGGAATGGCATAGACCTGAATACCATGCACCATTCTACTCCTTTCTGGGATCTTCACACACTGGTAAAAGATATTTGACTCTAGGTCCTTCTGGTTTCCTTTTAAACTACACTGTGTTCCCTTCGGCTGCTGCGATGACAGGCATAAAAAAAAAAGCTTAGAAAACACAGCCATTCATTCTCCTGATAACTCCAGCCAGGAATGGCCTAGGCCTGAGCACCATGCACCATTCTTCTCCTTTCTACGACCCTCACACACTGGTGAAAGACATTTGCTTCTAGGTCATTGTGGTTTCCTTTTAAAGGTGATCATGTTCCCCTCAACTGCTGCTTGGACCGGCACAAAATCTGCTGAGAAAACGCAGCTCTTCATTCCTTTGATAACTCCAGCCAGGAATGGCCTAGGCCTGAGCACCATGCACCATTCTTCTCCTTTCTACGACCCTCACACACTGGTGAAAGACATTTGCTTCTAGGTTGTTCTGGTTTCATTTTAAATGTGATCGTCTTCCCCTCACCTGCTGTTAGGAACAGCACAAAATCTGCTTAGAAAACGCAGCCATTCATTCCTTTGATAACTCTAGCCAGGAATGGGCTGGCCCTGCATGCTATGCACCATAGGATTAGGGTGAGCGTTGGGTTAGGATTAGGGGTTATTGTCAGAGTTAGGGGTTATGGTGTTAGGGTTAGCAGACATTTTAGGGTTAGGGGTCAGGGTTCAGGTTAGGTTTAGGGTTATGGTTATGTTTAGGCTTTGGTGTTAGGGTTAGGGTTGGGTTAGGATCAGGGTTAGTGTTAGGGTGAGGGCTAGGTCTAGTGTTAGGTTTGTGTTAGATTTAGGTTTAGGGGTTACGGTTAGGGTAAGGGTTAAGTGTTAGGGTTTGGGTGAGCAAGGGTTACGGTTAGAACTAGTGTTAGGGATTGGAGTTAGGTTCATTAGGGTTAGGTTTAGGGTTAGGGTGTAAGGGTTAGGGTTAGTGAGAGAGTTAGGATTAGGTTTAGGGGTTAGAATTAAACCCCACCATGTTCCCTTCAACTACTGTCCGGACTAGCACAAAACCCGCTTATAAACTCAGCCCTTGATTCCGCTGATAACTCCAGACAGGAATGGCCTAGGCCTGAATACCATGCACCATAGGTTTAGGGTTAGAGGTAGGTAGGTGTTAGTGTTAGGGTTAAAATGCTGCATCTTCCCAAGCGATGTTTAACTGAAGCGTAAAGACGATATTGTAACTTGTGCATCACCCTGAACGAATCGTTGGTTCGTTGCTCTTGCTCCTTTGAGAAGAGGTCTTGAGATCTTTATTGGAATTATTTAACATTGAAGTATTACAGACACAGGCTTAGAGGCTCATGTTAGACGCATTCATACCGACAGTTGAAGTACCAGGGAACAAGGCAGTGTGGTGAGAAATCAGAGGGAATCCTGAAGCTTTGTCTTCAGAGCAAAATCAGCACTGAGCTTTCGCATGACTTCTGCGTGACTGAGCCCATGCTGCTCTTTTTTAGCCAGTCCATAGTTCTCTTTCACATACTTGGCAAAGGGTGTCAGAGGTGTCCCAGCAGGAGCGTCGCCCTTCCGAGGGGGCTGACTGAGGAGCAGCTGCCCTCCACAGAAGGCACACAAGAAGCGCTCCGTGTCCAGAGACTTGGAATGCCGTCCAGTCCTGAAAGAGAAAAACAAGGCCTCTGCTTCCACATCTCCTGCAGGCAGCACTTCTGTGGAATGACTCCTGCTCGGGGCAGACAAAGAATTACAGAATGTTTTTGCTTGGAAGGGACCTCCAAAAGTCATCCAGGCCAACTCCTACGCAAACAGCAGGGACATCCTCCGTTAGAGCAGGTTACTCAGAACCCGGTCAAGCCTCATCTTGAAGAGAGATGGAGAGACATCCAGGGATGGGCATCAACTACCTTCCTGGGCAATCTGTTGCAGTGTTCCACTAGGAACAAGTTCCTTACTATGAAGCAAATATCCAATCAAAATTTTCTAAGGTAGCATTTTAGAACAGGAAGCAGACCACTCACACAGAGTGGAACAATTTGATCTGTATTGTGCATTACTCTAGAACTTTTCCCACTTTTCATCTTGGTTCCTTTGGCTCTTTACTCTCAGCCTTAAGTGCTACATGAGGCATTGGAACAAGGTGCCCAGGAAGTGGTGCAGTTGCCATCCCTGGAGGTGTTAAAAAAATGAGTAGATATGGCATTTTGAGATATGGTGCTGGGTAGAAGGTTGGACTTGATCTTAGAGATCTTTTTCATCCTTGATGATTCTATGAACATTTTGAACTACCTCCACAACCAGCAGCTCCTTAGATTCTTCTGAAAGCCATTACCATCAAATCTTCTCAGTGCTCTGTTGCATCTAAGCAACTAATGTGTTGAAGTCACATTAAACACTTATGAAGGTTCTTCCATATGTGAAATAGTTTCCTTCCAGTATTTCTGGAAGCAGCGCATGCTTTCTAATCCCCTAGAATTGGGGGGGCGAGGGACAGGGACAAGGACAAGGGAATAAAATTTTTTGAATGCGTCACTTCTGCTTGCATGCATTCTACAAGGATGTGCCAGAACCAGTTGTGGCTTTGTCAGTGCAGGTCACAGTATCACAGTACCACCAAGGTTGGAAGAGACCTCACAGATCATCAAGTCCAACCTGTTACCATAGAGCTCAAGGCTAGACCATGGTACCAAGTGCCACGTCCAATCCTGCCTTGAACAGCTCCAGGGATGGCGACTCCACTACCTCTCTGGTCCAAATTATTACTCCTAATGTAGTACTTAGGCCTACAAACACCACCCTGGAACAAAAAGCCTCTAATAGGATCAGTGCTAATCATGAAATCAGAGGTGATTAAAAACTTTCACAGGTTCACTATGTCAACTACAGCAGAAGGTGAACCCAAATTTGAGCTATACTTGAAAAGTGAGAGCAGCAACATCTTCCAAAGCTGAGGCACATACGCAATTTCTTACTGCTTCCCAAAGAAATTCCAGCATCACCAGTGGTCCTCAGAAGACATTTCTGCCTGTCCAAACCTCTCAATTGGAACTGAAACTGGCTAGAAATAAACATATGGAATCATGTAGCAAGGTTTTGTGGGCTCAGGAAACAGGAAGTGACAACTCCAAGTGCTTCCCAGTGGAAGAGATCCACGATTTCCAAGCACAAGAGGCTGCCAAGCTAGAGACCAAGTTAACACATGGTCATGTGCAAGATGACAACATTACTCACGTAGCTTTGCAGAGAGCACATTGATAGGTGAACTTGTAATTAATCTCATAGCTGTGGCATCGTGTTACTGCTGGCAGTTCAGGATGAATCATAGCTGATTTATGAGCATAGAACTTCCAGAAGGGTCCATGGCCATCCCGAACACCGTTGATCAGCCAGCTGGCTGCGTGGCAAGCCTCATGAACCAGAGTGTCTCGAAGCCGATCTTGGGGGAAGAGGAGAGCAGTCAGCCATGGGAAAGGGGACTGCATCCTTGGGCATAGATGCAGACGCTCTTAAGACACAAGGGTTACCTTGGACATGGGATTTATCATGTTTGAGTAAGACAAAATGCCCATAAACAAAGTCTTCCTCAGTTCATTTCCAGTATTGTGATTAGCCCTAATTCTGTGTCCTGGTGACTTTATCACACACCTAATCTGCCTGAGGGGTTGTGCTTGTTTGGAGGTGGGGGAGTTGAGACCTAAACCACTCTTATTTAGATGAAGATTCATTGATTGCTTTTGTAACTGTGCTGTATTTTTCATCTGGAAACAACCAGGGCAGAGCACTGAATTTGCTCCACAATTAGAATGGAGAATTTCAGTTGGAAGAGACCTACAACAATCACCTGGTCCAGCTGCCTAAACAACAGCTACAGCATGCTACTGAGGGCATTGCTCAAATGCTTCTTAAACACAGACAGGCACAGGGAATCAACTACCTCTCCAGGAAGCCTCTACTACCATTTGATAACCCTCTTGGTAATGAAATCATAGAATCAAATGGATTGGAAGAGACCTCCACAATCATCCAGTCCAACCTAGCATCCAGCCCTATCCACTTAAGCAGACCATGGCACTAAGTGCCTCATCCAGGCTTTGCTTGAGCACCTCCAGGGAAGGTGACTCCACCACCTCCCTGGGCAGCCCATCCCAATGCCAATTACTCTGTCAAGAACTTCCTCGTAACATCCAGCCTAGACCTGCTCTGGCACAGCTTGAGGCTGTGTCCCCTTGTTCTGTTGCTGGTTGTCTGGGAAAAGAGACAAACCGCACCTGGCTACAGCCTCCCTTCAGGTAGCTGTAGACAGCAATGAGGTCTGCCCTGAGCCTCCTCTTCTGCAGGCTGCACATCCCCAGCTCCCTCAGCCTCTCCTCACAGGGCTGTGCTCAAGGCCCCTCACCAGCTTTGTCGCCCTTCTCTGGACACCTTCCAGTATCTCAACATCTCTTGAACTGAGGAGCCCAGAACTGGACACAGCACTCAAAGTGTGACCTGAATACAGTGCTGAATACAGGGGCAGAATAACCTCCCTTGTCCTACTGGCCACACTGTTCCTGATCCAGGCCAGGATGCCATTGGATTTCCTGGCCACCTGGACACACTGCTGGCTCATGTTCAGCCTAGTGTCTACCAGCACCCCCAGGTCCCTTTCTTCCTGGCTGCTCTCCAGCCAGGAAATATTTCCTAATGTCTAGTCTAAACCTCCCCTGACAACAGCTTTGCATGATTCCCACACATCCCATTCACTGCATACCAGGAAGAAGAGCTCAGCACCTTCCTAAATCATTTCTTCTCAGGAAGATGTAAGAGAACAGTGAGGTCACCCCTCAGCCTCCTTTTCTCCAAATCAAATTCCTTAGCTGCTCCTAAAAGGGCATATCCTTACAGCGCCTTCACTTGCTTCACTGCCTTCCTCTGGATGCATTCCAGATGCATTGTGGGGCCCAGCACTTCAGGCATTACTCCAAGAGAGGCTGTCCCACTGCTGAACACAGCGGGATAATCAGCCCTTAAGCTGCATTCCATGACCCCACGGTGCAGCCTGCCCCCTCAGCTGCCAGAGCATGCTGCTGCTGAGCAGCACCTCCACAGCCCTTTCTGCAGGGCTGCTCTCCAGGCACTCCTCTTGTTTATACTTGTGCCCAGCATTACAGCATCACAGGTGGGCTTGTTAAAACCCATTCCATCACCCAATGCACCAATCTATGCAGATCCCTCAGTGAGGCACCTTGCCCCTCAGAGCACAGAGCACCAGTCAGATATCATCATCAAACTTGCTAACAGTGCATTCAGCTCCTGCATCCAAGTCATTAAACAGGAGCGGCCCTAGAACTGAACCCTGAGGAACACCACTGGTGACCAGGTAGATACAGCCCCAATTCACTGGCCAGTTTTAACTCTCATTGAGCTTTGGCCTTTCGTATCTTCCTGCATACATGAACCACAGCTCTGAAATCATCTTGTGAAGCCTGACATTGTTTCCAGACCTCATTTCTTTTTTTCCCTTCTTGGAGGAAAAAAACACCCTCCTTTTCCCATAAGAAGTTCCTTGTTCAGCCAAGCTGGTCTTCTACCCTGCTGCTTATCCTACAACACAATGTAATTGCCTGCTCCAGTGGATCTCAAAGGTGCTTTTCAAAATCTAATCAGCACTCATGGACTCCTATGCCCTCCCAGGGTACTTTGTTGTTTCTTTAATATTTATCAAGCTTACTTCAAAATACTGCATAGTGCCAATCACAGAAGCATGGTGGGATGAACCCTACAACTGGAACGTGGCTATTGATGGCTACAGGCTGTTCAGAAGGGACAGGAAAAAAGGGGTGGAGGTGTTGCCCTCTAGGTAAAGAGGTGGTTAGAGTGTAAAGAACTGTTGCTAAAGAAAAGCCATGAGCCGGTTGAAAGCTTATAGGTAGGAATTGGAGGCCAGGACAAGGGGAACCTTGTAGAGGGAGTCTACAACAGGCCACAAGATCAGACTCTTGATGAAGCCTTTTCACTCCAGATTGAGGCGGCAGCACAATCACAGGCTCTCATCCTTCTAGGGGATTTTAGCCACCCTCTCCCCTGTTGGGAAAGTAGCAGGGCTGGCTGCAGGCAACCAAGGAGTGTCCTAGAGTGCCTACACAATTTCCTAAGGCAAGGAATGAATAGCCCTACACAAAGCAAAGTGTTGTTAGACCTGCTGGTCACAAATGCAAGCAAAACCATCAGGGATGTCAAAGCTGAAGGCAGCCATGGCTGCAGCGACCATGCCCTAGGGCAGTTCACTGTCCTAAGGTAGATGAAGCCAATGAGAACCACAGTTAGGACTCTAAATTTTGATAAAGCAAACCTTTGGCTTTTCAAGGAGTTAATTAATGGGATCCTGTGGGAAGCAGCTTTCAGGGACAAGGGAGCAGAGCAAAACTGGCAGATCTTTAAGGACGCTCTTTATAGAGCACAAAAGATCTTAGTCCCTACATGTAAGATGTCAAGCAAGAAGGGCAAGAGACCACCATGGCTGAGTTGTGGCCTGCTGGTCAAACTAAAGGGCAAGATGGGGCAACACAGGAAAAGGGACTGGTGTTCTGGAATATAGGGATGTTGCTGGGGTATATAGGGATGAGATCAGGAAGGCCAAGGCACAGCTGGAACTGAACTTGGCAAGGAATGCTAAGTAAAAGCCTTTCTTGTTTTTCAGGTACATTAATCAGAATACAAAGGTTAAAGAAAGCACCTCCCTGTGATGAGCAAAAGCAGGGAGATGGTGTCAGTGGATGGGGAGAAGGCAGAGACTTTCAACAACTTTTTTGCCTCCATCTTCACTGGCAACCAAACCCTCTCCTCATGGCTGTCATGTGGTTGGCCTACAAGTTGGATAAAAGACGTCTCAGAGTCCTGAAGGAACTCGGTGATACGGTTGCCAAACCACTCTCTGTATCTGAAAAGTCCTAGCAGTCAGGTGAAGTCCCTGCAGACTGGAAGAAAGGAAACATTATACCCATCTTTACAAAGGGTAGAAATGAGAACCCTGGGAACTACCAACCTGTCAGCCTCACCTCTGTGCTTGCAAAGATCACGGATCAGATCCTGCTGGATGCCAGGCTGAGGCACATGGAGGACAAGGTGGTGATTCATGACAGTCAGCAGGGCTTTACTAGAGGCAAGTCCTGCCTGACTAACCTAGTGGCTTTCTATGATAAAGCAGTTAAGTCATTAGATAAGGTACACCCTATGGATGTGATCTATCTGTACTTGTGCAAGGCTTTTGACAGTCAAACATCCTGCTCGTCACATTGGAGAGGTGTGGATTTGCTGGGTGGACTGTTCAGTGTGTGAGGAATTGGCTGGATGTTTGCATCCAGAAGGTGATGCTCAATGGCTCTAAGTTCAGATGGAGAGCAGTGCCAAGTGGTGTCCCTCAGGGGTCCATACTGGGACCTGCACTGTTTAATATCAGTGACACAGACACTGGGATCAATGGTGTCATCTGCACACTCGCTGATGGTGCACAACTGCTTGGTGGTGTTGACACACCAGAGGGACGGAGGATCATCCAGAGGGACCTGGACAGGCTGGAGAGGTGTGCCCAGGGGAACCTCATGAAGTTGAACAAGAGCAAGTTCAGGGTCCTGCATCTGGGACAGAACAATCCTCATTATCAGTACAGGCTTGGGGAAGAGGTGTTAGAGAGCAGCCCCATGGAAAGGGACTTGGGGGTGCTGGTGGACAAGAAGCTGGACATGAGCAGACAGTGCAAGCTTGCAGCACAGAAGGCATCTGGGCTGCATCAAAAGAAGTGTGGCCAGCAGATCTAGAGAGGCAATTCTGCCACTTTACTCTGCTCTGCTAAGACCTCCACTGGAGTACTGCATCCAGTTCCGGAGCCCTCATTATAGAAAGGACATGAACCTGATGGAGTGGGAACAGAGAAAGGCCACAAAAATGATCAGAGGGTTGTAGCAGCTCTGCTATGAGGACAAGCTGAGGAAGCTGTGGGTGTTCAGCCTGGAGAGGAGGCGGCTCCAGGGGGACCTAATAGCAGCCTGCCAGTACCTGAAAGGGGCTACAGGCAGGATGGAGAGAAGCTGTTTACAGAGGCCTGCAGTGATAGGACAAGAGGTAATGGGTACAAGCTTGAGAAGAGCAGATTTAGATTGGATGTTAGGAACAAGTTCTTTACTGTGAGGGTGGTGAAGCACTGAAACAGGTTGCCCAGGTCAGTGCTTGAAGCTCCTTCCCTGGAGACATTCAAGGTGAGGCTTGACAGGGCCCTGGGTGACCTGGTCTAGTGGGGATGTCCCTGCTGACTGCAGAGGGACCAGACTAGATGACCTCTAGGGGTCCCTTCTGGACCAGACCATTCTATGATTCTGTGAATTACAGAACTGGTTCTCCTATGGTACCTACAATATTCATTTCCCCAAAGTGAGAGGATGAAGCAGAAATAACAGTTACTGTACCCATCACAGAACAGAACTTCACTTGTCACTGACCTGTCTTTTTTCCACCTTGAAATACTACCAAGAAGGTAGCTAGCCATGATGGAAGAAGTCAGATATTAGACTGTCACTGGAGGAGTACATACATAACTAGAGTCTTTAACATAGGTGTTTAAGAAATACAAACAAACCCCTGCAGTTTGTACAAATCCATCTGTTCTCACATCCTGGAGGCTTGCCTGGCCTCTTTGAAGGGTTTTGAGGACAAGTACTACCATAAGTGGCTTAATTTAGTCAAGGCAATGTGACATTTCAAAGCAGGATGCAGATCCAGATCTCTCAGGCTTCAAAGAACAAATGTCTCTCACCTACCTGCAGAGTCACAGACTCTCTCTGAGAGTTCTATGTGAGCAAAACGCTTTGCTTCAGGACCTTTGGTCTTCCCAGTTACACAATATCCTGCTGTTTTCCTCATTTTCTTATTCCAGATTATTGTCATCTTCTCTGGTAACTGAAAAACAAACCAGTACATTTAACCTGCTCTCTCCTATCTTCTTCTGTTCCTTTGGCTTCCCCTTACATTCACTGCAAAGCCAGTACAAGGTGTCTCTGTTAGTGCCCTTAACACTGTTGCCACCTCAAATACAAGCCCACTCTTAACAGTGGCTTGTTCTCATGATCAGGGTTTCACAATGTAGGATGAGACACAGCCTCTTAGTTCATTTCATCAGCATCCAACAGCGGCCAATACATGCTGCTTAGAAGGAAATACAAACACAGGTTAGTCATACAGCAGCATTTGCTTTCCAAAAGTGTTCTTCCCAACTGCTAGCCATTTGCAGGTTCCTTTGAATAGACCCTGAAGTTGTTTTCTGATGTTCTGGAGAGTGTGTTTAAGAACATTTCTGCACTGTCAGCATTCGCAGTAGTCTCAAGTACCATCTGCATCAGTTATTCTCAACCCGCAATTTGCCATTTCTATTAGGTTCACCTTCACACTGCTAGTGGGTGAATGAGCAACAGCACTGGGCAACCTTGAGCTTCTCTGAAGAGCAGAAAGCCTTTGCTACCACAGAGGCAGCCACAGAAAGCATTCCCAAGCTGCTGCATGGACAATCATGCAGGTACCAGAAAATACATGAAGACAAACATCAGTCACCACTTCAAAGGTGGAACTGAATCCAAGGCCCCTCATTTAGCAGTTTCTCTCCTCAAGGGCTCTTGGACACCATTGACACTTCAGGATGGGTCCCCACTGCTGCTGTGAAAGCATGCCAAGCTGAAATCCTGTCACAGAAGTGGCTTGAATTCAAACACAAGCTCTGGCTGCAAATCTCAACTTCTACTAAATGAAGAGGAAAGAGAGTACTAACATCAAGAGTGAGAGCAACATCTCAATCAACATTTTAGAATTGTAGTTTTAGTCTAAAGCCAACCTTCTGCTCAAAGATGGTGCTGTTATACAGACAGTAGAGCTTCTGGGCCAGATCCTCTTTATTCTTCTTGAAATGCTTTACATACTGGGAATCTGGATTTGAGAGATCTTGCAAAAAACATCCAGGCACTGAACACACCCTGAGCCTGCAAAGAGAGCCATAAAGCAGTTTCCTGAAGTACAATCACATTAAAATTTAAAAAAAAAAAAAAAAAAAAAAAAGACTATTATCTCTGGGATGCTGCCACTGGCAGAAACCTCTCCTAACCCTTTTCACTAGCTTGTCCTCACGAGACCAGTGGGGTGTGAATCCTTATATTGCTGTTGAAACAGTTCTGCAGCAATTTCATTAATTCCCAAAACCAGATTGGGAGGACTCCTAAGAAGGGAGGGTGGCTCAGGTTATTATGAAACAGCAAACCACATCTAAACCACAGCAAATCACATCCAAGATCTGACCAATATCTGAAAACCCTAATTCAATCCCTTACAATAAAGGCATCTTCTCAGAAACAAAGACAGAGATGTTCTGAGAATCCTCAGGACTCCCTTCAAGGGAAGCAGATATTCCACTAGGATTGCTTGCTTTAGTACTGCTGCATTCTGACAAAGCCTCAGCTCTGAAGACACCATTTAAAGGTTTTTTGTTGGCATACACCATCATAAATGAATAAGGCAACAGCACACAGCCAAAGGCAGAACAAAGGCAGCTGTTAGAAATTAAAAAAACACTCTTCTGAATAGTTTTAGCTGCACCACATCTAGACAAAACCCCAGGAATTCTGCAAGCTATAAGGATACAGGTCAAAAATAACAGGAGAGGCTCATGAAAAGGCATTGAATTGAATCTGGATAAATGCTCAGAGGCAGGCAGCTGGAGATATAGAATGTGTAAGGCACATACTAGAAGCATGGTGTGCCAAGACAAGCTACCATTGACACATGCCAGACCCATTCATTATCAGTTCCTCTAAGCAGAAAGTAGTTTATATTCTCCCTGTTACATCCAAGACTGAAAGCTTTGCCATTTCCAGCTACTTAACTATAAACAACTGCAGAACTGGTAACAGAAGTTTCAAAGTACCAGAAAAATCACATCGTCCTATGCAAAAAGCTCAAACACTACTCCGTGGCCCTAGAATATCATAAAGCTGGAGAAATGCTTTTACCTTTTCTCTGTCTTTGCTGATTGTGGGCAACTGAGCAACTCCTTCCTAGGAATTATTGCAGAAGTTATTATCCTGGAAGATGTTTCTTGAAGTGAAATGGAGTCTGGCTTTGGTGTCTTGACTCCCTCCCCTTTCAAGGGCTGGGCTCCTTCCCAGGGTGGCTTGCTGTTCTCTAGTTCAACAGACAGTCCCAGGAATACACACCATCAAAGAAGCAAGAGCAAAGACATCAGCAACCAGGTAACAGAAAGCTGTGACAGGAGTCAGACACTGGACAGGTCTGAGTGCAGCTGAAAGAGCTGGGGCTGTGCAGCCTGGAGAGAAGGCTCCAGAGAGACCTTAGAGCTGCTTTTCATTATCTGCAGGGCACCTGCAGGCAGGCTGGGGAGGGACTGTTCAGAAGGGCCTGTGGCAACAGGCTGAGGGCAGTGGTTTGGAACTGGAGCAGGGCAGAGTTAGGTTGGGCATCAGGAGGAAGTTGTGCACAGTGAGGGTAAGGAAAGACTGGCACAGGCTGTCCAAGATTGTGCTTGAGGCCCCATCCCTGCAGCCATTAAAGCTCAGCCTTGCTGTGTCCCTGTGCAGCCTGCTCCAGCTGGAGGTGTCCCTGCTGCCTGCAGGGGGGTTGGATGGGATGACCCTTGAGGGTCCCTTCCAACACCAGGCCATCTGTGAAGCTGATGGAAGAGCAAGTCTTGTTCCATGCTACAGAAATCACCAGGCAGTGAAAGAGTGGCAGACTGCACATTTTCACACATCCAGCTAGGAAGAAGGGAGAGCAAAGCATCTGTGACCTCAATTCTGGCATTTTAATGTCCTTTCACCAATTTAAAATATATCAGCAGCAGGACACTGGGAGCCATAACGTAGAGGCCAAATTTGAACAAAAAAGTCCTCCTCACCCTCTGTTGTGTACCTTAGCTCAGGTTGTTTGTTTCACAGACAAGTTCCAATCATGTAGCTGCCCATTTCCCCCTGCAGGGAACTGTTAAAATGACTTTTGCAACAGAAATCAAGGACCACCTCAAGGTTTGCAGCTGCAGTAGATGTTCTTTTCTGTAACTGCTCCCCTGTTTGGGCCACTTGTCTCCTTCAGCTGCATAGGAAGAAGGCAATGCAGCTGCCAGCTCACTTCTAGAATGTGTTTGGAGTCTACACTGGCATATTCCAATTGAAAAAATAAATTACTGTTTTCTAGGACATATTTCTGTGCTGCCAGCCATCCTCTTCCATAGCTCCTTGTTAGCAAGAAAGGCATCCTGTGTTCATTTGTCTAGAAAAGAGATTTGTTTTCCCCTGCTTTTACTCAGCAACAGTCCATTTCCCCCTTTGCAGTCTGTCAGTTGGAGCTCACTAGTTAAAAGTTAGAAGCAGCTACTGACTTCGGTAATTCTCATCATGAACTGGATTTGAAATAGAAGTAAATTCTAAAGCTAAACACTAAATGACAGCAATGACCAAAACAAGCAATAGTGAAAAAATGCCATAGTTATGTCAAGGGACCAGTCCAAGCACTTTTCAGATTTCTCATGTTCTTTAATCAGCTGCAAGGAGCTGGGCAGCAATTTTACAGGACACACCACGCAAACTGAAAGAATGGGGCAGTTAGCAACACCACTGCTGCAGCCTGCAAATCCAGAACTGTGGCTTACCTGTTGTGCTTGGTTGATAGACAGCTTTGCTTGTGCTCAAGATTGGTCTTTGGGGTACACTTTGTTTCCTTACTCTTTCTATTAGTAATTCAAGCTCATCCTCTGAGCTGTATGATTCTACTTTTGCACTCTGCTGCAGTGCCAGAGCTGGCACTTTATTTTCTGTGCTCTTTTCACAGCTTCTTTCGCTCCTTTGCCCAAGTAAGTCCAGACTGTCCCTGGAAATTGACTCTCTTACATCTTGTGGAGGTGGGAGCTTCACATGCCCCCAGTTCTCTTTTGAGCCTTTTACCCCTCCTTTTTGGTAGCCATGCCATGGGCTTTCTACAATGACAGAATCTTCACTGTCACTTGAAGCCTCTGGATACTGCAATTCTTGGCAGCAAGTGGTTTTCTTTCCAGAAGTCATCAACTGTTTTGGGGTCTGAAGATCCTTTTGTGCTGCAGGGCAAAAGAAATAGCTTAAAGTTTTGTCAATTTTATTTAGGAGACTTGGATTTGTCTTAACGCAAAAGACCAGGAAATGTGGAAGGAGGTGAAGAGGAAAAAGGTAACTTTGCATTTTCTTTATCACACCCTGCTTATTTAGCATCATACTAAATGGAAAGTCACTGAAGGGTTTATCTCAAAAACAAGTAGTTTAAACCCCACATGCCTGTATCAGCCATCAAGCCTAACGGCACCACCAGCGAGAGCTGGCAGAATCTTCATTCACAGCATCATAGAACGGGTCAGAAGAAAACCTAAGGCTCATCCAGCTCCGTGCCATGAGCAGGGACATCTCCCACTAGCCCAGGATGCTTGAAGCCTAATCCAACCTGGCCTTTAACACCTCCAGAGAGGAGGCATCCACAAGTCCTCTGGGTAACCTGATCCAGTGCCTCGCCACCCTCACTGTACAACCCTTCCTTTAGTCTAAATTTCCCTTTATCTAGTCCCAAACCATCACCCCTTGTCCTGTCACCCTGCTGTCCTCAGATTTCCTATAAGCCCCTTTAAGCGCTGAAAGGCCACAAGGTCTCCTTAGCCAAAGACCACAGAGTGGGGCTCTGCAAAACCCATGGGCAAGACTGTCCTGATCACCACCATCTGCATCGAAATCCAAGTGTCTAGCTTAACAGTCACTTTCTTCCTCTGCTTGCTTGTCTTTTGGCCATATGCAGAGCTGGTACAGCCACAGGAGTGCCTCTTAACATAGCACAAGTCCTTCCTTCAGTCAGATTTACAGCTCAGTCTAACCTACCACAAGCTCTACACTACCCACCTACTCTTTTCTACACTCACGTACGGGCAGACAACTCACTGTACCTGCAGATCCACAGCAGTGCTTCAAAAGGTGCATTAGTCAAAATATTAGCATCATTTCCTCTGTAACCTCTAGAAGAAATAACAAAGCCTCTTCTCTGTGACATGCAAGGAAGAGATGAGGTGACCTGGAGTTCAACAAGCTCTGTCAGAAAGCTATGAGCTCATCAAGGACTGCTATCTGTCCAGCCATTACCATGTCTCCTGCATATTTGCTGCTAGAGAATTACTTACCATTCTTTATTATGCCCTGTCTCACTTGGAAGTCACAGGAGAAATCACTTGAGTCATCAATGAAGTCCTTCAAACTGTAAAACAAATAAATATGCAGAAGTTTCTCTTACTGAAAAGGCAAACCAACCAAGATAACGCTATCAGACAGCAAATGCTGCCAACTGATAGGAGCGGCAATGGAGCAGACACCTCCAAACGGATCCCTCTGCACCTGACCTGAACACACAGGATGAGCACATGACAAGTCACAGAAGAGTAGAGGTTGGAAGGGATCACTAAGCCCAACCTCCCCTGCCAGATCAGGATAACTCAGGACCACAAACAGGGAGGTTCTGAAGGTCTCCCAGGATGCCCTTGGTCCTCTTGGCCACCAGGGCACATTGCTAGCCCATGCAGAACTTGCTGCCCACCAGCACTCTAAAACCATTGTCCATGGAGCTGCTTTCTAACAGGACCCACAGTTTCTATTGGCTCCTGGCATTACTGCTCCCCAGATGCAGGACTCTGCACTTGTGTTGTGGAGGGCCTGCAGGCCCAAAAATAGGCTTATTTTTTGCCTTGCCTCGCCTGGACATGTTTTCCTGCCTAAACCAGAGGTAAACACATTAAACAGATAAACAAGCACAAAAGGGGTACAATAGGCCTGGTGCCACAAAGTCTGGCCTGCCTAAGGTCCAGGTTGTAAACAGGTTGTATAAAGTGGTTGTAAACATGTTGCATAAGCCCACGTGCTTAGCATGTGGCCCACCCATGCTCTCCCCGTATTTGGGGGTACTAGACTTGTGATTTTGCCTATTATGGTATTGTTTGGCTGACTGCCATAACCTGATTGGTCATTCTAGTGTCCAAAGGGCCATTAATCTCAGCCCACCTTTAATAAATAGGGGCACACAGGTAAACAACGTGCTCTGACTCCATTGATGCAGCTCTGACTCCACTGCTGCAGCTCTGACTCCTCTGCAGCGCTCTCTCGCTTCACCAGCATGCTCTGACTCCCCTGCAGCTAACGCTCATGCCAGGACCCCGTGCTCGGGCCCCCTCTGCTCACAATCGCTCACGTTCAGGCACACTCGCTCATTATTAGGCTTTAGACTCACCAGCTTCTTGCTTATGCCTATTTGCTGTTATTACAGAGACAGAATCTCCCATAGTCTTCCAGCCAGCTACAGTGAGTCATCAGGACTAGATCCTGTATTGCCTGCCTTTACCTATGGAGCCAAGACCCCAGTGCAGTCGTGCACACCTCACATGCCCCCTGCCCTATCATTGCCCCTGGTAAGAACCACTGCCGCCGAGTTACCAGGAAGCAGACTCCACTTGTCTGAACGCGATTGGCCTGCCAGTGAGTGCGAGAACCGTGCTCAGACAGCATACTATTCCTGCACCTGAGGTCCTGCCAACAGTCCCCGGACAGAGCATCCAGAGGAAGCCAAGGAGACAAGGGCAGAGATTGCATCCTTCACCAGGAGAACAAGGTCAGAGACTGTCATCTCCCCAGAATCCTAGAAGATTCTCCTTTCCCCTGAAGCTGGGAGGATTCCAGCCTCAAAGTCCACAGGCAAAGCTCCCCTGAAGTTTGGACACTAGTAATAGGCTGTGACATGGCCCTGGAGGGTGATTATTGATTAATCAGAATTGTAAGTAAATGCTTTAATGCCTCTGTAATTCCTATCGCCTCCTGCGGTAGGGCAGAAAGAGTGTTCATCCCACCTGCTGGGCAAATAGTATATAGACCCCAAGTGGCATTAAGCCGCAGGGAAAGTCCTCTCTCTGTTTATAGTTTGAATGTTTGCTAGTTATTAATAAGTTATAGTGTGGTATTAATCCTAGAATGTCTTCATGATCGTATAGATCCTTTTAATATTAATATACAGTGGTTGGAGGTGGCAGAGTTCAGTTAATAAATGTATATTTTTATAAATATTACCTCGCACCAATTAATTTCTCCCCTCCGCCACAAATCGGCGTACGCGGCAGAATCCCCCTCCGTGACAACTTGTTCTTACTGAACTTCACTAAGTTCTCCTTCGTGCAGCTCTCCAGCCTGTCCAGGTCACACTGGATGGCAGCACAGCCTGGTAGGGTGTCAGCCACCTCCCCATCCCCCAGTTTCATATCATCAGTGAGCTTGCTGAGGGTTCACTCAACCCACTCATCTAGGTCACTGATGAAAATATTGAACAAAACTGGACCCAGTACTGATTTCTGAGGAGCACTCCCACCCATGTATCTGCCTAAGAGCCACCAAAACTTTTCCAGTACTCTGAACAGAGGTGATAAAGAAAAGTCATCAACTACAGCACCCACCTTGTATCCACCTTTTTAGAAACAGATTTGGGGGTTTTCATTCTAGTTAAAACTGAAAAAAAAAAAAAAAATCAAAGTTCCATTTATTCTGTTATGGTATTTTTTAAGATAAAACTTTGCAGCTTGTGAAAACTTGGTCTAGAACATCCAAAAACAATCCAAACAAACAAAAACACACCACCCACCAAAAACCTTCAAACCAAACAGGAGAATCCTTTACACAACTCCAGCTCTCAACTCTTTACAGCTGACAGCAGCTTTCTAGCATTTATTTCCATTGTTCAACCCTTGCCCAGCACAAAGCCAGGTAAGAAATGCTGGGATGTCTTGCGGGATCCAGTGCAGCCTCCTCATACACCCAGATCATCATGGGTGGAAGTGAACTGAGTTTATCAGCGCTTTTTCCAAGCATTTCAACGACTGCAGGCAGCAGCTTTCATACTGCAAAGGAGTGTCCATGTGCCTGTGGCACTGGGTGACTCCAGCACCATATAATGGTAACAGCCCAATAACAACAGAGTTCTAACACTGTGGTTAGTAGGTTAAGAGGTTCTCCTGCCCCTCTACTCTGCCCTGCTGAGGCCACAGCTGGAACTTTGTGTCCTGTTCTGGGCCCCTTAGGTCAAGAAGGACCTCAGGGAACTGCTGGCCAGAGTCCAGCCCAGAGTCGCTCAGCTGCTACAGGCAGTGAACATCTCCTGTGAGGCCAGGCTGAGAGAGCTGGGGCTGGCAGCAGAGGAGCCTGAGTGCTGCCCTCAGTGCTGTGCTAAAGATGTGCAGAGTAGTGTTGGGAGGATGCAGCCAGGCTCTGCTCAGGGGTGGCCAAGGGCAGCACAAGGGGCACTGGGTGCCAGCTGGAGCAGAAAAGAGCAGGAGTGGCCACAGGAACAGGAGGGGAAACTTTGTCAGTGTGAGGGTGCTGGAGGCCTGGAGCAGGCTGCCCAGAGAGGTTGTGGAATCTCCTTCTCTGAAGGCTTTCAAACACCCCTGGATGTGTTCCTGGGTGCCCCTGCTCTGGCAGGGGAGTTGGACTGGATGATCTCTGAAGGTCCTTTCCAATCCCTAACATTCTGTATTTCTGTGTGTATTTTAATACTACTACTCAGTGATAAATGCACTTTAATCACTCCAGGAATACTGTGGTGACTGTTACACATCAAAATACGGTTCAGGCAGCACGACTGTACATGTCCAAAGTAAGGACCCCTGAGAGACTACCAGAATACTCTCAAAATTGCACACCATTGCTAGGAGAGATTCAGGAGGGTTGAAAGGGGGGAGGGGGGGTTCATTAAAGTATATATCAAGCCGGAGAGATAAACAGCTGCCCCTTCTTCAGAAAGGAAGGGGGCAAGGGAAGAGCCAAGGGATGTTCGTTCTCACAGTCTGAAGCTGCATGCATGACTTCAGCAGGATTATAAACTCTTGCACAACACCATAAAAGCCTAAACCCAGAAGGCAGATTTGCTTCATAGAGGTTTTATGGCTGACTGGCAGATTCCAGTAGCAAGAGTAGCAGCTGAGGTACAGTGTGTTTTTAGGGAAGCTTTTGGGTGTAAGTTAAAATGCATAGGGTGGGCCCAAATGGAAGCGCATGAGGCAGAAGGACTACAAGATCTTGAACATCAGAAATAACTTGGAGTCAAACTTTGATTTTAGCACCTAACAGTTTTCATCACCGTCTTCATTACAAAAGCAGTAACCTCAGCATCTGCAGCTTTCCAAGCACCACAGCAAGGTGGCTCACTGACATGGTTTTAGGCCCAGCCAGCTGCTGAGCCCTACAGGAACTCACACAAGTGCCCCTTTAACTGCGCTACTGGGATAGGAAGGATAACTGAGAGAAAATGGGAAAAAGCATGTGGGCTGACTTGACTAGAAGAGCACAGACCATCAGCAGTAACTCTAACACTACTGAGATGCTGTAAAAAGCAAGTTACAGCAAATGCAGCCACCTCCTGTGCTCACCCCAGCCAGCCCTCCCCTTACACAGTGGGGATGATCCAGTCCCTGATGGCTGCTGCTTTGGCTAGCTGCAGCCTTCCCAGCTTCTTAGGTTTCAAAACCAACAACAAAACATTACCCGTCTCCTAATCCAGCAGGACACTCACTGCAGCACAAGTGGCCAGAAGCCATCTTTCTCAGATGATGATAACCACAGTGTTCCCGGGCCAGGAAGCACCACCAAGCCAACAAGGCTGAGAGCTGGGCAGACGAAACCCAAAGCTTACTGAAGAATGAGTTGCTGCTTCATCAATCAGTTCCCCTCAGTTTCTTGTCTCTTAGCACACATTTCCATTTCATTCTTTCCTACAGCTGCCACTACAGTGATAGCAAAGCAATAGAATAGCTTTGCAAGTGCTCTGCTCCAAGTGCCAACTAGTTACTCTCAGCTACCTTCCACATCAGAGCTGACACACAACTTTGGCCTCAACAGCCTCCTGGACAGAGGCAACCCAATCATAGGACAACTTAGGTTGGAAGGGATACTACAGATCATCTCTCCAACATACTCCTGCCATGGGTAGGGACACCTCTCAGCTAGACCTGGGTTGCCCAAGGCCTCACCTAATCTGGCCCACCTCTAGGGAGGAGGCATCCACAACCTCCCTGGGCAGCCCATTCCAGAGTCTCACCACCCTCATACCAAAGAGCTTCTTCCTCAGCTCCAGCCTAAGCCTGCTCTCCCTCAGCTTCATTCCCCCTTGGCCTGTCACTAGATAACCTAGTCCTTCTGCAGTCTTCCTGTAGTATCTCTTCAAGTACTGAAAGGCAGCTCTAAGGTTCCTCTGGAGTCTTCTTTTCTCCAGGCAGAACACCCTCAGCTGCCTCAGACTGTCCTCACAGAGGTGCTCCAGCCCTTGGATCATCTCTGTGGCCTCCTCTGGATTCACTCTAGCAGCTGTGTGCCCTTCTCCTGGGGACAGCAGAACTGAAGGCAAGATTCAAGAAGAGTAGAAAATAAACGGAGCAATTCATTAAATATTTGACTTTCAGAAAATAACAGGAAAGGGAAAAATCCTTAAATGTACGATCAGTTTTGAAATGTTCAGATTTAGAAGCCCAGGAATGCAGGAACTGTACGGAGTATATTTTAATTCAACCAGACACGAGCAAAAAGGCTCAGGATCATTTACAGGGCGCGAGCAGGAACACAGCATGAAATCTAAAATGGTAAGAAATCTGCTTTAAAAGCAGCAGAACTCCCAAACTGGCATGACAGCACCATGGTCCTGAATATCAGCAGCAGATGCAACTCAGCCCATGCCACATGCAAAAGGCAAAGTCAATACAACTTGACTTACAGCTTAAATCATCTCTGTTGAAGTGCTGAATAGATCTGGAGGAACACACTGCAAGATTTAAAACCCTGAAATGACTCACCAGTCTGAAACCCACTTGAGTTGTGGTAATAATGAAATTCAATCTCACTTCAACATACACCTACCAACACTGCCTTGCCAGAAGAAAGCTTCATTTTGCAGCAGTTGCAAGGCGAAAAAAATCACGTGTAAAAACTACTGAACTAGACAGAAAACTATCATTTTTGTACTCCTTCAGCAAACAAACTCACATGCTGTTACTTACACGTTTCAAACTCATCATCACTGCTGGAAGAGAAGTACAGGGCATATCTGCAAAAAATAAAATGCAGAGTATCAGGAATATGATGTTGAAAACAAGAAGATCCTTGTCTGCCCCAGTCTGAAAGGCCAGTGAGCACTGAGAATTATGCAATGAGAACACACCAAACATCTCCAATCAGTCAAAAGATAAATGTGCTCAACGTATACTGCTGGGTCCTGCACTTGCAGTAAGTGCAACTGCATGCACTGATAAGGGTCTGGGGAAGAGCAGCTGGAAAGCTGCTCAGCAGAAAAGGAGCTGGAGGTGCTGGCCAAGTGCCCAGGTGGCTAAGAATTCCAATGGCATCCTGGCTTAGATTTGCAATGGTGTGGCCAGCAGGAGAAGGGAAGTGATTGTCCCCTGCTCTTGACAACAGTGAGGTCACATCTCAAATACCATGTTCAGTTTTGGGCTGCTCGCTACAGGAATGACATTGAGGGGGCTACAGCATGTCCAGAGAAGAACAAAGCTGGTGAAGGGTCTAGAGCAGAAGTCTTACAAGAAATGGGTTACTTAGCCTGGAGAAATGGAGGCTCAAGTGAGAAGCCTTATTGCTCTCTACAACTTCCTGGAAGGAGGGTGCAATAAGGCCAGTGTTTGTCTCTCCTCTCTAATACCAGGTGATGAGAGGACAAGTTCTCAAGTTGCACCAGGAGAGGTTTAGGTTGGAGATCAGCAAAAATTTATTCACTAAAAAGGCTGTGAGACAGGCTCTCCAAGGAAGTGGTGGAGCCACTCTCTCTCATCCCCAGAGATACTTAAAACACGTGTAGATGTGGTACTTCAGTGACACACTTCAGTGCTGGATTTGGCTGTACTAGGTTAATTGCTGGAGCCAGCAACTTCAAAGTTTTTTTTTCCCCCAGTCTAAATGACTCTATGATTTTATTAATATTTAAGCAGTAACCACTTGCTATCAAAATCTGAAAGATTAAACCATTTGGAGACACACACTTAGGACATCACCAAATCTGAATTTAAACCAACCTGTCAGAGGGATAGGAAGATTTCTCTCACCTTACACGTTGTATACGAGCACACTGAAAACATTGAGTTGTATCAAGTCTGAACCCTAACAACATGCAACAATGGCAAAAGCTGATTCTGTGCCAAGTACACCTTCATAGAACTGCCAGGAATGTCTAGCAAACTATAGCAGCCTTCGTAAAGCTATTTTAAGGTGCAGAATGAATACCACTTTCTCGGATTGAAACTCTCACACAAACGTAGAAGCAAGCCATAATACTCTGCTCTGTGGTAACGAGTTGGACTTGATGATCTATGAGGTCTCTTCTAACCTTGGTGATATTGTGATTTGATTTTCTAAAAAATCCAAACGCTAGCAACTCGGATAACGCATTGTGAGATTGCAAGACACGAACAACACACTTTTAACTGAAGTTACTCAGACCGCAAAGCTTCACTCCGAAACGTGCCAACACCTACAACTACCACAACACAACCGCCAGCGCCGTCTCGGCCTGTATTTAGATGCAGTCGTCACAGATACCGAAGGACGCCAGGCCGCGCCGTACGCGGCCGCCGCCGCACCGAGCGCCACCTCACCTGCTGCCCTGTCGGCCTCGGCTCCCTGTCGCCACGTTCCCCGGGCTCCGGCCGCCTCGTACCGAGCGGCAAAACGAGCCCCCGCCGTACGAGTCCAAGGGACTGCTTGCGGGGCGCGTTCCGGCCCCGCTCCCTGCCCGATCCCGGCCTTGACCGGTGGTGGGGGTGGCGGAGCCCGTCTTCTCTCGGGGACCCTGCGGGCGCCTCTGCTGCGGCGGAGCTCGGCCCCATGCCCCATCGAGCAGCGGAGGAAAGAAAGCATCAGCAGCTGGCCGGGACTCGGGGAGGGACAGGGCGCCGCAAGGCCGGGGGGCCGACGGCTCCCACCGCACTGCTGCCCGCTCCATCGCGCTTCAAACCGCCCGCGCCCCGCCACAGCGCTTCCGGGGCACGGCGCCTGGCCGCATGCGCGCTGCCCCGGGCCTGCGCGCAGTAGCGAGCAGCGCCGGCACGGCCGGCCCGCGGCTGAAGGCGGCTAACGCACTCCCAACCCAGCCAGCCGCTGCTGTCGGGGAGGGTCCGGGAGCAAAGGCCACTACGCTTCCTCCTTGGCTCAACAGGCACATCGCCCCGGCCGCCAACCGCGACCGCGTGGCCTCAGTACACCAAGAAGCAGCCCCGGAAGAAACCGGAGCCTCAAGCTAAGCAGAACCAGAACATAAAAAACACCGGAAACACCCCTAGCACCATTAACAAGATTGACACTCCGAATTTCAAATTGCAGTCCTTGACCAAGCACAGAGGTCCGTGAATTAGGCATACACACATCCCAGAGATGTCATGTTTGGGTAGGTTTAGGCTAGTGGAAGTAGAAACATCTATCTACCAGATCTACACTTACCTGGGATCGTTTCTGCTGAAATACTTAAAATGAAATGGCAAAGGAAGACGGAAATAATAGCAGCTGAGAACACTATGAAAGCAACACAAGGGCAGCAGAAAACATGAAACAAATCAAACTGTCAAACCAAAGCTTTATTTCACTTAAAGACTTTGCTGCAGTACCTAGGACTGTGCCTTCTATACATAATGAACAATCATTCCCTAAAGGTTTGAATTTGGCACCAGTTTGTGTTTACCTCAAACACCCGTGGGAAGGATTAAATTTCAAATTAAAAAAAAAATAACAAAATAGGAGCTGCCATCATGAAAACCATCAGCTGAGTTACTGGAGAAGCTTAAACACAAACCAAAACCCCAAGATCCTTACCTAAACCAATACATTACAGAGAGCTCCAAAACAAGAGGTCAAACATTAAAAGGCTGATATAGGCTCAAGTGGTTTATAAAACCTATAAAAAAACACTACACCAGCAAATATGCCCTTTCAGTCCACAGTTCAGAAATTCATGAAGGAAGCAACACTCGCTAGCTGGAAATCTTGTCATGGGACAGCCAAACAGCAGGACCCAAAATCCAATGTTAAAATGCTCCAGTTCCCAAGCCACATAAAATGAAAAATTTGTGGAAAGATCAAATCAATTCATGAAGTCATAATTGGTTGGGCAGTTCAAACTTCCCCCAGCAACCACTATGTCACTCACACACACAGGCTCACATGTACATGGCTCAATCCCTTCCAAATTCCTCATGGAACGGAAGGATCCCAGGCTCTACTGAGCCTTTCCCTATCATGCATGAAATAGGTCTGGCTGTGCTTTAATCACCATCATGTGTTACTTCAGCCCCAGAGCGCCAGGCAAATTAAGTAGAAATGCACAGTTTTCAGCTCATCATCTCTGTAGAAGTGTTTGAGAGGCTCAGTTGCTGGAAAGCTCGGCGTGGGTGCAGCCAGTCCCAGTTCATGCAGACTCGCTGGCCTCTAGTGGCTTAATCATGTGGTCAGGCTTGTTGCCAGCAGCATAGTGCTCCCACATCTGCAGGTACAGCCGCTCCAGGTCCATCGTGTACTGCTTTGTGTTGAACAGAGGACTGGATATTCTCTGCTTCCAGACTTTGCCACGGACTTTCTTCAGGCTACAAGAAGAGTTACATAAATCAGAAGAGGTTCCAAGCATTTCGTATCACAGTTTGCTTCCAAAATCTACTTCAGCAAACCCAGAGCTGTCAGTACAACCACTTCAAAAACATCTCCTTCCTTCAAATTCCACTGAATATTTATTGCTGTTTCATCTCATCAATTCTGATGCAGACCAGCATGACCACCTCAACACAGAACTATGACATGAATAACCTGTTGCATTATCTGTGCTGCAGTAGCTTTTTATAGCATGATTTTAACTTGCAGTACTAAGTCACACACTGCTTATCAATTTCAAAACAACAAAAAGGTGAACTATATTGCACTTTAGCAGACAAGAGGCTGCTCATGACCAATTTCTTCAGTACAGGTAATACTGTTACTTAAGTGGCAGCACTGCTATGTTTGCAGTAGAAGAGAAGACAGCACACAGCAAGACAAATTTCCTGCCCAGCTACTTTAGATACTGGAGCACCTGCAAGGTTAAAATTACTGCAAGTCTCAGCACTACACCTAAACACAGCACTTTCACCATGTAATGTGGCAACATGGAGAACGTTTGCTTACTATTCCAGATCAGTTCCCAGTTTCACAGCAATATCCTCATATTCCTGTCTGCTTTTTGCAATGAGCTCAAGACAACCCAGGCAAGTGAGCTGTGAGGCAGCAACTCGCGATGCAAGGGTCTCACCTGTAGAGAAATGAATTAACAACAGGAGTAAGCTTATCAGGTAATGCATGGCAGAGAATCCCATACTTCCCTTTGGCCTCTACAGAAGACAACAAAGTTTGTTTGGCTCACACCCATCTGTTCTGTGTAGGTTCCCCAACGCATTACCTGGCATAGTGACCATTGGAGTCCCAGCCCAGAGTACATCCATCCCAGTTGTGTGCCCATTGCAAAGTGGAGTGTCTAGACAAACATCAGCCAGTTGCCCTCTCCTCACATGTTCTTCTTTGGGGGCAACAGGAGAAAAGATGATTCTGTTTTGGGCAAGACCCAAGTTTTGAGCATATTGCTGAATATTGGGTTCTCCTACAGCTGGGAAGCGCAGCAACCACAGCACACTGTTGGGAACTCTTTTTAGGATCTAGCACCAAGAAAAAAAAAGACGCAAATATAGGAATTTCAGTCAGAAACACTTCCTGTTCCTACCAAAAATTACCACAGGCCAAAATGAAACAGACAGCATAATCATTCAATACTTCAATCTTTTGAGATATGGAGCAGGGGAAAAAATTAGATCGTTATTTTGAGTGGAGTAACTAGGACTGCATTTGTAATCTCACCACCAAAAGAGACAGCAACTGTGAGCAGCAGTTCATATAGCAGAGCTTGAGAGTGTAATTCCTGAAATTTTATTATCTCATTTATGAGCCCATACTATGGAATATAAAAAAAAAAATACCCCTCACATAACAATCAGCAAGAAACTATAAACCGGTCCTTGATGTAGACAGTGCTCCGGTCTATCCATCTACCAATTCCCAAGGGCAGTTATGACTTCATTGTGCAGACTTGGGAAGACAAAAATATATCTTGCAACAAAACACCAGCATGTATAAGCTGTCCAAGACACGACTTTCCCCATCTAGAAGCAGAGATCTAATTTGAAATAAATCTAAAAACTTATTAACACCAAGTCCTGCAACACAAGCACTGTAAGGATTCAGAGGACTCAGGTCTAACTTGCTTGAACTTTCTGCTAAGCGTCACTTATGTGCCAGAAGTCTGACCTTAGCTTTCACGTGATACACAGATACTCACATTAGCCCACATCTGCAAAGTGGAGGGGTCAATCTTATAGAGCTGATTGAAGTTACAGTACACAACAGCGTCCTCTGGTAAGCCATACTGAGAACGAGTAGTAACAATTATAGTTCGTGGGACCTCCTCACCAGTTGCCGCTTTGTTGTTAATCTAAAGGAAAAAAACCACCACAGTCCTGTAACACTGAAACTGCAGCAACCAAGAACATGCCCTGAAGAAGCATCCCCAGGCACACCGCAACATCTTTTAACATCTCCAATTACCCTGAACACCAATTTTGGTTTTACTACACACAAAGCTGTCTACTCATCCATAATGAAAGCTGAACTGATGTGTATATGTTGGTGGATCATCCTGAACTTCTAAGTAACTGGAATAACTGGGACAAAGAATCACAGAAAGAGGTGTTACACATGGACTGCCTTTGTTCTGTAAGTCAAACCACTTCCTTGAAACCAAAACCAAAATTAAGATTTTTGGGAAGAATAAAAGTAGTATTCACGGAAAAAAAGGGGGTTTCTTCAGTTGGGTTTTTGTGTGGTTTGGGCTGTGGGTTCTAGTGGGTTTTTTTTGTTGAGGTGTTTTTTCCTGTGGGGTGGGCAGAGGGGCGCATGCGCAGTTAATGCTAAAAGGCAATAAACAGAAGAGATCAGCAAGACTGAAGATACAGACTACCATATAACAGAAAGCCTGTAAGGAACCATCTGACAAAGAAATAACGGGAAATGCTAAAAATGAAACTAAAGAATTCTTCAGGCACTTTCAAGAAGTGCTGAATGAACAGTTCAGAAAGAAGGAGATGAACGTTTTTGAGACAGTGGAGTAACTCTGCCTGTTATTAGCCATCCCTTTTTTTGTAAAAACACAATTGAAAGTGCGTAACAGGCCAACTGCAAAGGCTGCACCTGGGACAGGCTGGGGGGGGCTGATGAGTGAGAGTAGCCCTGCAGAGAAGGCCTTTGGAGTGCTGGTAGAGGAAAAGCTGGACAGGAGTCAGCAATGGACACTGGCAGCACAAAAGGCAATGGGCAGCCTGGGCTGCATACAAAGCAGTGTGGGCAGAGATGGAGAGAGGGGATCCTGCCCACTGCTCTGGGGAGACCTCACCTGCAGGGCTGTTTCCAGCTGTGGGACCCCAACACAAGAGAGACATGGATTTGCTGGAGAGGGTCAAGAGAAGGCCACAAAGATGACCAGTAAGTCTGGAGAACCTCTGCTAGGGGGACAAGCTGGAAGAGTCGGGCCTGTTCAGCCTGGAGAAGAGAAGGTTCTGGGAAGACTACTTAAAGCAACAATTCAGCATCTAAAGGAGTCCTACAAAGACAGCTGGGGAGGGACTGTGGAGACAGGATGAGGGACAATGGTTCGAAACTGGAGCAAGAGATAGGTTGGACATCAGGAGGAGGTTCTGCACAGTAAGGGTGCTGTAATACACAGACAGGTTTACCAAGGATATGGCTGAGGCCCCATCCCTGGAGAGATTCAAGATCAGACTCCATGTGGCCCTAACCATATTGAGGGTGTTCAGACAAGACGACCTTCGAGGGTCCCTTCCAATCTGATGCAATCTATGAATCTGTAGAACAGCTCACAAATGTCCTGCAGGCAATGATTAAATCTTGCCTTCAAATTCTGAACAGGTGTCTTCTTTATGCAGCAAGATGAACTACTTTGGACTTTCGAAAACCCCTGATAGGGAAAGGTCATATTCCAGTATCTGTGGTTTGTAGCACATCTTCAAGTCTGCTTCAGAATGAGAACTACATCACCCAACACAACAAAAGGCTGACACTTGCTTGGACACTTTTCCTCCTTGTCCTGTTAAAACACAGAGCTACAACAATAAACCCCAAGAGAACAGCACCTTGAAGTACCTCACCTGAGTAGTTGCTAATCCATTACTGATGTTGAATCCATTGATTGTTATCTGGATTTGCCCACGATTGATCATCTCAATGACAGCTTCTGCAATGGTGTTCATGGGGATGACTGGCATGCTGAGAGCAGCATTGCCATCTGCATTGTCACAGGTGTCAGGACACTTCATCTGCAGTAAATCACAGCATCAGACAGGGCCCAGGCTGCAGGCCTCGGCACCGCTCAATGCCAAGGAGCAGCTCTCACCTTAACGATCTTGACATCAGGGAGGCTGTCGAGGAAAGCCTTCAAGTCAATGCCATTCAGAACAATTCTGTTATCATAAATATGTCCATTGGACTTGAAATCAATGACTGCTTTTTTCTGTTAAAAAAAAAGTTACAAGATCCCCGTCTATACTCAGTGCCACTTCATAGAACACCTCCTTCTCTTGCCCTATCCCCCCACATACCTTCAGATGGGGGAACATGTTTGCATGGTCTCCAATAAAGAAAGTGTTCGGCATGTAAGCTAATTTCTCCGAATACTGCTCAGCCACCTCAACTGGGGAAGTTTCTTTGTCTGTGATGATATAATCCATGAACAACGCCCCACTGGTTCCAGGATACCCTAGCCACATTGCCTGAAAAACAAGGATGCAAGGCTCCAGTCCCAGGTGCTTGGCAAAGACAATGGAAGTTAAGTGTCAACACATTTTAAGCTACATTTTTCATCTACAAATCTGAGTTCCTTCTTGGTTTTTAATCTATCCCCAGATGTTCACTAAGGACCATGTTCAAGGATATTCATAAGCTGATCCCTCAAACAAAAGGTCCAAGTATCCAACTACATGCAGTTACAGCCATCAGTGAAGATAGCCAATATTAGTGAGAATTCTGCAGTGAGTCTCATTCAGGCCTCTCCAATTCTTTTTCCACAGGCACTTCTGAAATTTAGTCAAAAAAACCAAACTCTAGGATTAACTCTGACTCCCTTTAATAGTTTCACCATGCTTCAAGAACTGAAACTAGAAGAACTAATTTCCACAACTGCTTCAAATATCCTCTGTTTCACCAACACAAGAGAGCAGAGATGTTCAGGCACCCCAGAGAATTAAGGATTTGTCTTTCAGGACAGCCACTGGCCCATAATGCACAAACCTTAGCATTGCTGGACAGAAGGATGCTATGCGCCTCACACGTGCTGAGCCCTAACACGTTTCTTGCTCTCTGATCAGTGGCAGACTGCAATGCTTCCTCCACTCCACCAGAGGAGTATAAGAAACTCTTCACATCCACCAGTAGGTTTTTGGAGATACAGAAGCCTCTAACTTAGTTACCTGAAGGGGCGCTGGTCTCAGGGCAAACAACTCATTTCGGGCTCCTTTGGTGTAACCATTCATGTTAATGAGGATGTGTATCCCATCCTGATGTATGCGGTCTGCTGCTTTTCCATTGCACGGTATCTGAACAGCAAATAAACACAGAAAGCAAAGTGGGGTTGGGGTCTTTCAGTCTTTTACCAGTAACTGTGGCTAGTCAACAGCATACCAACTGAAAAATGTCAAATGCATAATTAAATTCAGATGAGACTTCAATCACATTATTGCTGGTTTTATAAAGGTTTGTCAGTACCACTCAGTGAACAAAATCTCTGTTGAAGTCACGACAAACACTGTTGGCAGACGTGGCTGAGGCAGCTGCTGACAAAGATTGTAACTGTGGTACTTCGAAGATGCTTCTCTGACTTGAATACGCCAAGGCAGTACCTAATGGTGCCAAGCTCAGCACTCAGTGCAGAAGAAAAAAAAAATCACTAACAGACCACAGAAAAAAAATCAGGCAACACTGAGGCTGCTTCAGTTCTCGGCTAAACCAAATCCAAAGAGCAGGCCTTCACACAAGGCATTACAGTGACTTTCAAGAACAGAAAAGTCTTGAAAACCGCAGCGTGTCTCCTCTTGTCTAACTGTGCTAGTTTGAGCCTAGCTAGCATGTTTTGGTGAGAAGAACTAGATAATAGGCTGTAAAATGAAAACAATGGTGTCTACTTCCCTCACAGTCTTGCTGAGATGTATACAAAAGAAGAAAGGCAAAACAAAGATGAGGTCACTCCTGCTCTGCCCTTCGTGCTGGGGTAGTCGCTTTGCCTGCTTGGCTCTGGGCTCGAACCCACGACCCTGAGACTAAGAGTCCCACGCTCTACCGACTGAGCTTATCATGACTTCACCAGTAACTTTTCAGGAAATGGAAAGGAGACTTCTACTGCTTTATCTACAGCCCTTATGCGAGTTATTTATCCTAAAACCCAGGCAGGTCAGGGAGGTCAGGTAAACCCTTGCTCAGAATGTTATTCACATCAGACTGTGGCACTAATGCTGAAAGCAAAGTGATTTTCAACAGTGTTACACTCCTCCTAGAGCTAATAACATAATTAGTCATTACTGACAAGTAATTACAGGAAAGTATTTGACAGACCTCACAAATGCAGTAGCAGTAAATAAAAAAATAAAGGCTAGAAACTGAGCTATGACAGCCCTACCACTATCACCCCTTTGAGGCCAATTAATGACAACAGCTTCTGTGAGACAAACAGTGGACTCCTAAACCAACATAAGGCAAGTACGGAAAAATTACTTCCAAGTAAGCTAATTAACTCTTCACAGCTACTACTCATTCTGCAGTTAATCTGAACTAAGAAAGTTCTTCACTTTTGTAAAAAAAGAGAGTCTAGTCCACACTTCATAGCAGGGCAAGCACATGCACACAAGCAGTTTCATCACCAAGCAGACAACCCGAGTTCCAATCTTAGTTTCACTCTTAAGTTATACTGCTAATGCAATAAATCACAGCATACTGTTTCTATCCATTTGCTCCTCCTGTACAGATCTATAAAGATTTGCACCATCACCCAAAGAGAAGAGTTTGATGCCTCAAGAATTATTAAGTCAGAAAATTCATTGTATCAACTCTGGGCAAAGGAGAGAACTTGTCCTACACAGCTGGTGAGTGCTATCAAACTGCCATCCTGTTTTACTCTGTATGACTGGGGGCAATCGACATGCACAGCTGAAGAAGCAAGGGATGGATGGACAGCCTTCCACAAGTGTACTGAAGCTCACTATCCTCAAAGAACCTTTTAGAATATCATTTCTGCAAAATCCATCTCAAAGAGCAATTTTGCATTTTCACTTATGAGAGCAGGCTCTGAAAACACAAAGCATGCAAGTTTTATGTCACCTAATCTGGGGCTATCCAGATGCCAGTCCAGTTCCATTATCAATGTACTACCCCACGCTGCTTTAGGGGTTTGTCTGTTATCTTGAGATAGTATAACAGCTCCTTCTGTGGATGCTGAAATCCCATCACCCACTGATGAACTCCGAAACACACCACACAAACAAAACCACCTGTAAATGTTCCCAAAACAGCCTTCTGACAGAGGGGCAAAATCCTCCCTTCAATCAGTAAGCTTCTGTTCTGCTTTGCTGGAGTAAACAAAGCTTAAATGTATCTGCAGTTGACTTGATTCATCCATACCATTTAGATAGGATTACTACCTTCAGACCTAGTGGAGCAACTATTCAATATTGCTGGTAGTACTTTTTAAGAACCATGAAACCATTTTGGTTGGAAGAGACCTTTAAGATCATCAAGCTCAACTGTTAACCCAAGTCACTACTAAAGCATCTCCCTCAGCACCACGTGTCTGTCATTTGAATACCTCCAGGGAGGATGAGACTTCATCACCTCTCTGGGCAGCCTACTGCAGTATCTTGCAACCTTTTTAGTGAAGACATTTTTCCAAATATTCAGAATAAACATCCCCTGGAACAACTCAACACTATTTCCTCTTGTCCAGACCAACTCCAGAACAGCCTCCCTGAGTGACAAAGAGCTCACAAAGAAGTCACACAGGTAAGGCTTAACACCAATATATCTACAAACCCCACAATTTTCCAGACTAACATCGGCCTAAATCACGAAATTATTATAACTAAAAGCCTAAATGACAGAGGCTGATCTCTTTCTTCACTTAGGTTTGCTAAAACGTCACTGCACCAAAAGAGCTCACCTGAGATAAGTCAACAAAGTGATTTGCTTCAGCCATCACTTTCACACGGAAGTTTGTACCATCATCAGGACTCAGGGCATAGCAGAATACCTACAACATGGAGCACCAAACATTTAGTACCTGCAACAACTTCACAACAAAATATTTTTGCTATAAAACAAATGGTACTGCAATTTGAAATTACATGAGTAAAGGAACAGCTAGCTTCATACAAAAAATATTTTATTTATTTGGATGGAAATTAGCAGTTGAGGAAGAAATAAAACCTTGGATTTGTAATTCGTGAAATTGAGAATTATAACCTGGGTTGAACAGACAAACCTGGGTATGGGAATGCAAAGTGAAGAAGGATGCGGGAATGGAGTGCAGAAGGACAGTAACAAGCGGATGCTGACCTTGGCTCCCACCAGATGCTGGCTACCCTATCTCAGAAAGGATAGATAAGGGACACCTCATTAATGAGAAAAACAAGGCGTGGGTTATGCTGATGGAGTGGGTTGTCCTTAACTAATTATGCTGTCTTCAGCACTGCTACACTGTACACACTCACTCTGCAGTGAGCTATGCACCACTGCCTTTTGAAAAAGCAGCAGACAGACCAATCACAAGTTCATTCCTGTGACAGAGGTGTCCAGAGAAAAGCACATATGAGAACAGCAGCAGAGTGAACAGAACACAGATGTCTCTACCAAATGGCACCAGGTATTGACAGCTTGATGCTGAAACATATATTAAAACCACAGCGTCTGGAAGTTATCCATGGGCCACAAATCCTTCCCACACTAATTCTGAGAACAGGTATCCAATTCACCTACCTTCCAAGTAACACTTCATACTGGTTAACACTGGTAAAGGAAGATGACTCAATGCTGGGGAAGTATTCAAACCATAAAAAAAACAACCTTGCTAATATGAAAAAAACATAAAACCCAAACAAAAAGCCTACAACCAAAAATTTGCCCTTCCATAGCTTACTTGCCCAGATCATACCACAAGTAGCCTATTTAAAGCTTTAGAAACACCATTTGTATTTTTACCTCGAATTTTTCCGGGTTATGCATGCCTGGGATCGACTGCATTAGGTGCGAGGTTGGATGGTTTCCAAAATCGGAGCTCACATAGCCAATACGAAGTCGACCTTCACTGGCCTTCAAATCCTTGGGATGCTCATATGGTGGCTTGTGAAGAACATTGATCTGTCATGAAAATGAAAGCCAATTCCTTACAAACTCAGGAACCAAAACCAAATGCTGAGTGGAGGGACAAAAAGCAAGCTGGTGACTTTGTGGAATTTGCCTTAGCCCATACCTCTGTGGGCACCAGCTGTTTCAAACCTGCATTATGCATCTTCCATCAGAGCCAGATGCAATGTCCACAAACCATTACAAGCCCTCACACACCTATATTCAGCCACATACAGAATGACATCACTGCTGCAATCAAGTGTTTCTGCTTTCCCATCATTTCCTTATACCCCTGATTAGGTTCACTAGTAACACACCTCTATGACCAGCAAGTTCTCAACTTACAGGCCACCTGTGACCGGAACAGCATTCTGGGAAGCACCACAGCACACTTTCTACTCTTAGGCACACCATCTTCCATGGATGTCAGCTTCTAGACACCATAAGAGACCAGACTCTAAGGCTATCAAGCTAGCTTGAAAGCGAAATCTGAGTTCTTTCCATTAGCTAACCAGACCCATCTACTGGCTGAAAGCCTATTTCAAATTGTACCTGCAAGCTGCTCAAACAGCCCATCTCAACTCAGCATTCAAAAGCACCAAACAGCTAGGGCTCTGGCCAAAGAGGTAAAGTTTCACCAACTGCAGCCGCACTCTTAGCAGTTGGAGGTGTTCCGCAGTCACAGTTAAGTAATTACAGGAAGAGAAGCTGGTTTTGAAGGATCTGTCCTGCAGTACACAAGGGACTCTCACACAGAATCAAAATGAATACTCCACTACTTCCTCCGGCAATGTCTCACACCTGCTACCACTGCTGCCATCTCAACTACAGCAAGTGCATTTGTAAATCTCAAGGCAAACCCAGAGCTTGCTCATTACCATATCAGGTTCTAAGCACTACAGATACAGGAAAGGATCAAGTTTTGGGAAATACTATCACAGCTACCTAGATCTGCTTTACTGCCACAAAAGAATAATGTACTCTGCTCTTCCAAACGCCCCTTGCATGTACTCTGCAAAGCTAGGCACTCTCTGAAGGGCTGCTCTCTCTACAGAGCAGACTCACAAACCTCACAGAGCGTAACAATAACCACAGAGTACCAGATTTTCAGCAGGCATAGGCAAACTCACAAAGTACTTGAACCATAATTGGCCTACCTTGTCCAAACACAGATTTCCATGTCTCTCTGCAATAGCCTTCCTAAAACTGTGAGTAAGGGGATAGAGCATACTATGATGTGGGTGGACAGAAGGCAGCCTGTTTTTCTCCAGCTGATCAGCTACAATGCTAACCAGCTTCTTCATTCTTTCATCATAGTCTGTCCAGTCACAGACAATCTGGAAAAAAAATAAAAATAAACAAGCATTAGGTCAGCAGTCTCCTTTGAGCTGTATCAGACACTTCACAAGGTGAGCAATGTTTCCTCTGAAAACAGAACTGAGATCTTCAGTAAGTCCTGCTGATGACTGTATGACCTTCTCTTTCAATTCAAGACTTAAGCTTGCTCCTTACATTTAAATTAGTCATTAGTTCAGGTGATCAAGCTCAGAGGATTTTAAGAGTTAACAATCAGAGCCTCATCCTGCTCACCTGCAAACAGTGAGCCAAGTTGCAGTAGGCATCTGGAAAATCAGGTTTCAGTTTCAGAGCAGTGCGGTAAGAGGCAATGGCTTCTGGTATATTCCCGGAATCCTGAAAAGACACAGAAATGTGTCAGCAGGTAAAAATACACTCGAGGGCAAGTACTCACAGTGCCCCACCACACTCTGAGTTACTTGCATGTGCTACCTTGTGAATAGAGGCCAGGTTGCTGTGGGCATCAGCAAAAGCTGGGTTTATCTGAATGGCACGGGTGTAGCACTGCAGAGCTCCTTGAACATCCTGCATCTCCTTCAAAGTATTTCCCATATTGGAATAAGCATCTGCAAATGTGGGGCTGATCCTGAGAAATACAGGTAACATAAGTCATAAAAGCTCCTCCTCCAATAAGAAATCAAATACATACCAGACCTTCTGGTTTGCAAGGCAGCTCTAAGACAGTTTCTGAACAAATGCAGGCCACCCTCCTGATACAAAATGCTGGACTATTACAGAGCGTGTCCATTTACCTGATAGCCTCTTTGTAATGCATCAGAGCTTCCTGTAACTTCCCTTGCTGCTGCAGAACACTTGCTAAATTGGAATGGGCAGCAGCAAACTCTGGGAACACCTGAAAGCAAGCAGAATCTGTCTCTCAAATGCCCTAAGCAGACTGCATCCAAAAACACTTGTGCATTTGTTACTCTTCTTTTAAAAAGGTTGTCTCTGAGTAGATGCTCCTGCACTTATTACCAAAGAGGAAACCGCTCTGGCACAGTGCACACTCCCAATATACATTCCCCAGCTCTCCCTCTCAACAGCCAGCCACACCTCAAGAGCCTTCCGGTAGAGGCGGACGGCTTCCTCGATGTTCCCCTGCTCTCGCTTGATGTTTGCTAGGTTGTTGAGAGAGTCTGCGTGAGTGGGACAAAGTCGAAGAGCTGTGTTGTAGCATTCTTCTGCTTCTACCACCTTGGAAAAGAGGAATGCTGTTAATATGGAGCTATTTCTTGTAACAGCACCATTTGTAACAAGTCATTATACTATTACTTTAAGCAGACCCCCTAAATCACTCTTCCTTGTGACCGAGACTAACATCCCATCCTCAGAACACTGGCATCACCTGCTGCCTAAAATAACCACTGTCCTTTCAAAAATGTTCAGAAGGAAAGAACTCCTTACACTGCCTTTCTCCTTCAAGGCGTTGGCCAAGTTACAGTAGGCATCAGGGAAGTGGGGTTGCAGCTCAATGGCCCTCCTGTAGGTGTCTATTGCCAGGTCTATCAGCCCTTGCTCGTAATAGACACAGGCAAGGTTGCCATGCACAACTGCGTGATTTGGACTCAAACTTAAGGCTCGTAGGTAAGCTGCTACAGCTCTGTAACAAGACAAAGAAGGTAAATAATCATCCACAGGGCAGCAATTACATTTACCTTGCTCATAAAAAAGATTCTCTGTTAAAAAACAGACTCTGAGGGATATGTACTAACACACAGATGTGTCCTGCAAGATGTTCCTCAAAACACAAAAGACCATTGTCTGAATTGAAAGCCCAATCAAAGGATCAAATACTTCTATCTGCATTATTTTAAAGCCTCGCTGAATTCTATAATGACTCTCAGTCTACAAGAAATACTTAATGAAACAGCAATGTTTTCCTCCCACCCAATGCTGTAAGTTTGGAGAAAGAATGAAGCTTTCATCTGTTTTTTAAACATGCTTCATCACTAAGATAAGCACAAGACCTTTGGTCCATTTTTTCCTAGTTTAATTATGCACTTGCAGTGATATCGACAGTATTACGCTATCCCAAGTCTTTATTCTAACCTAGCACACCTATCATGCTTTACTCTTCAGACTGCCCTTTGTTCAACTGCGAGATCTCTCATTCTATGCTCCTATAGCACGCTATGCAAATCAAGAGTTCTGGACAAATGACAACAGTATGCACAGCGAGCAAACTCTCAAAAAGGTGGTGTAAAAATCTTCACACGATGAGGAAACATGCCTTTTTGTGCCTCATGAATCTGTGGTTAAAGCATACATCACACTGCACAATGCAAGCTATTAATTAACCTGTTCCCTGCAAGCTTTCATTAAATTTGGAGCCACAAACTAGAGTCACCAGAAATTAATAGCTGCAATATGGTACACTGCTTATAAACAACACAGCCTGGATCTCCCTCCAGAAACAAAGAAGAGATTCGTGTATCAGAGGTCTCAAAGTTACTTCAACAAGACTGCAGAAGTACTGCAACCCCATGAAATAACACAAGGACAACACGTAACAAATAGCAAACACTCAGTAAGCTGCTTAGCTCATTTCATCACTCAAGGGTTCATGACTTTCTTCACCATCTTCAGACTTCTTTTCAAATCAATACCTTCAGAAAGTCTCATTTTTAGCATTTTACTCATTAGAACAAAGTAGCATCAAGAAGCACATTTCACACAATTCTTGTTGTTTTCTGGATTTTTCTTTTTTTTTTTTTAACTCCAGCAATCTGATCCGTAAGTATTTCAAAGCCATTTGCTTGCTTAGCTTCCAGCAGAAGTCTCTGCTATACTGCACAAAGATTTTTACACTGGGAACCCCATTCGTATCTTGATATATCTGACAGGACACAGAAAATGAGAGTACTGATCCTGCTTACCTGTCAAATATCCTTGCTTCCTTCAGGACATTTCCCAGATTGATGTAAGCATCCAAAAAATTTGGGTCAAGTGTTACAGCCTGAAAATTTTTAAGTAACAGTTTTGAGCATTAATACATAAATTAAAAAAAAAAAAAAAACAAACACCAAACCCAAGAACATTCTCCATGAAACCTATTCAGGGGGTGATTTGGTTTGGGTGTTTTTGAGGGGGTGGAAACACAATAAGAAGAGGTGAAGGATGGGGGATTGCTTTTGCTGTTTGGGTTTTTTCACTTTGACCAACCCAATCTGTAAACATCTAAGACATCAGTAACCTAGTAAGGAAGGAAAACTTCAGTTACTTAAATCAGTAAGAGAGCACCAAAGCTACTCATCTGCAGAATGACAGTGTACACTGCGCTCAGATGGACTCACTTGTTTCCCCGTCAGTTGTAACCACTGCAGAATGAAGCATTAAACAATGGTCATACTTATTGCTGCTGCCTACTCATGCTATGCTGCCTTTCACTCGTTCATAGGGGAAAAAATCCTAAAGTAACTAATCCACATCCTTTATAGGACAAGACAGCAACTTACAACTTTAGCAGCTCATGGCAACAATTCCAAAAGTGTGAGATAAAAGCCAAACACATCAAACATGTAGGGGAAATTCAGTCACCACTTAGCTAAACAAAAACATTTTCATTCCCTTCAAAACTATTAACACACTAGAGAATCTTAAGAACCAGTAAGGTTAGAGAAGATGCAGTAATAAGCTACAAGTGAGCATTCAACAGGCCACATTCTTTCAGTCCTTCCCATATAAACTATTGTTTCCAAATTAAAATGCTTTATAACTAACGAAGACAGACTCAAACAGAATCATGAGCAGTTAGAATTATTTTTGAGGAAGGAGTACAAACTGAATTCAGATACTAACTAGATACAAACACTAGAAGGTATCAGACATCTAGTTGATGACACAAATCTAGAGAATTTTGAAATAACAGTGGTGAAAAATAATCCTGGAGAAGAATTAGTGCACCACATAGAACTGTTTTCCTCAGTTACTCAAAGGACAGTAATACCTGAAACAGAATCACAATGAAAAATTACTTTCAAGCAGAAAGTTGTCCTCCCCTCTCACACAAAGCAAAAACCATTAATCCCATCAAATGAGATTAAAAAAAATACTCCAGAACTCTAATAAAAAAACTAATGAACTTTCTTATACGTAACATGTGTGTGAAGTCTCTGGGGCAACTCAAAACACGTCCCTAGCGGAATACAGGCATCTGAAAGATCAGAAAGCTAAAAAAAAAATCCATCACCATAGAATGTTAACTAACAGGATTATAAGTCTCTGTTGATCAAAACACTGCTATCACCTGTAAACAGAGGACTGCATGTACATTAAAACCTAGGGGTGAAGCTTACTGGCATAGTTACCTTTTCAAAGTGATGAATTGCAAGCCAAATTTCTCCTTGGGCATTGAAAACACAGCCAAGATTACTCCAAGCCACTGCAAAGTTGGGTTGAGTCTCAATTGCTTTTAAGTAACAGGCCTTGGAACAGTTAAAGAAGAGAGATACAAGGGAAGGGGAATATTTGTAAAAAGAAAAAAAAAATGAGAAAAAACAGTTGTTAGTATGCCTCCTCTAACCAGCCAAAAGTGACCCTGCAGTATAGGCTAGCTTGCGCCAAAACTAATGCGCTGCAAACTGTTGTTGATCCTGCGCCAGCGCAAACCAAAACCCAGGTGCAAGCCCACCATTGCTCAGTTAGGCTGCTAACAGTTTAATTAACACGTCTTTGGACACCAGGTCACCACAAAGATCACATCACCTTTAAGTGCAGAAAATCCAAAACACCACTGAGTACAAGCAACTCTGCTGTAAAATGAGATTACTAAATTGCGAAATATTCTAGAGCAGAGAAATTACCTCAAAACATCAGAAAACTACCGGAAAACATGAAACCACTGCTGAGTTTGAACTGTCCTTGTCAAGCCAGACACATCCTGGCCCGTCTTTTTTCTCCAAAACCTCCAGTTATCTGCAGCTCCCAAACCTCAAATGACAGGACTGCACAAAGGTTTAGGTCCCTGTAATGCAAGCGCAAGAAGTCGCTGCGCATCCTAAGGAGCACGGCGCCACGCTATCGCTGCCGACTGCTTTGCTATGTCTTGATCGCCCCTAGGTCCAGCAAACGGCCAACCAGAATCATTAATCTACCAGACAGGCCCATACAGAAATTTGCACATTCAATTTGATGTCTGGACTCTAAACGCGTTACAACCCAATTTCATCCAAAAGGCTCCAGCCTGGAGCTTGGGCAGTCCCCCAATCAGAGATTAATCATCTAGCCGACCGTTCACAAGGGCTGTTTCGCACGCAATGCGCGTTACCGCTGCGCAGCCTTTGCGCTACTGCAGGATCACAGCGCATCATCAGAAGAGCAGAACGCTGCAATCCAAACAAAGAAGAAAAAAGGAAAAAAATGAACAACCAGAAGAGTTAGAAGCTTTTACTATTAACTATCTCCAATTATTTTTTTAATATTAATTTACTTTTACTTTATTTCTTTGAAAGAATTTGTGGCTACTAGTATAAAACATTCTTACATTACTTGCTTGTAATTAAGTACTTTAAGCTGTTTCTGAAGCCACAAGACAGAAGATTCAGGCATGGAGGCAAATGGTTTTGCTGTGGCAGTTACAAACCCGTTACCATATTTCTCATCATGTGACTTTTCGGTGCGTTCCTTGCTGGAAGAGGAGGAGGAGGTGTGTGTCTGCCCTAGATCCAGGCCTCGAGCTCCCTTCAGCGAGGCACCTTACGCATGGAATAGGAGGTTTCACCCACCTGAAACCTTCTAAATACAATATCAGTGGTGAAAAACCAAAAACAAGAGAGAAAATAAAACAAGATCATTAGTAAGAGTTCAACAAAGCAATTGCATTTTTTTGGATATGTCTTAACACATAGGCATGAGGACAATCTGTCTGTAACAAGGGAGACATGCAGAAGGGAGAGGGTTAATCAGGGCAACTGCATACGGCAGGGGCTTTTTTTTTTTTTTTTGGAAGAAAGGCTCTGAAGCATCTACAAAGAAATTAAATTTTAGTTCAAACCGTAAGGAATCTGCTGGCTTGATCTTTCAAATGGACTGATAACCAAAGAAACATGTTGCAATTTACTCAAGATGGTTTTTCCTCATTTATTAAAGTTCTCACAAAACAGAAAAACACTTTCAAACTAGGTGTCTCCAGAGCTCTGAAACAAAGAAGTCAGCAACCTAAGGCAGGCGCAGTGTCTTGGCCTATACCAGTCACACTAAAGCTGCAGTGAAGTGCAGTTCATGTTAGCTGTCCGCTTGGTGGGCTGAGAACCAGATGTCTCAAAGACTTCAAAATCTGAATGAATCCGCAAACATTTTCAACCTGGATCTGACCAAATCAATCAGACTGTGCTAGGATGGTATGTACATCCAAGTTGTGAAGAGAAATCCAAACAACAGTGAACTTTGAAGCTGCGCCCCCATTGCCCCTCCCCAAATGGTGCTGCAGCCAAACAGACAGCTACGCTGTGCGTACACTCCACTGGTTAGCATGCGCGTGGGGCTTGGAGCGACAGACACGGAGCCCAGGGTGTTCCACTGCTCCACGCTCCTCACCCCTGCAGCGCGGACGCGTAAGGTGGCTTGTAACAAGACAATTTCTTTGTGCAATCTGCGTTTTAACATGCCAAGAATTTTAAACTCATCTTGGTGTTTGAATTCTCAGTTTAGGAAATAAGACTGCTAGAAGCCACCTTTCCACTACAGCAAGTTTTCTTTCGATCAGTTCATTTCACAAACAAACCAGCTTTGTCCTTCTGATTTATTTTGGGGGAGGGGAAAGGGAAGACATGAAGAACAGGTAATTGGGGGGTTTGCACACTGCAGCTATTGGTCATTTGCTAGCCTTTCTTCCACTATCGAGGGAAGGGAAAAGTTAAAAGAATAAAAATCTTTAAAAGCCAGTATTACAAGATAACATTTGGATAAGTTTCTTCTACACTTACAAGCCACAAAGGACTTTAGAAGAGCAGCATTTTCAATAGCACCTGCATCGTACAGGGATCTCGAGCTAACCACAGGCTCTCTGCTTGGCATCAGCAGGTAAGCCTCAGGTTTGAAGGACTTTTACTGATTTCCAGACAAGAGCATGGTGGAGCCCCTGCCCGATACTTCAGAACGGTATCAGATAGTCTAGTTCAGCAGAAAGGCTTGGTAAGGTCCCATTTCTTGATTTAAACCAACTTTTGACCATGGACATGCCACATCTTGCCCTGCAACTACTCTGGGGTCTGTCAGTGCCTTCAGTTTTCAGCAGTTTCTCAGACTGTCTGTAGATCAACGCAGATTTGAAGACTTGGTGCAAAGTTCAGCTTTTCAAAACACTGACGTTTACATGTATGCTACCCAACACCTACCTTGGCTTCTTCCAAGCGACCCAGGGCTTTGAGCAGGTTCCCCAGGTCACTACGAACACAGTACAAGTCCTGAGAAATCAAAGTCACACTATCAGCTTCACGACTTCAGATGCCCCAAAGGTCTTTAGAAAAGAATGCCCCAGACCTCTACAGCTAATTTTAAATTCTTAACCATTACATCACATTATTTTTCTTGACCTAACATTACAGTCAAGGCATAACTATACTGATTTCAGCACTGTAATAATGGTAAAGCAGTGGAAAATAGTATTTCATACAATCCCCCATGATACAGAAATATAAAAGAAAACCAAAATCAAATGCCCCTCCTCAAGAATGTTCTTTTGCCAAACAACTATCTGAAGACTTCTTTTTCTAAACATGATCTGTATTCTTAAGTTCCACCACTGTTGTTACAGCTTTTAACTAGATTACAGACAGCACAAACCCACTCTGTGTTTTGCACTGACTTATCCATTTTTGGCAGCTTTGCTTTCATTTGTAACCATAGCACAGGCCGCAAGTGTATATATTGGTGTCTACCAACAGAGACCACAGAAAAGGAGGATGCTTTTATCAGCGCTAACAGAAGTAGTTTCTGACCTACACAGAAGTGAACTCCTGTAAGAAAAGACCACCCCACAGTGTTTCTTATCTCTGCACCAACTCCACTAGTCACATCACTTAGTCTAACTTAGCTTCACTTAGGCTGAAGAACACAGCAAGACAAGACTGTCAGCTCCTGTTGGACTAGGTTTGCTTTTTCAAGGGTAAAGACAGGCATGCCAGACCAATACCCTGCCACTTTTCATGACAAAATAGATGACCAAACAGCAAGAAGACACCTTTATTATCCTGAGAAAACATCTGAATATGATGCAAAAGAAACACGAGTCTGACAGACTGTTTACTGAAAATGTCAATTCAGAACGGTTCCAATCAAAGACCCAAACATCTTATCTGCCCTCCAAGAGTTACTTTAGTGTCAATTCTGAGCAGTAGTTCTCTCACTGTAATACTATTGCCTCAAAGCACACAAAAGCTAAACACAAAACTTCTGACTTTGGTCAAAACAAATCAAATCAGAAACCAAAACTCCTTGTTTTTCTATTATCTCAACCAGCAGCCCTTACTGTATTGCAACTAAAATTTTCTGTGATAGAAGTCTTTCAAAGACCCTTAATGTAATAGTTTAGTGCAAAGCCATTAAGAAAATCATTAACTTTTTGCTGTACAGATTAGAAGGAAGAGCTATCACTTGCTCAGTTCTCTAAAAGTGTTTTGTTACGCTAGCAAAGTATACAATGAATTGTTACTTACAGGGTTGTACTGAAGGGCAGACACATATGCCTGTACTGCTCCTTCCATATCACCTGCAGCTACCAGTGCAGCAGCCAAATTAATATATCCATCAATGAAATCTGGTTTGAGGCGCAGCGCGTGTCTGTAATGCTCGATTGCTTCTTGCAGCTGTCCACGTTCCTTGTACACATTGCCTAGATTTGAGTAGGCTTCGGCCAGCAGTGGGTTCTGTTTAATTGCCAAAGTGCTGAAGTGTGCAGACCTGCAGAAATTAGATAAATTGGCAAAAAAAAAACAGCCAACCAAACCCCAACCCCACCCTTGAGGCCTGTTTACCTAGTTGCTTCACGTGCAAGCTTAAGTGAGCTGAACACACAGCCAATAAACCTAGACTTACAAGAAGCTGTCTTGTACGCTTAGTTTCTTCTAGGCCGAACTATCATCTCCTCTGCTTCTACTTTAGATTCTACTAAAGACAGACAACACATTCACTATCAGTAGGGTTCAAATCACCTCACCCAGCCTGAACTCAACGCACTCAGAGAAAGCACAACAGAAATCCTCTGAAGCCTCTTCTAGCACGTATATGCCTTAAGCAATGTTCTGCTCAGGAAAAAGCTGATGCAGACAAAATTCTGTTGCATCCTCCCTCATTTTATTTTCCCATGTCTGAACCATCATTACAAATTCATTCAGAAACCCATATAAAATTAACTGCAATCAGAAATTCTTACTTCCTTCATTAGCAAATGCAGATCTACAGCTATAACAGGTAAAGCTCAAAATGGCTGAGGCACAGAAAACAAGACTGGGAAGAGTGATTCAGAAAGAATGCAGCCAACCTTCAGACAACAAAAATCCTGATTGTGCCACTTCACAGCAAACAATCAGTCTTGAAACTTGGGGAAAAAAAAAAAAAACACAAACTCCCAGCAAGCCTCCACACTGCAAATGGAATAAACAAAAGCCTCTGTTTCCACGTGTCAATACCTACTGCACACACAAGTGTGGCTGATATGCCAATACTACTGTGTAGAGCGCAACATGAGAATGACAGTGAGAGCTGTCGCTCAGCGTAGAGCTGCTGAATCCAGTTAGGATATCTCTAACAAATTCAAAAAGGAAGAACATTGGTTTTCACCAGTCCTTACTACCATCATGGGGTCAGCTGGCGTTTAGCAGTAAAGAAAAAGAAATGTTAAAGCAGAACTTTCGTCAACTCTGCTCAGCACTGCTAGAGGCACAAACTGTAAAGAAAGGTCGAGAGAACAACTCAAGTCTCCTACCTGTCCAATCTGCGACACTGGAAATGAATGGATGACAACAACAAAAGCACACCAGTGTTATCAGGCTCTTGTCTCCAAAGTTGCATACAGTGTCTCTCTGCTGCTTCAAAGTCTCCTGCCTGATACTCACGATGAGCCAACTCCGCTAACCCTTGGAAGGAAAGCATACGTTTCGTTGGTTCTGGAGAATCACCAAGACATTTAAAAGGGGGGGGGAAACAAAAAGTTAGATAACAGGAACAAAAAAGCCCAAAAACAAGCCAAAAACAAACAAAACAAAGTGAAGTGCACATAAATGAACAATAAAAATGTTTGAAATTACAGAAAACACTAGAGCGCATGGTAGTCTGAACTCTCACATCTTCAGGTCCCAACCTGTTACTCCTGGACTTGTACAGACCATGCTAGAAACACCATACTTCAGCAGCTAGTAACAGGAAATACGAAGACTGCAATTACTGCATTTTTAAGTAAATAATTTCCCATAACCCCCAAAATATAAAGATATTCCTGACACCTTGTAATTTGGTTCACAGCAGAGGAAGTGCTGCTAACACAAAAATTGTTCTCGCCCTCTCCCACGCCTGTAAATCTTATGTTTTGTAGTACTAAAAACAAGTTCTTAAAACTTAACAGGGAACAAAGGACAGCAGACAATGACTGCAAAGTATCTGAACAGAAGAAAGCTTTGCTGGGCCAGTAGCGAAAGCCCTTAAAAACAAAAAAAAACAACACCATCCAAAGGCACTTTGTAAGATCCCTTGCATCCTCTATACGCAAACCAAAAATGCCACGAAACTATATCCAATGAGACAGACACACACTTCATTGATCATGCAACCGGCCTAAAGAAGGAACCATAGGTTACAGGAAAGGAGTTACTGCTTCTGGAAGCTTAGCTGGAAAGGGAGTGACAAAACAGTTTAGGAAATCAAACTTCTTACAACACAAAGATCCGTATTAAAATATAGACAAGTGCAGGTTTGAAAACCCAACCCTGGAGAAGTGCTCCCTCTGAATCCTGCCTTTGCATTCACACCAGTAGCTCTCACTACTGAAACCTTGAGTTTCTGCAAGCATCTTTTTTTTCCTCCCGAAGTCCATCGCTTTCAGCAGCCTGTAGTCATTTAATTCCATCCATGAAACACTTGACCTAGAGAGTTTTAAATGAAGCGGATCAACCTTTCCCAAAGCAAGGAAGCACCTCAATATCTGAAGACATCTATCTCTGCAGTTAGGCACTGCAAAAACCTTGAGACTCCCTAATACACTCGGGAGAACTTTAGGTAGATTACAAAATCACGAAGAGATCAGGCATAGAGTAACCTAGTGTTCGTTTTATAGAACTGAGATGGATGTCAATTAAATTGCTTTCAAACTAACCTTTTAGCAGTAGCAGGTTTGGAGCATAAGACTGCAAACACCACATATTAACTACAGCTCGTTTTCTAGATTGTCTCTGCCAGTGCTAAAAGCTTGTGAACTCGAGCTAGCAAAGCTACTCGTGCTCAGACAGTTGATAAACTATTAGCTAACTGACTTCACTCAGATTAGATTCCGGTTTTCTAGAAGCTTAGCTTTATACTTTCGAAACCGTGACTAAGGCAGAAATGGATTTCACTAGCTAGTTAAAACTACTAGCAACGAACAGCTGCAGCTGTTATTTACTTGAGAAGGACGGCACCGTTTCTGGAAGCCCAAGGTGCTGAGAGAGCAACAGCTGTACTGCAGTACCAGAACACTGCCCTTTCCTCACTCCCGCCTCAGCAGCCTCACAGGTAAGGCCTCTCGGGCAGGCGGTGTACTTTCAAATCCTGCTGACGGCACAGACACAAGGAACCTGTGCAGAGGAAGAGCACGCCTCCTGGACTCAAGTGAGTAATTTCTTCTTCAAATTTGACGATCCCAAAAGTTCATGACAAATTCTTATGACCACTCAGAAAGAAGCTTCCCATCTATCTCAATGCTACATTTTGCCAATTTATGCAAAACGTGAAACTAAACCTGCAATTCTCAGTGTAAGAGAGAAGGTGGTGTGTAAAAATACTGTATTAAACTTCTGGGAATAAGAATTGCTAGCAAAACCAACGAACTAAGTGAAATGCTGTCATTCCCTTTCATTTATCTAATCTTCACAAAACAAAACTCCTCCTACACGAGACAAAACAAGCCATTCACTCCGTGTAAAATAGCCAGTCGCCCACCTCCAAACGACGAGTTCACTGAAAAGCAGAAAAGTTACAGCTATGCCACAGAAATCAAAGGTAAGTTTTGCGATTCAAAGACGCAATTCATCTCAGTTGTTCACTGAATCCACTTCTTAAGAAAACAATCGCAGTGAGGAGTCACTACCAGAAGAATGCCTTATCCAAGTCTTGCATACATAAACTTTACTACCTATGTTAAGTCGTGCTACTGCTTTGACTATGACCTTGGAAAAGTCTCCTGCGTGCAATGACAGTAACATCTTCTGCGACTTCCACACAACATAAGCCAAGTAAAATCCCCCATGAATTATCACTAACATACTCGAGGCTACTTTTCCTTCCAGGACTAACATCCTAAACACTCAGCCTTACTTTAGATAAAATCTAGGCCCGCTTCCACCTGGGAGGTGCTGGTGGTGAGCACAGGACTCTCCCCGAGCATGCACGTTATTTTCATGTGTAGAAATCAAGGCTGTCCAGAGGATGCTGTAGCATACACATAGCTGAGACATAACTGAACACCGTATCGCATCTCTTCATTTCCACTTCTCTATCACCACTACCTCCCTTTACATTTTGCACTACTATCTCATCTCTCCACAGAACCTTTTCTCCTACTTTTCCCAGACGAGGTTTCAGCTTTTCATACCTGTGGTTACAGAAGCTCTCAAAACCCTGAAGGATAAAACTGTGTTGTCCTTTCATTAAGCAGAACACTCCTCTTTCTTGTTCTACAGGGAACATAGATGCGCCCTCCTCTCTCACCTGTCCCTCAAGTTCTGGGCCTCTACACTAAATGTAGAACAGGCTCCTTGTCAACCAGAACACGCTGTCTAAAAGACCTATTCTTTTAAGTGTGGCGGGCAACCTACGTTCCAGGTCAGGTTCGTCCTCTACAGAAACAAAGTCACCCGGTATTCAGATTACACTTGCACCAGTAAGAACTTCACTGAGAAGTAACCACGCCGTGCTCCTTCGGCACCGACCTGCCAGCCGCCGCCGGGAGACAGGCCTCGGGCAATAAAGGCCGTAGCGGGAGCCACCGCCTCACCCGGGCCGCCGCTTCTGGAAAGTTCCGTCAGGAGCTGGCCCGGGAAGCACCGCGCGCGGGGTGAGCCAAATGCAATCCCGGGGCACAAGCCGCCGAGAGGCCCTGAGAGAGGGCAAGGCCCGGCCTTCACGGGGCTGCGGCGCTGCTGGCCCCTGGCGCGCCCGTCCCCGCGCGGCAGGCCGCGATACCTGTGCTGTCAGCCACGTTCCCCACGGAGGTCGCCATCAGAAAGCGAGACAGTGAGGCTCTGCTGGAGGCAGCGAAAGGACCGCGGGTGCGGAGGTGTCCACACAGCGGGTGGTGCAGGACCGAGCTGCCCGCAGACCCAGCACGCTAAGGCTCCCGAAATGGCGGTGGCAGCTAACTGCCGAATGGCTGCCGCCGGAACTAGCTCCCCCCGCAAGTAGTCCAGGAGGAGCCAACCTGCGATTCCTTATGAAGCCACTGTGCGGCGGAAGAATCTGTACCGGAACTATCGCTATCGCCTTCCGCCGAGCGCGGCCTGGCAGGGAGGCTGCTCGCCGAGCGCTGATCTCTTTGTTGTCCAGCATCCCCGCTGGGCCAAGCGCAGCGGCACCGCGCGTGCGCGGCGCGGATTCCCCCGCGGCTCCATCCGGGCCTCAGCGGCGCAGCTGCTAGGCGCCTGAGGCCTGAACACTGCGCTGAGCAGAAGGGAGCGGGGGGGCGCAGCAGGGCGCGGAGGAACGGCCATAAAAGCAGTGCGGCTTCCAAGTTTCTTGAGTTTCATTTACAGCACTTCAGGTGATAGCATTCAATAAAAGCGGCTGCTCTGTTAGCATTTGCTTCTTTAACACAGAACGCAACTGGAGAAAGAGACCATCTTTGTAGGCTTCAGATACGGAGATGATGAGTCGTGGAAGGTGATAGCATTGCGATAGAAGGTGTCTTTAGAAACTAAGAGGTAGCTAGAGGAAGTTGAGATAACATAGAAAGAATCAGACTAGGAATCTCCCCTGTCCAGCCTTATCTTCCTAACAGGTAAATCCCAAAGAACCTCTGCTGGTGTCTCACTAGGGGTCTTGCTGTAAAAGCAGCAAGAGTGTCCGGCCTGGATAAAAACAACACAGCCTGAACCGCTGGACAGGACACAGGGTTAATAGGCAGCTGAATATGAACTTACGCACCCAGAGAAATGAAGAACCTGAGTTCAATGAACATGCAGTGAACGATGCAGGAGGGGGCACGTGTAAAGGAGGACATGCAGTAGGCTGTAAATTCCAAACAGCCAGCAGGGAAAAGGAGATGGAACCCTGTGTAAGGGTTTTAGGATAAAATGGAAGCTGCACCTTCCAGCAATCTGAGACATTCCACAGGGATTATTAACCTGTGGGCTCTCCCTTTATTTGAATGAAGGTACAGGACTCCCCTGAACAGGAGTCTCTAGCCAATTTCCCTTACACTGGAAAGGTGATAAAGTCAGCAGTTTTCCTGAAGGCGAGAAAGATGCTAAACAATTAGGACTCATTATTGAGAGTCTACACCTCTCTGAGCATGGTGAACCTTGGAGTCAACTAGCCAACAGAGTGAGCATCGGGAAGGAGGGCAGGAGGATTCTTCTTGAAGCTCCTTCTCCAGAGTTCACCAGACGGTGGGAGTGCATGTCCAGGAGAGAAGTTTGCATACATTAGCAAGATGAGGATGTTAATCACTTCCAGAAATGGAACGAATAGGCCTGGCATGCTGACCTGTGTGTTCTCTGGGAGACGCTTGCTGGTGTGATGCCCCATGGGGCTGGCCCAAAACACAAAACTCCAGTCAGTGGTGGGGAGGTCACTTGCTGTTCTCAGTAATACAGGCAGGAGAACTGCAGCCCCGGGGTCTGCATATGCCTGAAGATTCCAGTTACCAAATTCTGATTTCTGAGACTAGTTACAATTTTTTTTTAAATAGAGAGAGCAGCTGTTTACTTAAGTATTCAAAGTTACTAGGCAACTATCAAAACCAGTTGAGGGTAAAACTTCAGACACTATGTTCCAGCAGTGGACAAAGAGAAAAACCTTCCCTTGATGAAGTGAGTTTTTTTTATAGTTGTTGATCAACATTTTGCTCCCAGGAAGCATTTCTTTCCTGACAGATGTGCTGCATCCAACAGGCCAGTATTAAGAGCAATCCAAGTCTATATGTACATACTGAAGAACAAAGCTTACATATCTTCATTTGAATTCTGGAACTGGTACAGGCTACAATAAACAGAAACTTCAGCAGGACATGCTTGTCTAAAGCTTATTTTTCACCACTTAGTCATAAAACAGCTTTTCTAACCAATTAAAATACTATCAATAAAAAAACAAAACTCCCTCTTGCTCACAGGTCCACACTACACTGCTCCTTATTCCAAAGTGGGACAAGAGAAGTTCAGGAACTCGGAGCAGCCCAGGATGATCACCACTTCACAAAAGCAAGTTTATTCATCTGAGTCCAAGTCACTGTCTGCTGCAATAGAATGGAAGTCCTCACTGTCTTCCTCATCCTCTGACAGATGGACCTGACTTAAGACACTTGGTCCACAGCGCTGCTGTTCTTCCTCCTCCTCTTCCGAGATCTCATATCCTCCAATACTGCTGAAACTCGTGTCTCTTGTGTTGGATTTTGGGTCTGGCTCTTCATAGCTGCCATAACTAGAAGAAAGAAGATACTCTTACTATACCATCATTTCAAATCATCTGCTGATACCAACAACTCTGGATTTAACTCCTGTATAAGTTTTCTGGCTTGAAGTCCTTGTGGAACACTTGGAAGCACTGTGCACTTCAATCCTGTCTATGGCTAGCTTTCTAAAATATAGGAGCAATTCTGATGAAGCAATTGTCTGCTAGCATCCTCAGCCCACTCTGATAGGGAGGAAAAACAGATCCAACACCTTGCATCTGAAACCTATTTGCCTGACCCAACACGGCTACATGTACAATAATTAGACAAATGTCAATGACAGCATTAAGGGACTGGATTGCATGAGAAGAAAAAAAGAGCAGAGAATCTAATGTTAATAGCTTGCAGGATGGCCAGAGGAGGAAGAGGAGGTTGGTATTCTCTCAGATGAACAGGAAAAAACAAAGCTGATATTGCTATACTTGACATTATATAATGAACTCCTTCCAAAATACAGAATATGCATATTCCTATTCTTTTGGACTTAAGTTTAGGTAACTTTTAACTAAGGAAATCCTTATGCTTGGAGAGAAAAACCCAAACAAAGCTCCATGAAGTTAATCAGCTAAATCATGTTTTAGCTTCTCCTTGTCATTTCAGAGGCAAACTACAAAAGTCTTTATCTGTCCTGCCATCAAGAACCACCGGGTACAGGAAATCATCTCGCTTACCAGAAAGATTTTTTTTTTCCCATTTAACCAACTTTTTTTGTTACTGACAATCTAACAGCATGTCGGAATGTGATGTAAAAGAGAATAATCACAAGCAGTGTATAAGCATTTGACCTTAATTCCCACAGCTTCAAGACGCCTCCCATGGGGGAGGAAAGATAGTGAGACACCTGGCCCAGGGGAAAAACAAGACATGACACATGTAAAAGATTGGGCTGTACTCACCTAGATTATGCTAATGTGTAAGCATGTGCTCTGTGCGCAAGACTATATAAACAAAGGCATAACTAACAACAAACATCTCCAGTTGGATTCACATTGAATCGCGTGGAGTCCCTACTAGTCCAAGCGCAATAGCAAGACCAAATTTCTCTCAATAGGAAATAAATTGCAATTATGGTAATTATGGGTTCAACACTAAAACCAGTGACAAAATAACTTTACAAGAAGTTGAAGTTACCTGATATTGCTGTCCTCCATAACATGGGATGTCTCCCCACCATCCCCTTCATAGGACATCATGCTCTCTTCATTGTCCATGCCCATCCGGGTGTTCTCTTGCAGCAGATGAGGTTGTTTGGGTCTCACTGCACTGGGCTCCACATCTGAGTCACTACCACTCTCGCTCAGTTGTATAGCTGTGTAAGAAACCAACAGCTGGTCACAAGTCACCAGTTACAGACCTGCTGCTTTCGTTTGAAGGCCGCAGTACTGTCATCCTAGAGCCTCACAAAGGCCTCCTTTGCTTGTTTTCTCAGAATGATCCCTCCTTCCTACCTAGCCATTTCCAGAAGGCACTGCTAGCAAGCATCATAAGCTTGTCTGCATGGCACAGTTTCTTCAGAAAACCAGGGAAACTATCTTAAGAACTTCCAGCCCCTCCCCTCCCCAGCTCCTGGTAACACTGACCATGCCACTTCACATAAAAATAAACGTTGTGCTTCTACTAAAGTGCCTGTTCCTGGCTCTCTACACAATATCCTAGCCCCAGCCTTCTCTGAATCACTTTCAGTATCACTTCCTGAAATAAAATTGACTGGTTCTTGAGTTAACTCTGCTTGCTTCTGTGTTTGTACTTACATCGCTCCTATTCCACACTGTTTTCAGTTTATGTTCACCTGGTTTTCTTATCTTGCTCTTTGGCCTCTCCTCCTCTTTGATTACTAAACCACCTGCCCTACATATCCTCATTGTGCTCTATGCTCTCTGCTGCCCGTTTTTGCAATGGAAGGATGAGCAGATCAGCTGCTTTTGTGAATAACCAGTTTCTATTCAACCTTTAATAAAAAAGGGCACTTACAGGAAAAAGGATTATCTCCCTCTTCTTCACTCCCATCATCATCATCATCCTCTCCATCTGACATGAGCAAATCTTCATAGAGGACGCTGGCCTGGGGCTGCTGCGCTGATCCTTCTTCTTCATCAGCAAGATCACCATCTGCATCTTCAACTTCCTAGGTCATAGAGAACACGGCTAGTGAAGATCAAACAACACAAACTCCCAGCAGATGCCATTCCCAGCAGATGCACATCCTCTGTCACACTTCATTCTGAAGTACTCCTTCTGTAATGTGACATTTTCCAACTACATTTATGAGTCTGCCTTTTGCTGTCCTTCAGGGTGGCAGACACTGCAGACAACCCCTACACTACGGAGACTTCTACCACAAGTATGCAAGTCAACACAGAAGACTGTGGCTGGGATTTCTGTAAATACACTCACTGGGGCTGGAGTCTTAGGTTTCCCATCATCATCCTCAAACCCTTCAATATCTACGTCAGAGTCTTCCTCGCCCAGCCTACCTCGCCCCTGGCGCATCTGAATGGGGAACACAAACAGCAATACCATCATTAGCAAACACCAGGCAGTACACATACGTATCCACACATACACAGCAGCACTGAGGCACTGCTGGCCAGAAACCAAAGGCTACACTGACATCTGCACCACAGATGGGAGCAGGAGTACATAGGGGAAAAACAAAAGGCTGATTTGTGTATCAGCCTCAGAGCAAGGATTCCAAAACCAGGGAGCACACAGTCTATAGACACTTCTGACCCGACGTGCTCATTCTGGAAAAGGGAGCGTGCAGCCTCACAGCAGAAGAGTTCTCTATTTACCTGGATATTCCTGGGAAATAACACTAGATATTAAAGACTGCTTATCTGCACTACCTATTTTAAAAGCAGGCAGTTTTCAACAAATCTTCTGCTGCCCATCTCTCTTCTGTTCTTCCCTCAGTCACCAAAAGTCCAAGGCAGGGAAGACACACAGATTTTATCTCTATAAATTCAAAGTCTGTACAAAAGTTGAAAACTTCTAAATCTGGAAAGCATTCTCAAAGCTACAGAGAGGCACAATACTGAATCACAGAATCAACTAGGTTGGAAGAGACCTCCAAGAGACGGAGTTATTCATATCCAATCTCTGTCTAGGTTTTTCAGAAGTGGTCTCACTAATCTTTCATGGCACTTCTCACCTTCTCCTTTCATGGTCATATTACTGCATCTCCTTCTGCTATTCCCTCTCTTCCAATATTTTTTCTTCTTGTTGTTAATACAGAATAAAAACTAAGAAAAAATAGTTCATAGTTACTGTAACAGCTCCATGTATAATAATTTAATACCTTTAACCTCTCTGGGTTTTTTGTCCTTTTACAGCTACCTACAGTGGCAACCATCTCTTCCTAGGACAGCTTCTAAGGTGTTACTGGATAAAGCCATAAATAATCATAGAATCATAAAAAGGTTTAGGTTGGAAGGGACCTCAAAGCTGATCGGGTTCCAACCCCCTGCCATAAGCAGGGACACCTCCCACTAGAACGGGTCGCTCAAGGCCTCATCCAACCTGGCCTTGAACACTGCCAGGGAGGGAGCATCCACAACCTCCCTGGGCAACCTGTGCCAGTGTCTCACCACCCTCACTGGAGAGAACCCTTTCCTAATATCTAGTTTAACTCTCCCCTCTGCCAGTTTAAACCCATTACCCCTTGTCCTGTCATTACAAGACCTTATCAATAGTCCCTCCCGAGCATTCCTGTAGGCCCCCTTCAGATACTGGAAAGCTACTATAAGTTCTCCTCAAAGCCTTCTCCAGGCTGAAGAGCCCCAACTCTTGTAGCCTGTCCTCATAGCAGAGCTGCTGCAGACCTTTGAGCATCTTCGTGGCCCTCCTCTGGACTGGCTCCAGCAGTTTCATGTCCTTCTCGTGTTGGGGACTCCAGAACTGCACACAGTACTCCAGGTGGGGTCTGACAAGAGCAGAGTAAAGCGGCAGAATCCCCTCCCTTGCCCTGCTGGCTATACTTCTCTTGATCTGTTGATCATATTGGCCTCACTCATGTTGATAAAAATGTGCAGGGCAGTGTTGGGAGGATGCAGCCAGGCTCTGCTCAGGGATGGCCAAGGACAGGACAAGGTGCGCCGGGGGTGAGCTGGAGCAGAAGAGGTGCCATGGGAACAGGAGGGGAACTTTGTCACTGTGAAGGTGCTGGAGGCCTGGTGCAGGCTGCCCAGAGAGGTTGTGGAGTCTCCTCCTCTGCAGACTTTCCAAGCCCACCTAGACACATTCCTGTGTGACCTGCCCTGAGTGATCCTGCTCTGGCATGAGGCTGGACTCAATGATCCTTTGAGGTCCTTTCCAGTCCCTACCATTCTGTGATCTTCCTAATCTGCAGAAAATACTTCACCCTTTCCCTGTTCAGAATCAACAATGGATTGCACATAAGTAATTTGTAGCATGAGTCACCAGGTTTCTGCTCCCAGAAGGAATGAAGCAAACAAATATCTGGCCTTAGGCAGATTCTTTTGCAGCTTGTGATTCTCTATCCTTTGTTTTGCAGCCTTAGCTCCCAGTGCTTCTGATTTTCCCTTTTCCCTCAGAGCAGTCAAAACGAAGGAAATTGCACAACTTTTGCAACGGATTCCCTTCTCTCCTCCTGCAACCTGCTGATCTTTGTCACCTGTTTCCTACAAAGAACTGCCTCCTGACAGTAATTTGCTCATACAACTCAACTCTCCAACCACATGAAAAAAATGGAGGATTCTGACCTGAGTTCCTCGCTTCTCTGGGGTAGTGATGGGAGTGTCCATAGCAGACAAATTGCTCTCATCTTGATAGATTGAAGCATCATGTGACATACTGAGGGAAGTGTTGGTGTCATACAAATCAGGTGGCTAAAGTATATGTGGAAACAGGAGACACAGCATTCTCAGGCACTGAACTGAGACTAGAACAGTATCTTGACAGGCAAGACTGGGGTTTCAGGATTCAATGCAAAATATTTTTTTTCTGGCATGGTGTTTACATCATTAAACGCTGCTTAATCAAAATGAGCTATTGATTCCTAAAGAACAAACATGGCAAAATGCGATGGCTCAGCACTTCAGGTTTGAAGTTTGCCAAAGAGCAGATCTGCAAAGTCAGCATTTCTGGGCAGTGCAATCCTACAGAGCTTAACATTAGAAATGAGCTCACAAAGGATTAGACAGATTTATGAAGTCTTTCTACACCTCATAAATACAGTGGTTCAGATGCAACACCAGTTTGAGGTGCCTGAACAACCAGTTGCCAGAAGCAAAGAGGCTTCAGTGTAAGGATCACTGTATGTTTGCATCCACTTACTTCTGGTCCCTGCAGAGACAGAACATTTAATTACATCAGCCTTTGGTTTGACTAAGCATGGCCCTTTTCATTTCCATTCCTAAGCTGGAAATGGTCTTGCAACCACAAATGCTGCTATCAGAATTGGGGAGAGTCTATCACACATGAAGTAGCAAAACCTCAAGTTTCAATCAATTCTATGTAAAGCCCCTAAAGATGGCAAAAGCAACAAAAAGGGAAGCTGGATATAGTGTCCTAAAAGCCAGACTGTAGTTTGCATGCTATTTGACTTCTGAAGAGTTCATGTAGTGGTAATTTGATAAATAGACATCACAACAATCCTTAAGGAGTTAAGAGCAGCAACAGTATCACTTAAATTAGGTAAAGCAGGCTTCCTAAGAATTTAAACAGACGTGTAACTACAGACAGCTCTCTACCTAACACAGCTGTTTTTTATATCCCAGAGTCTAACTCCTGAAGACACTTATGGGAAGATAAATATTAGCCATACTTCACTGACCACATGAGGTAGTTTCTTTGCTCAAAGCAATAAGCCTCTTTAACAATATCTCCATCAAACAGCTTTCTGGCTCCTCAGCATTAGGGTATTACCGAATTTTCCTCACATTCTCCTTACTTCCTCACAGTTTGCTTCTGAGGATTTCTAACCTGCTGCACTTGCAGAGTATTTGGACTCCCACCAATATTCAGTTGTACCTGACTACACAGCTCATTTCAAGACCAGTTTTGCACGCTGCTTGGGAAATTACCTTGTCTTAGGTACTTCACTCTCTAAAGCATTATAACCACTTCTCATATTTATCATTAGAAAACAGCTGTTAGCACAGCAGCTGACAAGATACTCTACTAAAGACAAACTACAGACAGCTGCAGAACAGTCCAGGAGACTGAAACTAGAAGAAAGTGAAAACTTTGCTTGGTCACTTGCCTGTGGAGTGTAGGGACCAGGGGTCATAGGATCAAGACTTTCCAGATCTGCCTCCTCTAGTGCTGCTTCCTTAGCTGTAGAGATGTCTCTCTCAAGTTGAGTCAGGTGCTCGTCATACTAAAAAACAAAGACGTTTGCTAAGCTGCAGAACAGAAAAGTCAAACATACAAAACTGTGACTGTGCAGCTATCCACATACCTCAGCCAGAGTTTGGCAACAGATGTTTACAATCTCCTGGGCTGTCTTTGTGTACTGACTGTCCGGCCCTGCAGTAAGAAACAAAGCTTTTTACGCATTCTGTTATTTGCTGAGTTCCAGCTGCTGAGACAGTGATTGGGTTTGATTACACAGCCCTCATGACACAGATGGCTAAATCCTAACACCTTCCAGTCTAAGATGACATATAAAACAAGTTTCATATTCAGCTAACAAAGAGCAGCCAGTCTGTTCCAGCACTAAAAACATTATTTAGGAGGCAGAAAGGCTGTACCCTGTCAGTCTCAAGGAGGTTCCCAGAAACAAATCACTGAAGCACAGATGTGTACTGAACAAGCAGAAAACTCCCTCCAGATGGTAAAGCACCACGTGACAATGCAAACCTCACTGCTTTAAACATCTTTTCTCTCAGCAGGGAAGAAAAGCAAAGCAACAGTCAAGCTCACAATTCACAGCTTCAGGCTTTGACATCACTACAGAAGAGCCCAGGTGCAGTCATTTAAGCACAGAAGGCAGCTGAAGCCTTACTTTCATCACCTACCATTGTACTTAATGCTGTTGGCAAGGATGAGATTAACATCATCCAGGAAAGTCTCTCTGTTCTGGTATTTGTGTTTGGAGATATTCTGGAAGAGATTGTCAGCCAGTAAGTCATCAAGTCTGAATATCTCTCAAGTGGCTGTTCAGCTGAAGCTACGCACCTTGCGGATAGTCTCCAGATCCATGGGATTAGCGATCACCTTGTAGTAATCAGGAACAAACTTTTTGTTGACTGGATGATGAAATGGCCAGGACTGAAAAAGTAAAAAATAAAAAACCCAAACAGACAAATTTAGAAAGCTTCTGTGTCGATTTTTTTACACTTTGAGCAGTACACTGCTTAAACACAGTACATTCAGACACACTGCACTGAATATTACACTAAACATGACACTGAAATCCTTCTCTGCTCCAGTGAGACCTCACCTGCAGTGCTGCATCCAGCTCTGGTGCCCTCAATACAATGACACTGAACTGCTGGAGAGGGTTTCATAAAGCAATTCTCCAACACTGAAAATGTAAGAGTATTTGTGACAAGGTATCTTGGATGCAATATTTTAGCTTCAGGAGGAAGACAGCAAAAAGAGCTACCACTTGAATTTTTCAATAAGATGGACATTAAGCCCTCTCTTCTTCAGTCTAACCAGGATAGAATCTCGTTCCTTACTCCATTCAGACTTAGTACACTGAATATGGCACTATACATGAAACTGAAGTTCTTTTCTGCTCTGCTTTGGTGAGATCTCACCTGCAGTGCTGAATCCAGCTCTGGTGCCCCCAGCACCAGGACACGGAACTGTCCTGGAGAGGGTCCACAGGAGGTCACCAAGATGATCAGGGGCTGGAGCACCTCCCCCATGAGACCAGGCTGAAAGCGTTGGGGCTGTTCTGCCTGGAGAAGAGAAGGTTCCAGGGAGACCTTAGAGCAGCCTTCCAGTACCTGAAGCAGACTGCAGGAGAGCTGGGGAGGGACTTGTGACAAGGGCTGAAAATGCCAGGATGAGGGACAATGGTTTGAGGCTGGGAGAGGAGAGATTGAGACAGGAGAGGAGGAAGAAATTCTTGAGAATGTGAGAAATATTTTTTGGATCCAACTGATCCGTGGCAAGAGGCCACAAGATACGGAGGAAGGGGAATTTGAATGGAGCTGCACTCCCCCTTGCACCACCACAAAAGTATGCACTTAGATTAAGATAAGACACGAGGAGCAGAGCAATAAATAATTAGAGACCCAAAGTGCTGATGGGGAAGAAAAGCAGGTGAGGAAGACAGCCCATGCGCATGAGCCAACAATGGAAGAGTCATGCGGAGAACACTGCTGGCTTCGAGTTCATAAAAAGGTCACTTACTTCACCACTGAAGACCACCAGAGGAACCACTGGATAAAAAAGGACACATGCAAAAAAAATACCTCCCATTCTTGGAACTGATAAGAAAAATCCAACCTTTTCTTAGAATTAGTAATGAATATGTATTAGAATAGGATATATAAAGAGGAGATTTAAAAAAAATGGTGTGCATTAGGGTGGAGCGGAGACCCCCCACGCACCCAGGCCTGTACATTGCTTGATTTCTGTCACTATTAAAAGCCTTATTTTGCATGAATGTAGGTTTATGCCTTTTATTTATGACAAGAGTGAGGGTGGGGAGACACTGGCACAGGTTGCCCAGAGAGGTTGTGGCTGCCCCCTCTCTGCAGATGTTCAAGCCCAGGTTGGATGAGGCCTCGAGCAACCTGGGCTGGTGGGAGGTGTCCCCGCCCATGGCAGGGGGTTGGAACTGGGTGAGTTTTGAGGTCACTTCTAACTCAAACCATTCTAACAATCGATGACTGAATCCATTCTGTGCTGTTCAGTAAGTGGAAGCTGTTTTTTTCAATACTAACAAACAAGGTCAATGCTTGGTAAAACTGAGCAACTAGGAACCAGCCTGTGCTTTGTCTGCACCTGGGAACTGTAGCTTTGCAGAGTGCTTTCAGAGCCCAAAGCAAGTGCAGAAGAAGTGTATGCTTTGAAGTGACTTTGTACTAACAGGAGCCTGACACAGACAATGCATGGGAGTGAGCACAGCAGGAAAAAAACTGGCACACAGCCTTGGCTTCTGGACCTTTGTGCTAGTGAAGGGGATGAGCACAAGAGTGTTTATGCCAGTAAGAAAATCACAGCCTACCTCTGTGACAGAGCACTCTTGGGCCTAGGGGGGCTGTTTGCTTTTGTTGGGGAGAAGGGTGTTGTTTCGTTTGGGCTTGTCTTTTGCAGTGCCCTAACAACATAAATGCACAGCCACAGGACAATAGCACCATCACCAGCACGTTCTGCACATCACATACACATGCTCTCTACTCAGGCTACATACATCCGGAACTGCCATCATCTTTTGAGTGACAATGTTATCCAAAATGAAGGAAAATGCCACTTGATCATCATCATCCAGGAGAGGATTAATTGCTTTCTCTAATCGAGCCAGTTTATCTTCCTTCTGCAAGAAAAGCAAGGAACATCAGTGGCTCACTCCAAATCAGTAAATGTTCCTATCAGTATACTCTGTCACAAAGAGACACCCACTCACCTTTTTATGAAGATAATTATGAAGGGAGGATAATAGCCTGGCTATCAGCCTGCATACATAATAAAGTAACTTCAGTGACAAATGAACATCTGTTTATTGATAAAGACTCCAATGTTCGCTGTTTACAATCATAAAAAAATCGAATGCAACGCAGGCTGCAGGCAGGAGTTTCCTTATTCTTCTACTCTCTTTTTAAAGCCTTCTTTTGTCTACTTATGCCCTTTATCGTCAGACTCCTCAACCACCCCTGATCATCCCCCCCACTCCATTCTGATTCACAAGACTTGCCTCTTTCAGCTTTTCATCACACAGGTCCAACATAGACTGAGATATCTGCGTCAGTGAGTGCTTTGGCCCTGCAAACACACAGCAAATCCAGTCAGATACTCCAGCCTGATTAAAAAGGAAATCATGGCAGTGTGGTTTCCTGCTTACTCCTAAGGCATCAGTGATTCTATGTCTAGCACTGCTGGAAGCATATCCTCAAGTATATCCTGAAGACACAGTTTAGTGTGGATTTTATATGAGATAAGGTTATTTGTAGCAAAAATTCACACTTCTGGGATACACTCTGTCAAGGTTTGGAAACCCTATGGGAAGGCAGCTGTGCCTGTGGAAGCTTGGCCTCTAAGCCTTTCCTGGCAAAACTTTGGGAGTTGAAGTCATGAAATTTTTAGGTTGTTCACTAAAAACCAAAACAGTAAAGCAGAACTGCTAAGGAAGATAAGATGGACATCCCACGATTCTTCAGTCATAGTTATTTGCAGAAGAACTATGTAAAAGATCTCATTTATTAGGTTGAAAGAGCTGTCAGAATAATAAAGGGAGCAGTCAAGGCACAAAACCTGTCAGTATCACCCTGAATGCTGCACAACCCAGAGATACTCCATGCAGCTGGGAGGTTCTTCTGTCTGTCAAGAGGTTAATGAAGGAGAGTAGGTTTAGACTGTATCTTAGCAAGAAGTTTCTTCAGCATGACGGTGGCAAGAATCTGGAACAGGTAGTACAGGAAAGTTGTGGATGCCTCCTACCTGGGGGTATTCATGGCTTTGTTGGATGAGGCCTTCAGCAGCTGAGAGGTGTCTCTGCCCATGGCAGGGGAATTGGAATAGATGATCTCTGAGGACCCTTTCAACCTGAGCCATTTCATGAAGTTAATACTTTTTGGAAAAAGACTTTTCCAGCACAGCACTGAAGGCTGCTCCTCTGCTCCAAGCTCCTGCTCCCTCAGCCTGTGCTCACAGGAGATCTTCCACTGCTACAGCAGCTTGGGGCCTCTGAAGTTCACAAATATCTCCTTACCAGTCCACATGTGAAAAGCAAGAAGCCACGACACTCATGAGGTAGTCTACTGAAAACAAAGTTTCATTGGAGCTTCACTCCATCTTAAGGGGCTGTGCAGGACTTTTCCTCTGTGCAGTTTGACTCAGCACATGCACCAGTTTCTTCAGTCACTAATAGGTTCCACAACAGTCATAGAATGGTTTGAGTTGGCAGGACGCTCCAAAGGTCATCCACTCCAACTCCCCTGCACTCAGCAAGAACATCCTCCACTAGATCAGGTTCCCGAGAGCCCTGTCAAGTCTCACCTTGAATACCTCCAGGGGTGGGATCTCAACCACCTCCCTGGGCAATCTGTTGCAGTGTTCCACCAGCCTCGTGGTGCAGAACCTGTTCCTCACATACAATCTAAATCTTTGTAATTTCAAATCATTGCCCCTTGTACTATCACTGCAGGCCTTTGTAAAGTCTCTTTCCATCCTTCTTGTAGTGCCTTTCAAGTACTGGCAGGTGCTATTAACTCTGCCCAGAGCCTTCTCTTCTCCAGGCTGGACAACCCCACCTCCTTCAGCCTGTCCTCAAAGCAGAGGTGCTCCAAGCCTCTGAACTTCAGGTACTACGTCAGAGTCATCATCTGGTTACTGATAATGCTAGGACCCACTGCTTTCTTGTTTATGAATTAGCTCGTTAACCTTAATGGTCTGTCAGATACACATGGAGAAGTGTCTGTTTATGTTTGCCATCTGACAGCAACTTTAATCTTCTCTCCCACTGCCTTCATTACTTGTAAAAGCTCCACACCTCATACATGTACAACACATCAGCAGCTTACCATTGTACGTGGCACTGTTCTTAACAATGAGCTCCAGATGCTCTCTAAACTCCTCTCGGGAGGGGTACTGCCGCTTGCGCACATTCTCACGCAAAGTCTGCAAATCCATGGGCCGAGTGATGATCTTGTAATAATCTTTGACAACTTTGGGATTTACAGGGGTATGGAAGGGGTACGTCTGAGGATGAGAAGAAAAGGAATGCTTAACACAGTACCGGCACAGATAACCTCATTTTAACCTCCACATCTGAATAGGTACTATCATAGCAAATGTTCACACAATCAGTTCTTTAACTACACCAAGGACAACAGGCTAAGCTCAGCCCCACAGTGCCTAACACTTTCTCCTACAAAACATTCCTTAACACCATGAGAAGAAGAAATCTCTCTCAATTCGCAGGCAGTATTTGGTGCCTGGCTGATGCCCCGGTCGCCCCCCTCAGTGCTGGCCTGACACAGGTGCCCATTTCCACCTGCCCCTGGCCATCCCTTGCAGGACAAAGGCCTCCCTCACAGCCCTTCAGATGCATTTATACTTGTTTTGAAAGCCACTTTTACAATTGTGCAGCACAAAAGTCAAGAAACTGAATTTTCAATTTTCATTTTAACTCAGCTCTTCCATTTAATCTTTTGATTTGGCACATTGCTGATACATCTAATCAAAAACAGCAAAGGACCCAATGCTCACCGGTGACACACACAAACCATTCCACAGCACGGGTGAAACAAGCGGCACAGCACTCATCTGAGCAAACACCTGCCTGATCTTGGTGTCTGCAACGCACAACCTACTTTGACTACATTGCTCAAGAGGTGTTTATGGTCTCACAGCCTCCACTTACATTAGGAAGATCCCTGATGTCATTGATGATGCCCTCTAAAATGGATGACAGTGTCACCATGGGATCTGTTCGCCGACGATGGATAGATTTATGAGGACGCTAAAGAAATCAGACGCACAAAAATTGAGGCAGTGCCAAGATGCAGGATACTCACCCCAGAAATCTTAAGTAATTTGGGTTCATTAATTCACTAAGCAGCCATCTGAGTGGCCCATGGAGGACTCACAGGAGCAGTAAAGCAACTGGCCAGTTGGTACAAACAGAACTAGGATGTTGCCATCAGCTCAGGATCACCTGCACTCACATTCAGATAGTCACAGTGAACAGTTGTCCCCACTCGCCGCTTCTTCTTTGGAGGGAGCTGCTGCTTAGGAAACTTCAGGACCAGCGACTTCCTGCGAACCTCATCTGCACTGGGGGAAGAAAGAAAAAGGGCCATGGATTCTCCATCCTGTTTGTGAATCCAGACCATTTCTCCTCCAGAACTGGTGCTGCTACCATCTGCCCTACTAGCAAAGACATATTCCAAATCCTGTAGTCATGGGGTGTGGGAAGCTCTGCCACTTCACTTCCACGATTAATATACATCTGAGTACTTTCTACTAAGCTTGAAATTGTTTTTTCCTACTACCCTTTGGCACCTCTGCTTCTTCCCATACCTCTCAATCAATTGTTTGCCCAGGACAATTTTTGTTCCTTCTACTTTGATGAGCTCTTCATTGTCATTGTGAATGACTGTTTTTTCCAGCTCTTCCTCCTGCTCCTCTGTCATTGCAACAGGATTAGAAGGTGGGGCGTTGGTTTGGTAGTAGAGAGGGCAGAACTTATTAGTCCTCATATGGCCAATTGCACCACATGCTCCACATTTTAACTGTAAAAATAAGACAACAGATGAGAATCCATACAGAAGCTGTTAGCTCAGAGGCAAAGTATCAACAGAATCCCCTAGCCAGACCTCTAGGACACTGCCAGAACAGCAAACCTCTGCCCTCCCAGTACCTGTTAGAAAACTTCACTTATGAATGTGCTTACTTTCAAGTCTGGACGCTCTTTCATTTTCTTGGGCTTCTTTTCTGGAGGGCCCTTGAGTTTCTCTTTCTCTTGGTTCCGTTTCAACCGCCGCAGTTGTTCTTGGATCCGGCGCCGTTCCTTCCGCATCTCCTCGCGGTGCTGTTCGTCAAACAGAGCAAACTTCCGTCTGGGCAAAGGAAGAACAGACAAGCACCAAAACAAAACACGATTGTTTCAGCAGAGCTGATAGCTCACCAAGCACTCTTCCACCAGCTCACTCACTGAACACAAACCCTAACACCCTCCAAACAGCCAGCCATTAAATCTCTGTCCAGAAAATTACACTGCTAGACTTTTACACTGAATCCTACATTTCCTCATACTGCTCTCTACAGGTGAAGTTAAAGGAAAAAAAAAATCATAAAAGCATGGCAGAGGCCTCACATGAATTCCTCGTCTTTGGTGGTCCGTATGCGGCAGTAGGCGTCGATGACAGCCGCCTTGCGCACAGTCTCGCACCTCACATACTCCTTCCCCTCCTCATCTCGGAACGTGCGGTAGATTTTGAGGCGGCGGCCAGTGGCAGAGGAATTAAGGCTGGTGACAGAGGCAGTGTCATCATCTTTGTGAGAGTTTGCTGAGGTTCCAGAGGCTGATGCTGCAGGAGAGTGGTTGATTTACGTCGTACTTTTCCCACACCATAGAACATCACTGATTGAATACAGAACGTAGCCTTGGTGTAAAAACTTCCCCAGTCAGCAACACCTAAACAGCGGAAGCCTGGTTCTTTTCATTTGTTCATATTCTTTTACCATGACACAACATCGGCCTAAACCCAAAGGTAAACTACTGAGTTATCCAGAGAGATTAAAAAGCCAAAAGGAACTGCTACAGTCATCAAGGGCCTGCAGGTGCCTAGATGCAACCTGTAAGGCAACTGCAGCATGCCCCAGCAGACTGCTTATAGTTCAAGCAGGCTTGATCCCAGGGATGAAGATAAGGCAGAAACTGAAAATTAACAATTATCCAGTTCTCCAGTTTGTGATACAGCCAATGGACTTGCCTTGTCTTATATGACCACAGAAGCTTTCCAGAACCATCTATAACTCTGCTTGAGAGATTTTGTCTAAAACAACACTGCAGTAATTTCATAAAGCAACAATCACCAGCAAATCTTCCTCATTATCTCTTACTGTATTATTCCAGTAATTTTTTAACTAGTGATTTATTCCCAGTCTGTGTTTCCAACAGCAACAATAATGCAGACCCAGATGTAGAAGAGCTCAGCCTTGGTCATAGATAATACAACAAGTAACATGAGCAACATCACACACCACAAAGACAGTTCATTCACTTTCAGCTGCCAGCCAGGGATGTGTTGAGTTCTCTGTTGAATGCACTTAAAACAAACAGGTGTCCAGGGGATCCAGAGCTGGCAGCTGCCCAACTACCTCCCAAGACACACTGCTACAGCACACAGTATAGCAGACAGTGCTATCCACCTACATACTTAGCCTGCTTCACATCCATAGGTGTGCTTAAACAGAAGACCCTAAGATGGTTACAGGGACCATTTGTGAATACATTCTGAGAAAACTGCTCAAAAAAAACCCACACAAACCCACACCCAAAAGGGGATATCTGAAGAAATATCAGTAAGTTTATAGGCCCAAATAAGCAAATCTGTGGGGCAAAGAAAACACTTTACTTGCATTTTCAGCTAGTAACCACTCAGCAGAAGGAAGCGACACAATCTAAGTGCGTCTGTACAAGCAACATGTGTAGATTCCTTCCTCCTTCTATAGAAGACACTCACAGGCTAACAGGATGTCAGGGGTTGGAAGGGACCCAAAGAGATCATCCAGTCCAACCTCCCTACCAGAGCAGGACCATACAATCTAGCTCAGGTCACACAGGAACACATCCAGACAGGCCTGGCCTTGAAAGGCTCCAGAGAAGGAGACTCCACAGCCTCTCTGGGGAGCCTCTTTCAACACTCTGGGACCCTTACAGTAAAGAAGTTTTCCCCTTGTGTTGAGGTGGAACCTCTGTGCTGCAGCTTACATCCATTGCTCCTTGTCCTATCCCAGGGAGCAAGTGAGCAGAACCTGTACTCCCCCGCTCCTGACCCCCAGCCCTCAGATAATTATAAACCTTTATTAGAGCCCCTCTCAGTCTTCTCTTCTCCAGACTAAACAGCCCCAGGTCCATCAGCCTCTCCTCACCAGGCAGTGCTCCAGTCCACTAATCCTCCTCATAGCCCTCTGCTGGACCCTCTCCAACAGATCCCTGTTTCTCTTAAACTGGAGAGCCCAAAACTGAAGGCAGTANTTGAAACTCATTTGGTTCCTTTGTGCCCAGCTTTGTCTGTCCAGGGCTCTCTGGATGGCAGAACAGCCTTCAGCTGTATCAGTCAAGCCTCCCAGCTCGGTGTCATCAGCAAACCTGCTGAGCAGACTCTGTCTGTCTGTGCCCTCAGCAATAGCACTGATGAATATACTGAACTGCACCAGACCCAGCACTGACCCCTGGAGGACTCCACTGGTTACAGCTCTCCAGCTGGACCTGGCACCATTGATCATCTCTCTTTGAATTCACTCTGCCTTGTAACCAGTTCCTAATGGAACTGTTTCCCACACTTCCTGAGCGTGCTCACTAGGATGTCATGGAAGACAATGTCAGAAGCCTTGCTAAGGTCAAGGTAGACTACATCCACTGCTCTCTCTGCATCTACCCATTCAGTCTCCTCTGAGAGGCCAGAGCACCACACTTTGCAGCACACAGAGATCTGCATCCTCTCCTCCCAGACACATTCCAGTAGCTGCAGTTACTTACACAGCCCCTTTTTGTCTCTCCTGTCCTTTTTGCCCTTCTCTTTGTCATTGCCACTGTCTTCTCCCAGAAGCATCCTTTGCAATTCCTTACGTTCCTGCTCTTCTCTCTCCCGAGAGAGCTGAGAACTAGTTTTCTTGTTCTGTAACATGTTCTCAATATTCTTTCCCATCTCTTCAAAGTCACTGTCTTCTGCTGAGCTGCTATCTGTGTCTGTTGACAGGATCTCAGTGGATTCCAGAACCCTGAAACAGGAGGCAACATGAAAGTCTTGAATTTCCCTTTCCCCACAAAGAAACCAAAACATCAGCTTGCTGTCTTACCAGAAACACAAAGGCAATTTTCAAACCTTGGCATAATTTTTAATGTTGGAAATTACCAGCAGAAGTAAAGCCACAATATATTCACTCCTGAGTCCTCCTGTAACTCTCATGCCAAAAGACTCCCCACTCTCAGGTGTTGGGTCAGAAAAAAGAACATCACACTCATGCTTCTGGCAGTTCTAAACAATAGGGCACAGAATTGGTAGCTGCCACTCAAGAAGATGACAGACTGCCAGAGGGACACCTCGTGCCATTATACATGGCAGACTATGCAACTCATTGTAGTTTTCAACAGGGTCTATGACGGCAAGACTCTAAGGCTCATCCATGTTTGTATAAAGAGCCAAAGCCTTCTTTCTCAGTGATGTATTCTGTGGGCACAAGCAGTTGAATCCACATCTCTACCACTGCCTACCAGTGCGCCTCAGGCTTAAATAGGGCTGGAAACTTAAGGTGGAGTTCTAGGCTGTAACATCAGATAAGAGCTTACTTGTTTTGTAAATCAAAAATGCGCTGACACTCTTCTTTGTATCTCTCCTGATGCTCTGCTACAGAAAACCGAGAGCCACGAGCAAATTTGCTCATGGGACCCTCCCCTGAGCGCGCCTGCTCTGTAGACATCGTCCGCACCACATCGATCACTTCCCATCGCGACAGCTTCTTTATCTGCAAAGAGGGAGACAGACTAGAAACAGCTTTAAAGACATGCAGCTGAGATAGCTGACTGTGGATTTCCACATCAGATCAGGGCAGAAACCTATACATCCCTTCCACCATTACTGAAGAGGACTCTACAGCCTGCTCCAGGTTCCCACTCACCTCCTCTTCAGGCACTCCAAATTTACGCAGAAGCTGCTTGGCATTTTTGAGAGACAGGCGGCGCAGATCAGCATCCGTCCCAGTCACTGTCTTCTTTACTGGCTGGGGTTCTTTATCGTCCTGTTCAGATGAAGGTGCATCCCATTAAAGGCATCACACAACAGGATTTCCTAGGCTTGTCTGTCGATATTTTCTCTTTCCCATATTTACTCTATTTCTCCCACATGACTTTCCAGTTATTGCTCTGTGTCCAGCCCAACCCTGTGAATTGTACCTTCTGCTGAGTTGGTTTATTTGGAATCTTCACATAAGAAAAACCTTCACCACAACCAGTAGGATCTGCTACACCAGTCACTTCCAGGAGGCACTTGCCCTTCATAGCAGCAATGAAGGCTCGTGTGGTGTTCCATGGAGCTGTGCGCACCTGCCAGCAAGAAATTTACCAGTTTTTCACGATGCTGCTACCAGCAGGACAATGCTAGTGTCTGAGAGCTTTCCAACTGACTAGTCCCTCAGCCTCTCTGATAAAACCTCTATGAAGAACTGAAGTGCCAGATAACTCATAAAAGGCACTTGAGACTAAAAGCCTAGTCCTGAAAGGATCTGGCAAGAAGGATCCCCAAGAAGCAGGTGCAAGGGTGGCAGCAGAACCACCAGCAAAGCTGCACAACACTTATCTGCTGAACCCTACTTTAAATGTCCTTTACATACAAAGACCTCATTTCTCTCCTGCCATGCAGATTTATATACTAACATGCAAGTTCATGCATCACTCTCACAGTACCTCATCATCAATTTTCATCTGGAAATCCTCTTCATTCTCCTCTTCTGGTGCAAAGAAGGATTTCTCCCCATAGCCTGCATCCTGCAGAAAAGTATTAGGAAAAAAGTAAGAACTTGAAGTCATAAAAAGGTTACTGGGAGAGAACTAGAAGCATATTAAGAATCTGCTGTGCAGAGCTATCATGCTGAACCAGCATACTTCTGCAGAGATGCCTGCAAGAGTCACTGTGACCCACAGTATCCCAGATGTCAGATTGACCAGCACTATGACAAGCTCCACAACCAAGCACTACAGCCAATCGTGACAAAATGACCTGTCTCCCTCACAGGCACACACTCATTACCTGATGCCTTGGAGCTCTAAAGAGAACCATAAACCCTTTCTCCTACCTTCCCTTTGCTACCTTTAAGCATATCTAACCCAGTATCTAAGTAACAGGTGGAAAGAAGATAATGTCTCTCTCTTTAAGAGCTCACACAGCAGAAACCTCAGCAAGCTGACCAGCAGTTAAGGGCCTATAGCAAAACTAGCTTGAGGCAAAAGGTGCTGCCTAGCCTCACACTTCACAGTGCTACTTGTCAGTAGCTTGCCCTGTGGCCTGCAGGGAGTGTTCACCTTCAGTCGCTGCTCAGCCGCAATCATGCTGTAGTAAGCACAGCACTGCTCTGGGGACACCATTGCTCTGATCTCCTCCTCCGTCGGCAATCTGAAGTCTGGCTTTAAAACCCACCAGTTGGAGTCCATCCCTGAAAAATGCACAGATCAAACACAAGGTAGTCTTCTACAAATGCTGGACAGAATAGAATCAACCAGGTTGGAAGAGACCTCCAAGATCATCCAGTCCAACCTATCACCCAGCCCTAGCCAGTCAACTAGACCATGGCACTGAGTGCCTCATCCAGTCTTTTCCTGAACACCCCCAGGGACGCTGACTCCACCACCTCCCTGGGCAGCCCATTCCAATGCCAATCACTCTCTCTGTGAAGAACTTCCTCCTAACATCCAGCCTACACTTCCCCCGGCACAGCTTGAGACTGTGTCCCCTTGTTCTGTTGCTGGTTGTCTCGGAGAAGAGACCAAATCCACCTGGCTACAACCTCCCTTCAGGTAGTTGTAGACAGCAGTAAGGTCACTCCTGAGCCTCCTCTTCTCCAGGCTAAACAACCCCAGCTCCCTCAGCCTCTCCTCATAGGGTTTGTGTTCCAAGCCCCTCCCCAGCCTTGCTGCCCTTCTCTGGACACCTTCCAGCAACTCAGCTTCTCTCTTGAATTGAGGAGCCCAGAACTGGACACAGTACTCAAGGTGTGGCCTGATCAGTGTTGAGTACAGAGGAAGAATAACTTTCCTCATCCTACTGGCCACACTATTCCTGATACAGGCCAGGATGCCATTGACTCTCTTGAACACCTGGACACACTGCTGGCTCATCTTCAGCCTACTGTCCACCAGTATCCCCAGGTCCCTTTCTTCCTGGATGCTCTCCAGCCATTCTGTCCCCAGCCTGTAGCACTGCTTGGGGTTGTTGTGGCCACCATAATCTTTCTTTGCTGGCAAAAGAAGTGAGAACGACAAATGCATGGCACCTAAACCAGTGTAAGTGACAGGGCTTTTTCACTCTGCAGTTGTCTGAATCAACAGCCCCTAACCCAGCTCCTGTTGGAGAGGGACTGTTCCCAAAGGCCTGCAGGGACAGGAAAAGGGCAGTGGTTTGAAGTGAGAGCAGAGCAGATTGAGACTGAATGTGATGAACAAGTTCTGCACTACCAGGCTGGTGGAACACTGCAAAAGGTTGCCCAGGGAGGTGGTTGAGACCTTAAACATAAAGATACTCATAGTCAGGCTGGACAGGGCTCTGAGCATCCTGATCTAGTAGAGAGTACCCCTGCTGTATGCAGAGGGGTAGGACTGGATGAGCTTTGGAGGTCCTTTAAAGCCCAAACCATTCTATGATTGTATCAGCAAACTCATATTGGACCCTAGATTGCCTTCCAATAGCTGAAGGGATCCTACAGGAAGGCTGCAGAGGGATTTTCCATGAGGGTGTCTGAAGACAGGCCAAGGTAGAATGGTTTGAAGCTGAGGGAGAAGTTCTTTGGTATGAGGGTGATGAAACTCTAGAATAGTTGTCCAGGGAGGTGTTCAAGGCCAGGATGGGTGGGGCCTTGAGCAACCAAGCCTCACTGAAAGGCGTCCTTGCCCATGGCAAGGAGTCTGAGTAGAGGATCTGTGAGGTCCCTTCCAACCTAAGCCAATTTGTGATGCTGTTGACATTCATGTTCATTCACTGTACAGACTACATACCCAAAGCATTTAATCCATCTCTGACTTTTTCACCTCAAAAACAGGTTTACCAGGAGGAGATACTCCTTCCTCCTGCCCTGTCTGAAACTCCAAGAGCAGTAAAGAATGGCTAACTCCAGGATAAAGCCTGTCAATACCTGTGCGTTTGAAATCAGCACAGAGCTTCAGCCGCTTGCGGATGCTGCTCTCTGAATGCGAGGGAAAGGCCTTCTTGATGTCCTCCATGCGGATCCTGCGTGGGCGGTCTCTGCTCTTCCAGAAGAGGCGATAAATAAAGACCTGCAGAACAGACTCGGTTGTGAAGGCTGCAGGAAGATAATGACAGACTTGCAGAGACAGGACACACAACGCTGCTTCCAGTGACTACTTCAGCTTTCCACATTATTCATAGAATGGGTTGGAAGCAACCTGAAAGATCATCTAGTTCCAACCTCCCTGGCATGGGCAGGGACACCTTCCACTAGGCCACTTAGACACATTAGCTTTTATAGAATTAATTAGTAAAGTTTTCCAAGTCAAGTGTCTGCCTCAGGGTCACAGAGTAACAGAAAACATCTGGCTGGAAGAGACCTCCAAGCTCACCTGGACCCACCTTTGACCCAGCACTGAAGAGTCAACACTGAACTGTATCCCTGAGCACCAGCTCCACACACTGCTTGAACACACCAGGGATGGTGACTACAGCACTGCCCTGGGCAGTCTGTGCCAATGGTTGAGAACCCTTCCAGTGCAGAAATATTTCCTGAGATCCAGCCTGAGCCTCCCCTGGGGCAGCTTGGAACCATTTCCTCTGCTCCTGCCCCTTGCCACCAAGGACAGAGGCTGCACCCTCCTTGCTCCAACCTCCCTGCAGGGAGCTTCAGCGAGCAATGAGGTTCAACATTTTCTGAGAGCAAGACGGAGAAAAACAAATGTGTTCACAGCTTGTCTGAGAAATGTTCGCGCTTTGGTACAGAGAGCAAAACTCTGAGAATAGCAAGGATCTTCTTGCACTGCAAATACCTCTTGAGTTATAATTTTGAATTAAACCACAGTAAATTACTTGAAATTTTCTCCAAACTCTGAGTCTAGGGGTATTTATTTGAATGGTCACTGACAGGCCCAAAGCTTAATTGCCTCAAGATCCAGGTGCTGTGGTAGGCCTGATAGGCCCAAAATAGGCTTATACATGTCTTGCCTTGCCTACTCATGTTTTTCTGCTCCATCAGAGAGACAAGCGCAGGAAATGAACACAAAAGAACCTGTAGCCACTGAGTCTGGCCTGCCCAGGGTCCTGTGGTGTAAGGTACACACACTTAGCTTGTGTCTGCCTAATGCAAGGCCCATGCCTTCCCCAAATTAGGGAAAAGGGAGCCTATGGCTTTGCCTAATATGGTAAGGTTTGGCCAACTGCCATCCTGATTGGCTATTCTTGTGTCCAAAGGGCAACTGATCTTGGCCCACACTGATAAAAGGAGATAGGCAGGTGAACAACCTGCTTTTGCTTCCCTGCTTTGCTTCCCTGCTCTTTGCCTGCTCTCTCTGCTGTGCCCAGCCCTGCTGCTCTTGCACACTGCCCTATTGCTTGCCTGCTAAACTCCACTGCTGCGAGTTACCAGGAGCAGACCCTGGATGTCTGCACATGATCGGCCTGTGTGGCCAGCCTGACATTGTGCTGAGACTGCACCACATCTGCCTTCTGCACCTGAAGGTCCTGCTTAGAATTCCTGGACATATACACATATCGACCAGAAAAAGCCAGGAGACAAAGTCAGAGATTGTCTGCGTCCTGTCCCCAGAAGCCAGGAAGATTCAAACCACAATGTCCAACAAAACAGAGTCCCCTGAAAGCATGTGGGCACTGTCTGGACTGTGACTAAGCCCCTGCAAGTGGTTAACAATAATTTGTGAGTAAATGCTTAAATGCCTCAGTAGTAGTAATTCTCTAGTAGTTGTAATTCTTTACTGCCTTCTGCCATAGAGCAGAAAGAGCTTGAACCCAGCTACTGGGCAAGCGGCATATTGACCGCAAGCAGCATTTGACCGTGGAACCTTCTCTTTCAGTTCAGTTAATGTTTATATATTTTGCTGGTTATTACTAGAGCTAAATATTATCCACAGAATGTTTCCATGACCATGTAAGAACTGAAATATTATTAAAATCAGTGGTTGAGGGTGGCGAGAGTTCCGAGTATCACAATTAATAAACAACATTGATTTTGGAAAATATCATCTCACATCAATTAATTTCCCCTCCCCAACACCAGGAAATCAAGAGAGACTTCTGTAGCAGCTCTAATTCTGTGCTGTGTGATAGGACTGTGGTAAGATCCCTCAATTGTCTCTTAGTAAAAGCCTCGTAACTGTCATTTTACACAGCATAATCACTACAAAGTTCATTCCAATTTCTTCACTTCCCTACACTTTCACATCACCTTACAGTCTTTTCCTCTGGCTAATAAAAAGCCTATATCTTATACTTATCAGATGGGATGCAAGTAAGCAGAAGCAGCATATTGTAAATCATTCATTAAATGACTACGAAAAGGGTCTGCATGGTTAACACCCAACTGCTCTCATGTCACAACAACAAAAACGAACAAAAAAGAAGAGAGAAAGAAAACGCAGCCAGAACAGGCTTCTCAAACCAAGTAAGCACTGGGCTCTGCTCACAAGTGACTAATGACAAAACAAGAGGGAATAGCCTCAAGCTCCACCAGAGGAAGTTTAGAATGGACAACAGGAAAATGTTTTTCACAGAAAGATCTGTGAGGCTCTGGAACAGGCTGTCCAGGGAGTGGGTGAGTTGCCATGCCTACATGTGTTTAAAATGTCCAGATCTGGATCTAGTGCTTGGGGACATAGTGTAGTGACAGGCTTGGTGGAGTAGGCAAAACGGCTGCACTTGATCCCTGTCCTTTCTGGCCTGGATGATTCCACAGTTCTGTGAGGCCTATATCTATGCCACTGGCCTTCTCCAAAGGCACCTCAGATCCTCAGACTGTCTTTTCTCACATACCTGCAGAAAATCTCTAATGTGGGTGTTGGCTCGTTTAGAGTTAGGCCCAGGGACCTCATAAAGTGGGCACTCCTGACCAACAACAAATATGTCCACTAGCTCCCGAACGTAATAGCCCTGCCGTGTCCGGATGATCAGGAAATCGGTTTCAGGCATCTTATGTAAGTAGATCGGGGCCCGGAAGAGGTTGTTTTCAAATGCCTAATGAAAGAAACAAATCACAAGTTTGAACGTCAGGCTTGGATCAAATTTTCTGTAACTCCATCTATAACAAAGATGGCAAAACCTCAGTAATCAGCCATCACTTATATCACAATAGACATAAACGTGCAGTGAGGACGTCATTTGCTTTTGCAGAGAATAACCAAGGATGCAGCACAAAAGGATAAGAAAATTCATAATAAATGTAGAAAGCTCAAAGGGCTATTTGAACTAACCTTGAAGAAGGTACTTTAAGAAGGGACAGAAAGAACATAGGCAGAATACGAAAAATATGACCACAGAAACCAGCCCAGGTCTGTCTGGGTACAGAAGGCAACTGTAGCAAGGACCGAAGACTTTGCTCAGGTAAGAAGGTTGTAAGAATCTAACCATCACAGTAGAGAGCAGCACAGTTCAGCATTTAAAGGTAGGAAGGTTTAAATTAGCACCAAGGAGACACTACACAGAGCAGAACTGGAAAGATCATTTTCCTCTAAAAAAGGTTTTCCCTACCCACAGGGCTCCCACAAGCCTTTCCCACTCCTCCTCTCCCACACTAGCCTCATGGACATCACAAAGCTTTCCTGGAGACAGCCCTGTCCTCACTTTAAGCTTTCCACAAGTCCTGTTTTATCCACTAGGAAGTCCTCTTAGGCTTGACCAGTTAGTATTCAGTTCTGTGATGAATGTCCACTATCAGCCTTCATCTTAACTTTTTTCTTGTGGTACACCATGGATAGAATTATTGCTGCAGCAAGAACTGCCAGCATTGACTGAAATCCATCTGTATTTACATTTATAATGGATTTTGTAACCAGGTGGTCCTACCAACATTTTTAATTCCTTTCCCCATCTCAACTGTGCGTATTACATCAGCAGAGAAAGGCTCATAAAAGCACAGGTGTGCACACCTGCCCACCGACTGGCACCCAGCAGACTAAGCAGCAGTGCACAGAAAGTATACATAAGGTTCTGCCACGCATCCTGGGCCACATTAAATCCATGTTTTCTGTCCCCTCCTACACCTGTTTACTGAGCTACTCAATATTCAAGCAGCTTTGCCGTTCTACTCTGTCCACTTCTAATGCCATCACAAAGCAAAACAGCAAAGATTCCCTTCCTGCAGTTGCTATCATTCCTAAAACAACTGATTTTTTTTTTTTTTTTAAAAACCAAGAACTGAAATTGTCAGCAAGCAAATACTTAAACTGGGAATGCAGTGGAATCCTGGTTTTTGGAAGATAAGTGTTATTTGTGATTCAATAAACAGCACGAAACTCCACATTCAACTCTTCTATCTTGTCATGCATGCTTTTCTCACCTGCAGCAACTGGCCAGGGTGCAGAGAACCCAGGAAAGGAGAAGTGTGACAGTAAACAGTCTCTCCATACTTACAGTCTGGAGCTCCAGGATCTTTGCCAGGTTTCTGCAACATGCAATGAAGGTGCAGTGAGCGTTCAGTCAGAAGCAGAAGGAAAGGGCTGTCCAACAGCAAAAGCACAAACTCACCCTTTTGTAGTAATTTTTAATCTTTGTTGCCATGCCAACCTGCATAATTAAAGGGGCATTTTCCTCACTGTACTCAGCAAGGATGAGATCTCCATCCTTGCCAGTTAGGTCTTGCGGTGTGCGCATGAAGAACATCTCACCCCCACCAGAAGCCTGACGCTCCTGCTCTCTCATCTGTGCCAGGGAAGAAGGAATGTTAGCAGCATGGCAGAGAAACACACCTGCTGGGTAAGAGGAACCACAGCAGAAAGCAAACTGAGAGGACAAGAGCTGCACCTTGGCCTTCTTTTTTATGTGCTTCAGCAAAGGTTGCACAGCATGGGGCCCTGGCTGGGACAGGGCACCAAAGGAGTACTTCTTCAGTGGGGGACGATGGAATTGTCGGAGCTTCATAGGACCCATATGGGTAGGAAAGAAAGGCTGGCGAAGTTCCACTGCTGGGATAGAGTGCTAAAACAGGGAGAAAATACTTGCTAAGAATGACATCCATTATCTCAGACCCAAGATCATCCTCCTCTCCTGCTAACCCTCATATAATGAGACTGGCAATGTTTCTAGTCTACTAGCAGTAACACTGGCCCATGGAAACTCACTTGCTGCTTTCCGACATGAAGTGCTTACGGCCATAAACAGATCCTTTTCTTCTGTACAGAGAGGACTTAAAATCTGACTACTTCAAATGGTACCTAATGACAGGATTATTTTATTAACTAGGAATGTGCAAAGCCATTATCCCTATCTACGGGAGAGAAGTACATTTAGAAGTATATACATTCTTCACATGAGAGAGTGTTGAAAACGTATAAATTTTAGAAGAGATCACTGAAGAACAAAAAAAAATCATCTTCCTATCAGGCTAGTGAATAAATTAATCATAATCTAAATTACATTCAGATTAAAACACACACTAGCAGCAGAAGTACAGCCTCACCTCTTGACCATCTCCACCACTATGTCCCCTCCCACTGCTGTTTCACAACGAGTACTAGAGAAAAAGAACCCAAACCAAACCATAGCAAGTACAATACAGAGAGATCTAGCACCTAAACCTTAGTTTGTTTGGGCAACTGAGATGAGTCAGTTCAAACTCCTTTCAAATCATTTTAAACACGACAAACCTCTCTTATGAGCACTTAACTGGCCTGCTGTCATCCAAGTACTGCTTTTGTACAAATCCGAAACCACACTCTCAGCTACAAACTCCCTGCCAAGACACTCTTCCTCAATCTGCAGCCAGCACTACTGTGACTACCTGAATGATGTTGCCTCCAAAGGTTCCTCGAAGGCCCTGCTGTTTGGGGTAGTAAAACTCATCGTTGGAGAGGTTCCAGGGATCCTTAACCTCTGGCTGAGACATGTTCTAATTCAATTTTAAACATGAGAGAAGTGTCAAAAAACAAACAAATAAACAAATCACTCCTTCTGCATCATTCCCAACCTGCATGGTGCTAAAGTGTATGCTCACCTGCTGTGGCTCTTCCTTGATGACTCCTGTTTTTCCCAACAGGATTCGACTCTTCTTAATAGAAGATTCTTTCTTGTTCTCCTTGGATGGAGAGTTCAAAGTCATTTCCTCCTTTTCATCAGGAATTTCTGAACACAAAAGCAAAGATGCTGTAGGGCACTTCTCGGTAGGGTTCGCTTTTCTGCACTGCAACCTCCACCTCAACTGCAGCTTGGCCCAGACATTGCACCCTTTTGGTTCGGTTTCTGAGGTACTATTTCTACACCTCTCTTCCTTTTTTCTCCATCAAGTTGACATGAAACATGCTCAACAATAGATTACAGCTCCATGCTTAAATCTCTACCTTGCCGTCTCCTGCAGTGGGAGAACAATGATTGTTTGGGGATTGCTTGGGGTCTCCACTGCTCAACACGGAAGTTACTAATAATCTGATCAAAGAAAGGGCAAAAAATAGGATCCAGTCTGCCAAAGCTCTTTTAAAGAGTTGAGGCAAGGTGACAGGAGTGCTGATATTGTTACTCAACTACACAAATTAATCATCCTCTTCCTCCCCACATACAGACAACATGAAAGCGGTCTGAATCCAAAGATGGATCTGAACCCAAAAGGGATTCCTACAAAAATTCCAAATAGTATGAGTTTTAAAAGTTAGTAATTGGTGAAGCATGAATTCTCCAAGTAAGAGTTGCATCCAAGAAGCAAGGCCTAGTGACATGGGTTTGGTAAACACTACATCAACCTCATGCACAACTCAGTCTAAATAAAGCAAGAACAGGTTCAACTTTATCCCTGTTTACAAAAACAGCTATGGTTTTGTGGTACATTTCAGACTTGGAAAAACAGACCTGTGAGTCTGTCAGCTCCAGCTAAGAGTGGCTTTCAAGGTTGCTGGCTAACAGCAAAATATATAGAAGTATGTATAGGAATTCTTAGAAGCGATCTGTTTCCTGAGGGAGGAAATGCAGTTCAAGCCATAAAGAAGTGTACGTAGATGCACCCATCCTTAAATAACATAAAGGCTCCACTCAAATCTAAGAAACAGTTGCAACGTTCATGGTCCAAACAAGGCAAAAATCTCTCCAGTCCTTTTATTTCCATTACAATGTGACTATAAATCCTTCCTTCCATCTCCACTTGTCTATTCCCATTTAAGTCAAATGTCTGGATGCTATCAACATACCTAGAATTATGTTCTCATCATTTGGATCAAGTGTTAAGACAGGTGGATCCAAGAATGTTTCCATTGCCTGATCATCCCAGATGATGTTGTCTTCCCAACGGCCATACACTAACTCCTCATTATCAATCGGGAAAATGGAGTACCAGGGCTTGTCTTCATCCAGGGAAACTGCAACAACCATAAGACTCCTCAAGAGAAAATCATTATAGTATTCATCTTCCCATCTTAGTCCCTCACCCTTCCCCATCTTTCAGGCCATTCTGAGGCAGGAACTTTAAAAGGAAAAAAATAAATCTTCTGGGAGGCAAAGAGGAAGCAGAGTCCCAAGTTTCAGTGTTACCTTGTTGTCAATCAAGTGCCCAGCTATGACACTGACCACAAGCCTGCACAGAAACAGGTGTCACACCCCTGCTCATAGACCAAAGACTGACATCTTCATTACCTTGCTGTTCGGAGGCCTGCTTTTCTTTGCCCTTTGCCATACCCAGGACTCCTGCCACGTTTGGTTTCTGTGCTAGTGGAACTGGTGGGTTGAGCAAAGAACCACTGCGATTTAAACCTGGAGAAAAGAAAAGCAGAAGGTCAGCTTGAGGGGTAGGATCAGGGGGCACTGCACTGTCTTAGATCAGAAGTTGGGGGTTGTTGCATGGAGAGTGATTTCAGCCTGAACCAGGCCAGGCTTACTGCTTCTATCACAAAGAGTGCCTGAGCCATTAGTGCAGGTAAAGCTTACCAAAACCTCCTCACCCACAGCCAACTGCTGGAGTCTGCTGCCTCAGGGTTATGCTTTGCTCTGCACATGCATAAGCTGCATTTCTGCGTGGTCCCTATAAAAGAGGCCTTGAGCAGCTCCCACTGACAGAACAGTAGGTCTGTCCTCCAGCAGCTTCCTGTTACAGCAAAATGTCACAAAGAATGGCCAAGAAGATCACAAGGAAGCCTTCTGTGGAGGCAGCTTGTCCCAGGGCAGGTCAACTCACCTATGCTAACATGTCACTTGAGTTAATGTTTCTAGAAGGCTTAAGAGTTTACATGTGTGAGCAGGCCAACCAACATCTTACTGTAGTTTTTGATGGGACTCACACAAAGTGAGTCCAGGCCTGGACACCTCAGGTACAACAGTGCCAAAATGGAATTGTTACAGGAATTGTAATGGAATTGTTATCTGCAACTCACCTACCCTGTGCTGATAGCCCAGAAGCCACCCCTTGCAGCAAAAGAAGTGTGACCAGCAGGTCAAGGGACCCTTCTATTCTGCTCTTGGGAGATCCTACCTGAAGCACTGTTTCCAGCTCTGATGCCCCCACACAAGAAGGACATGGAGCTGTTGGAGAGAGTCCAGAGGAGGCCACCAAGATGATCAGAATGCTGGAGATCCTCTACTGTGAGGACAGACTGAGAGACTTGGGGCTGTTCAGCCTGGACAAGAGAAAGCTCCAGCAGAGACCTCAGAGCAGCCTTCCAGTACCTGAAGCAGATTGCAGGATTGCTGGGAAGGGACTTTGGGGTGACTTGGAGTGATAGGACAAGGAAATGGCTTTAAGCTGGACGAGGAGGGATAGAGACCGGAAATGAGAAAGAAATTCTTGAAAGTGAGGGTGGGGTAATACTGGCACAGGTTGCCCACAGAAGCTGCAGCTGCCCCCTCCCTGGAGGTGTTCAAGACCATGCTGGATGAGACCTTGAGCAACCTGTGCTGGTGGGAGGTGCCCTTGCCCATGGCAGGGAGTTAGAACACACCACCATGACTAGTTAAGGAAAAACTTCAAGAGGCTTTTAAACGGTTCTTGCAAATAAACAAAAACAATGCATCCCCAAAAAGAGGAAGGTAGGTAAGAACGCCAGAAAGCCTGCATGGATGAATAAAGAGCTCCTGGACAGACGCAAGAAAGCCTACAGACAGTGGAAGCAAGGGCAGGTAACCTAGGGTGAATACAAAGAAATTGTTTGTGCAACCAGAGCTCAGGTTAAGAAAGCTACAGCACAGCTGGAATTGAATCTGGCTAGGGACAGTCAGGGGAACAAGAACTTCTTCAGCTATATCGGTGAGAAAAGGAGGACTAGGGAGAATGTGGAGCTCCTCTGGAAGGGAAATGGAGAGCTGGTGACAGTGGATAAGGCTGAGGTGCTCAATGACTTCTTAGCCTCAGCCTTCAATGGCAAGGGCTCCAACCGTAATGTCAAAGTCCCAGAGGACAAAAGTAAGGACTGGCAGAAGATCTGCCCACTGTAATTGAAGATCATGTTCTTGAGCACCTGAGGAATCTGAACACAAATCCATAGGGCCTGATGAGATCCACCCACAGGTCCTGAAGGAACTGGCAGATCAAGTTGCTCAACCACTGTCCATTGTATTTGAAAGGTCCTGGCAGGCTGGTGAAGTTCCTGCTGACTGCAAAAGGGCAAACATAAGGCCCATCTTCAAGAAGGGGAAAAAGGATGACCTCAGGAACTATGAAGCAGTCAGTCTCAACGCTGTGCCTGGCAAGATCATGGAGCAGATCCTCCTGAAGGCTCTGCTAAGGCAAATGGAAAACAAAGCACAGGTGATTGATGGTAACCAGCAATGGCTTCACCAAGGGCAAACCATGCCTGACAAATTTGGTGGCTTGTTATGATGAAGTCACAGCAACAGTGGACAAGGGAAGGGCAACTGATGTCATCTACCTGGACCCAAGTAAGGCATTCGACTCTGTCCCACATGACATCCTGGTCACCAAACTGGAAAAGCACAGACTGGATGTGTGGAGCACTCACTGGATAAGGAATTGGCTGGATGGTGGCATGCAGAGAGTGGTGATCAAGGGCACAATGTCCACCTGGCGACCGGTGACAAGTGGTGTTCCTCAGGGGTCAGTGCTGGGACCAGTGCTCTGTAACATCTTTGTCAGTGATATGGACAGAGGAATTGAGTGCACCCTCAGCAAGTCTGCAGATGACACCAAGCTGTGTGGCACAGCTGACTTGCTGGAGGGCAGGGATGCCAT